>JAJHSJ010000005.1:13820039-14330919 GCA_021015155.1 Magnolia officinalis
AGGATTTCTTCGCATAGACATCCTCTAACTTCGCCCATAACTTAGTCGCAGTTTTCTCCCTCATGACGTTGTAGAGAACCTCATCCGTGAGACATAAACGGATCGATGATAAAGCCTTCTTATCAAGAGTATTCCATTCATCATCAGTCATAGTAGATTTTCGCTCCTCAAGGGCACCATTCTCGCCTTGCTTGGTTAATAGGCTAATCATCTTAACCTTCCATAACTCAAAATATTTTTTTTTTCTGAGTACTTCTCAAACTCATACCTGGTGCTCGCCATTATTACTAATCCCTCAGATTCAGATCTGTGCCCCAACTTTAGCTCTGATACCACTTGTTGGGGATTTTTGGCCTGCGGAATCACACAGATCTAGATCTAGGATGGTAATCCAATGGCACCAAGCACACACAAGAAAAGAGAACACACAGATTTAACGTGGAAAACCCTTGCGGGAAAAAACCATGGCACAAAGCGACAGATCACCACTATGAAAGCATCAATTACAAAGAGAAAGGACTTACCCGATTCGAACAACCTCAAATCTCACCCTTGCTACACCCTTTGATAACCCAGGTTTTCCATGGCACAAAGCGACAGATCACCACTATGAAAGCATCAATTACAAGAGAAAGGACTTACCCGATTCGAACAACCTCAAATCTCACCCTTGCTACACCCTTTGATAACCCTAGAACCCTTTAGAATACCCTTAGAAAGTCTTTGAATATGTTAGAATAGCCCTAGGGACCCCAATTTATAGTTTTGGCAACTTCCCTTTCGTATCCCAGTTGCGAAAGGACTTGCGTCACAAAATTCGCGAAACTCCTTTCGCATCCCAGTTGCAAAAGGACTTGCGACACGAAATCCGCGAAACTCCTTTCCGCATCCCAGTTGCGAAAGGACTCAGATTTAAGACATCTCGCAATAAATCCTGCTGATGTTGGGCTTCTGCTCCTGTTTTTCTTATTTTCTGGTCTTATACATGTGAATTTTCACTTCTCAAAGTCAAGAAATACAATATCCTGGACAGTATGAGGACCGGACACTATTCATGTTGATTTTTTTCTACAACAAGTGGATCGAATTTGTGTCTGGTTAACGGTATCGATCCAACAAATGATAAGATTGGTGAATGTGTCAATCATTTGAACTGCCCAACTGAAGGCCACTTCATGGATGGGCCAATATTGGTTAAAAAATTGCAGCAATAGGTTGTTTCTTGGCCACTGCTCTAAACTTTTCATGGTTGTCTTAAAATAAATGATGGATCAGATGATTATGAATTTCCAATTGGTGTATTTTGGCCCTACAACTCTTCCAACAGGTGGTCCACTAATTGAATGGTTTGGGTCTACTGCCAAATTGCACCAATCGATGGATTGTAGGGTTGTGATTTTTAGTTTATAGTATTTGTCACATACTAGATCCTGAATCTTTTAGCAAACAAGTACATGCCAAGATTTAGAATGCGTTTGGATGCACTCTCGAGTTGAATTGCAATCACTATCCTAATTGTAGTTTCCTTGCATTTGCAATTACATTAAGTTGGACTTCAAAGAAACATAGCAGTAATTTGAGGGCTACTTCCTGATTTATGAATGCTAGGAAAACATCACTTAACTATTGTCATTTCTTCTTGATAAATGTGAGTGATTGCAATTTAGTTCACTCGTACCACCAAACATGGCCTTAGACATTTGTAACAAGCTTTTTCAATTATATCATGCTGTAAAGGAACAACTTCCATTTTTATTCTTTTTCAACCATTTTCAGTTTCAAAAGACAATCCATAAGATGGTAAAAGAGAAAGCAGGCACAAGTGATTTAAGATTTGGAGTCATGATTTTGTCTGAACAATGGCACAATTCATTTGGATAATTTCGGGTGTGTTTGATTGCACCAAATATCATGAAATTTCATGATTAATCAGTCTAATTTGGTACAAAATGTCATGATATTTTATGAAATTTGTGCAACCAAACATGCGCTGAGATAGAAAAGAATCACATTCACTTAATTCCTTTTCTTGTTTAAATTTCATGGCAGTTCTTTTTTATTTTTGTTATACAACAGTGGATCTGGGGAATAAGGGTGATTCAGTTGTTGCCAGCGTCACAGGGCTGAAAACAATACAAGGTTAATGTCATAATCTTCTACACTTCTACTATTTCAATCTCCATGATGGAATATGGGTGTGTGCAAATTCTAATCTTTTACACTTGTACTATGTCAATCTCCATGATGGAATATGGGTGTGTGCAAATTTAGGGTGGATGTATATGTTAATGTTTGGTACCTCTTCCACATTGCACACATTTTCAATTTGGGAGTTGTAGTATGGACTATGAAGTTTAGTATTTCAGTTCCTATGATGGAAAATGGGTGTATGCAAAATGATTAATTGAGTTTCAGCTATGCTTGTGATTGTCTGATACTTGTTCTTTCTGTAATCAGTCTGATAGTTGTTCTTTCTGTAATCAGGGTACTACAGAACATATCGGATAGTGTTGTAGCTATATATACCACTCAAGGTACTTCCTCTGTCCTTTTTTTTTTTGTTGAGATATAGTGCACGTTAGAGATCTCTTAAAGCCCTTGTTCCAAGTAGTATAGCACACATATGAATTATTGAGATCTTGTTTGATCTTACAATATTATAACTATAATATAAGTAGAGCATGTTTCATAGATGGACCCCAAAAGTTATGTGCCTTTGAGTCTCTTATTGTGTTCAGCCCAGAAAGCCTCATCTGCCAGTAGTTTGGCGCATCTAGAGATTACTCAGGGGCATAGTAGATTTTGAGATCCTCTATGAGAAAGGACTTGCATTTGAGATAAATTGATTTACAATGCAGATTATAGGTTGATCTAACATCTATGGTGGGAAGCAATTCTCCCTCTCCATTCACATATACAACTGTTAAGGTCCAACCTGTGGACAACTTCCAACCTTTCATGTATATATGACATCCAACAAATCCAATAGGTTGGCCCAATCATAAGTCACCTTTTGAAAAATTCAGCAACTGCCACTTATTGAGTGGACCAAACTTGTGTTTTGCTTTTAACAATGGCTAGACATTGTTTTTTTATGGTGTGGACCACTTCATGAGTATATAGGGCTGACCTTTGCACTAGGAAATCCTCATGGTGGAGCCAACCTTTCGGTTGGACTTGAGATCTCATACATATACTACTATGCATACATACACATATGAGATTTCCAGCCATATTCATGCATTTGAAGCAATAAGATCCAAAGCTACAAATACATCTTAGTTATCAGCAGTCTTTTATGTTCATACAAGTGACAATCATGTACAATATCTGGATTGCTCTTATGTTGGTCTCTACTGTGGGCTGGTGGTACCACAAGAATCATGACAGTGGGGTGATCATAGCCTGTGTGTGGAGGATTTCCATGTTGAATCTTGACCGTTAGTTGGACTGCAACTGTCCATTTACTCATTGTTTGAAGTCCTGCAATTTTTTTTTCTAAGATCATATGAACATATCGATTTTTGGGGTACAATGAATCAATGGTGGGGCCCAGCAGATGAACAAGATCCAATCTTGCACAAATACATGCATTTGAAGCAAAAAGATTCAAAGCTACAAATACATCTTAGTTATCAGCAGTCTTTTATCTCCATATGTGACAATCATGTACAATATCTGGACTGTTCTTGTGTTGGTCTCTACTGTGGGCTTGCGTACCACAAGAATCACGATGGTGGGATGATCATAGCCTCTATGTGGAGGATTTCCATGTTGAATGTTGACCATTGGTTGGTCGCGGTCCATTTACTCATCGTTAAAGGCCTGCAATTTTTTTCAAAGATAATACGACCATATCGATTTTTGGGGTACAAAGAATCCATGGTGGGGCCCAGTAGATGAACAAGATCCAGATCTTGCACATGTGTGCTGCATGTATGGAGATAGACTGCTCAATAACTAACTTGGATATAATTCGTGGAAATTTCAAGTATAAACAAGAACACTGGAACATGATGAAATGGAAATTGAGTTTTTCCCCGGATTGACATGTTAACGAGGGACCCAGAAATGGGTCTTTCCAGTTTTAAAGAAAGATCACAGATCACTTTATGTAGTTGTATGTTCACAGCAATGTTCAAAAAGTTCACTATCTGCTTGGAAATCAACTGAGTCAATAGTATACATGGTAAGACAAAAATAATAATTATTTTAGCTTGGAGGAAAATTAAAACATGGATATAGAAAAGTATCATGGAATGTTTGGGAAATGGAAAATCATGGATTTGAGGAATCCGTGAGCAAGAACTGGTTTTGCATTAAATCACGATTTTACGCTATGTGGATTGTGGAAAAAATATTTTAAGAAAAAACAAAAAGAGCGAGGAATCCTCGTATTCATTTTCCACTGCATTTTTTATGATTTGAAAATCATGATTACATTTTTTTCAGCATTTCTCTGGAAGAGAAATTATGATTAACATTTCACAAAATCATTATTTTTCACTATTTGAATTGCAATTGACCGTGCAGAGTTGTGAGTTTCATTTCCACTGCATTTATTGTGGTTTGAAAATCATGATCACATTTTTTTTTATGGTGTTACCTTGTAATCGTCTTATAGAAAATCATTTGATTGCATATATAAATTACCTATAGAATTGTGTAGAAGGTGAAGATTTTTAGTAGAGATCATAGCAATTTATACAAGGATTACTTGAAAATTAGGAAGGAATTGATGGAGGCAAAGAATGGCATTTGATTACCTATATAAATTTTTCAAAAAATAAAAAATTAAACCTGGACTGATCCGAGTTGGGCCCAATCCGATCCGACTTGGATCGGATCAGGCAATGCAAATTTCGGATCGGTCCAAGTCAGGTGACCCGGACTCGGTCCCAGATCGGATCGAGTTCAAGTCAGGTCATTGAGATTTCGAATCGGATCTGGTTGGGCCCAATCCGATCCAACTCGGACCGATGCTTAGCTCTATTTATGGATGAGGATCATTCTTAACAGTCAGATTCATATTGGAGAGTAGATGTAAGGTTAAGATAGTTAAATTTGTATCATACACATGTACATGTTATGTTACTTTCCATGGTAACACTCAAGAATTTTCAATACTCGGGTATTGAAATGTTCGGGGTGTTACAATCAACCCTCCTTAAACGTAATTTTGCCCCTAAAATTTAGTACTTCTATTATACAAGCCATGTTTCAAGCCTCTAAAGATTTCTTACTTCCCGTGTTTGAGGTAATATGAATAGATGGTTGTAGTGGGTTTGCACCTGATACACAGATCCTTCGCCTGCGCAGTATAGAGGATTTACTGGTATCAATTCATCATCCTGTTAAATCTCGATCCTTCGCTTGATCAGGGCTTTGGAATCATTCGAGATTTTTTAGGACTTAGAATTTGAGTCAAACCGCGCAAATTTCGCATAAACATGGTTCCATCAGTCCATAATCTTGATTGGGAAATATCACGAACTCTTTTATTCTCGTAAGGGATGAGTCTACGGGGCCCATTACACTTTCGTTGTGTACTCTAATTATCTAATGTACTACCTGAAATTTAATTGTTTCTATCATTTTCACCGATTCATTATGTTTAAGTCTTCAGTGTATTATTCATGAAGTGTGTGTGTGTGTATGTGTGTATATATATATATATATATATATATATATATATATATATGCTAGGCGCGCGTATAATTTCGCTACATGCATCGGGACGCTATAAGGTAAGCCTCCATCTCCTTCCTCATACATCAATAAACGCTGCCTAAGTCTGTTCACTTCCATGCGTAGGTAGAAGACCCCATCCCTCTCTAGACGGCGAGACGCAATCATGCTCTCATCGTATCGCCGCCCCACCGCCAGACGATGGGCCATGTCCTCACAGGCATGGCGAAGCACCGAAAGCTCGGATATGAGGTGGCCATGCGTGGCTGACACGAACGAAGGATCAATGAAGGGCCTCTCCTCGAACGCTTCAAAGGAATCATCAACCCCTGAAGAAGATGAAGCAGAATCCCCGAGGATGTCCCTATCAGCCTCATCATCAGCCAAGTGCCAGCAGGGAACCTGACGATAGAACGACTGCTCCGCCACCCACCGCTGATATGACATTGTCGCAAAAGGAGGAGCCCAGGACTGAAACTCCAACATCGTTGCATCCAGGCAGCCCTGCCACAAAAACTGGACTCGCTGGCAAAGAGTCGACATGTACAAAGGAAGAGGAGCATGCCCGAATCCTAAGAAAGCGAAATTAGGGATGTCTTGCCAGAAGCCGAACTGCAAGAGGAACTGAACTGGATGATAAGAACAGTACCCTCGGAAGCCCAACAATAGCAGAGGAGTACGAGTGGCGCTACAGATCAACGGCACACGACAGAGCCATGGGGCCTCCCAGATAACCTCCCACCCTCAGAGCTGAGAGAACATACGACGATAAAGTGACTCTGTAGCCTCGACACTAAGGGGGAGTCCATCTAGAAGCAAAGACAAGACGTCAATGTGATGGGAGTCAGGCCAGGAAAGGAGAGGAGTCATATACAGGTGTTCCCACAGCCACACCTAAAAGGATGGACCATGCATGAGAAATATACAAAGACGGAACGGAAGGAGAAGAGGAGATGGAATAGAAGATACTTGGAGGAAAGAGCAGCACCCCCTGATGATACGAGTCTGCCCGAGCGAACACTCAGACAAACACAGGAAAAGCTCCGCCGGTACCACTGAGACAATGCTCCGACGATCAAGGACATGGCGGAAAGCATCAAACAGAACCGTCAGAGATGACTGCCGCCATCCTGAGAAGAGCAACTTTGTCAGAACACAAAATATCAGTGCATTCAAGCACTGAAGTTGACGATCGAATCCATCACGTCCCTGAGCAGTTGAGCATTGATCATATAAGAGCTCGAGGGAGAGCTTGTCGGTTCTGTCATCAACCGTGGGGAGAGTTGCCGAAAACCCGAACCAGGGCTCCATATCTAAGGACCGCACTGGATGGGATGGAGGAAGATACGACTCTTGGGAAAAAAGGGAGGCCAGACATACGGGAAAACTCCTCCAAAGAAGGACCTAACTCCGGGTCATTGAAGGAGAACAAGTTCAGCGCTGGAACCTAGTCGTAGGACGCAGCGCTCAACAACCGCCAGTTTAGGTGAACCCGATAAAAGTGAAGGACCTCCCTGAAGCCCAAAGAATGCAGCTCATAAATCTCGGAGGTAGTCAAACTCCCTATCCAAATGTGCAGTCTCTTTGAACAAGTATTGCGCGGCTGCAGACAACAGGTACGAATTGGCACACCCTTGACGACCTGGATGCTCAGATCAGCTGGCGAATCATCAAAAATGGGCATCCCCTCGTCCAAGAAGTTGATCTCATGGTGACGAAAGAAGCCCGACTCTCCCATGGCCTCGCGAAGTGTGTCCTGAAAAGCAGCAACAGATGGACCAGAGTCGCCAACAACCATCACATCAGGAGCTGTCCGAAAGGTACCCGCCCCAAGTGTCGCAATACCCGGGCCACTCCAGTAACCAACAGGGCATCACCTCGATCCTCGACATCAGCTGCACCTCTCATCATGGCCTCGTAATCTACATAAAAAATCAAGCCCAAACTATCAACAGAGGGACCATCACCTGCCCCATCCAGACCACCCATCACGCTTATACCATCAAGATGGGACACACCATCCATCATGGCCCCATCTGCCTCATCCAAACCATCCAACCCGATCAAATCGCCATCTCCACCATCAAAACCCATGCCATTAACCATGGTGAGATCCGGGCCACCCACCACCATCGTAGCCCCATCCACACCATCCAATGGCATGCCCATACCCAAGTCTCTAAAAACTAACCCATCAACCAATGACCCACCAAGTGTGGGCCCATCCAAACCATTTAATCCCCATCCATCCCCTAAACTCTCTCCAAACACACCATCACCACCCATCCCACCATTAATGGTGGTAGGAGCCACACCATAAATGGCATTTACCTCCTCAAGTGGCCCTACCAACCCTCCTTTAACATCCATCAATCCCCCATTAAAGCCACTCATAAATGGGCTCCCACCCACCATACCATTATAAAGAGGGGAAGAAGGTGCATCAATATTACCTCAAAGGGGCCCATCCTCCCATCATTGTTGGACCCATCAAGATTCTCTCTAACTCCAGCCATGGGATAAAGGACAACAAGAAGAAGATAAAAGAGGGGACAAAAGGGAGAAAAGGGAGACAAAAGGGACGATCCGGAAATCAGAGCAGGGAAAGAATATCAGAGGACAACAACCTCAGACAAACAGAAGAGTACTGCCCGCATGCTGTCTCTGCACCTGTAGACTGACACAGCTAGAGGCTCCCGCAAATGTCAATCGGCGGTAGTCCGACTACCGCCAAGTACCACCTGTGCCTAGATCTCGCACAAATCATGCGCAGGGCCCACCTAGGGAGTTGGAGGGGTCCAAATCGTCAACAATCAGCTCAATCAGATCAACAGAAGGGCTCAAAAAGCAATGAGAAAGGCAACATCGAATGAATAAACTCTGATATATACGGAAGAATGTACACAGATGATACATGAACATAAATGACAAAAGAACACTACTCGTTAGGTACATAGTCATTTGTATCCTTCGGAAGGACTTCAGGTCCCAAAAGGCTTCCTCCAACAAAACGCGCACCGCCACCCGGAGCATAAGCATTCTGAAGAATCGGACCGATACCGTACTGCTCGCACCAGGAGCTATACTCCTTCGATGGATCGACAAAAGCACTGGCCTCATAGCCCTCCAAAGCAGCAATTAACTCCCATTCGGGTACTGGCCTCCAGTCTACCGGTCCGGATGAAGGACTGAATGGTACCAAGGGACTACTGGTCAATTGCCAGAAGAGTCTCTCCCCCAAGTACCATTTCGTCACCCGAGGATCCTCCAAAATGCGAAGTCGACACGAGGCCTGGAAAGCTTCTTGAGCCTCAGGAGTAAGAGCAGCGGCCGGCCGAAAGTAAAGCCTGGTGCAAAACTAGCAAAAACAAAAGAGTCAGGGAAAAGGGTAAATAGGAAAGAGGAGATACCAAAAGGTAATTACCTACATCATCGGGAACGAGGGCATCAACATTAGATCTCCAAGTGAGATCGAAAAACTAGTGGGTGCGGTTGCGGTTATCCTTATACCACAGCATCATACGTGGAAAAGGAGGGGTGCGGTCAATCAGAGTAGGCCCCAGGTGGGGAAAATGATTAAAAAAAAAAAAAAAAAACCAGTCAACAATCAAGAGGCACACCATAATCTACCATTCGAAGGTATAGTACGAGATAGATTTGATACACACCTCGATGACTGGGTAAAAACCAGTCAAAGATCTGCTGCTACAGTGGCTGACCTTGTCCAACCATTCATACAAATGGGCTAGAAGTGCCATATTCCAGTTGTACGGCGTGGAAAAAGTAATATCTGCCACGAGCGACAACAGACGGGAGCTCACCTGCTCATTCCCATGGCAGAAGATCATGGCTCCTAGGGTATACAAAATCAAGGCACGAGCCTTCACAATGACCTCGGACTCAGTCTGAGGAATGGTCGAGAGAAGTTCGTTGATAGCTAGAGCAATTTTAACCGCGACCCTGAAAAGTCTAAGGAATCAGGCATCATCACTAACAGACTCATCCAATCATCCTCAGTAGGGATAGTGAGGTTCTCCTCGAACGGAATGGATCCCCCTCGTACCGAAGGCCAAGCTGCATATAAATGTCATAAGGGGTGATCCCCCACTCTCCAAAAGGGAGGTGAAATGTATGGGTCTCGGCGCGCCACCTCTCGGTCAGCACGGATAGCAGCGCCATGTTCGTCTTGCTCAGACGGACTCTGAACAAGCCAAACAGGGGAGTACACTCCAACACCTGGAAGAATAGTGGCTGGGGATCCTTGAACGAATCTGGCCAATGAGTGCGGACTCTACGACCCCTCAAGACCATAGGAGCCCCTCCTTCCTGAGGCACATCGGAAAGATGTCGACCCTCTCGAGGAACATAACAAGGATCAGCCGACTGACGAGAAGGTTCAGCCTCATTCCTACCGCGACGAGGCATGCTGCATGGTCAAACATTCACAGGTAAGTATTCCTCTCACTCCCATAAAATAACTTAAACATTCCAGAAGAGGGATACACATCGTGAATGGGCTTATGAAGGCCCACATTTCAAAGTCCATTGGTTAAAGCCCATTCCAAAGCGCATTGGTCAAAGCCCATTTTAAAGCCCACTTCGAGGCCCATATCTCAAGGCCCATTTCAAAGCCCATTAATCAGAGCCCATCTCAAGGCTCATTGTCCAAGGCCCACATTTCCAAGTCCCATTCCAAAATCCAATGTTCAAGGCCCATACTTAAAGGCCCAATCCATTACCAAGATCCATGGCCCAGGGCCTATTGCCCAAATTCTCATCTCTAAGCCCATGATCCAAGCTCACTTAGAGAATCCAACCTATACATGGAACCAAAAAATCAAGCCAGGAAGTGTGGTCCACTCCACAAATGATGACCCACCATCAAGATCCGCACGGTGGGAAGATCCAAGTGGGCCACAAATCATCGATTTGGCCCATCAAGGAATCACCATTTCATGATGTGTTGAACTTGGGCCTTCCTCTCCTTAAAAAAAAATAATAAATAATAAAATCCATGCACAAAATAAGAGTGGGGTACATTTCTTATCACACCCCACTCAATCAATAATAAACATAAAATAATAAAAATACATCACTCCATGGCAAACAAAAATTTTCCAGCAAGCTCAAAGTGCTGGAATTCCAAGCAAATGTTCCCAAGATCCGGATCATTGGCTTCCCATGTCCAAAAAGAAAATCCAGGGCCACAAATAAGATGTCTCAAAAACTCTATGAGCATGGATGCTAAAATCCATCAAACAGAAAAATCATTCCACAAAGAGACAACCACATAGGAGAAGATCAAGGAGAAGAAGCAGAAAAGAAGTAGGAATGGCAAGGAAGCAGCACCAAAGGAAGACAATAGCTTGGATTGAAACAATAATGGCATCCCTAGAAGGAAAAATGAGGATAAGAAATAAGAAGGAAGGGAACCTGGCCCAGACCAGCGCTAACGTCCGACCAATGGATAAATGGGTGCTAGGACTACCGCCCGCTGCCCAACGTGCACGGATCAGCACGTCTATCCTTTATGAAGTGATAGGACGTCCGGAGAATGCTTCAGACCGACGGATAATGGACGGAAAGGTGAGAAATGGAAGATTCTCATGAGATAAGCCCACTATCTTACGAGAAATTGTAAAATCTCATGAGAAAATGGGAATCTTGATAAAATAAAAAATAATTTCAGAAAAATATACAACAAAATGTAGAAAAGGAAAATACACAAAAATAATAGCAAAATTAAAGCCTAGATTAGCCCCATTAACTCACTAGTGGAGGCAATGCGATTGTCTGGGACTTATTCAAATAATGTAATAAAAACTGAACGACGACGCCCTCCCGCAAGATCGAACGGATCTTTTAAAAAATCTCAAAAATATTTACAATAAAATCCCCAAGGAGTATAGCTCTGAAGAGGATAATTTTTAACAAACAAATTTTAAAAAAAAAAATCGCATTCGGCACGCAGTATGCTGAGGAATCTCCTATATTCCCCAGTTGCGTCTAGTGCAAACATCAAAATAAGATTCGATCTCTTTCGATTTCCCTGGAGGATGATCGAATCTGGACAGTCGTACTACTCGAATGCAAGTGATGATTTGATCTATCTCTGGTAAGAATAACCAAATTCAAAGTGGAGAAGATCCATTGTAACCAAAGTGTCAAAATCGAAAAACTGCATGGAAAAAAATTACCATCACATACCTAGTTCGGGATATTTGTAAAGTTTGATCGAGTCCAAGTTGGCGTAGTGAGTTCCCCATAAGGTCACAGAACGCGCAGGACAGCTAACCACTTTGACGATCAAACGGAACAAGTACTTCTAGGATTACGTAGCAAAGGAAACATATGATCCAAATAGTACGGGAATCCCCGTAAAGCCGCAGAACGCGCAGGGGCCCTACTTTCAGACTTACCCTTCGATGCTACCAACAATCTAACATGAAAGGGTTGTGATCCGTGACCCGTAATGCCGCAGAATGCGCAGGGACAATCATAATATTTTCCTCAAAACCCTTATGATATGTGTGAGTCATCTCTCTTCTAAACAGTAAGATGACTATGATACAATGCTAGGCAATAGATTTGAACCACAATTTTTTTTACCAGAAAGGTGGGGTGTCCACTCGCTTTGGCACTCGGTTGCTCGCAACCTCGTCCAAAGAGGGGTATCTGTAGACACCTCACCCAGGCTAGCAACTTGATAAGGCAAGGATGACCCTTAGGAAGAGAGCCGGAAACCACAATCATTCCTTAAACCCTAACCTAAGCCCCAACCTAAACCTTAACTCAAACCATTATCCGAACCAGAGCCTACTCGAAAATCGATCCAGTTCCCAAAAACATACCCAGCCATTTTGATCCAAAACATCCGAAAACAAACTTCGGGCTGACCAGAGGCCCTGAAACAGGCCCACCAACCAAAACCCAGGGAAAATCCAGCCTGGGCGGTAGTCTGACTACCGCCGGCGGTAATCGGAGTACCGCTCTCTATCCGACAGGTGTCTCCTCTGAGCACACAGTTGTCCCCCCTCCCAAAGTCAACTTTCCTATAGAATTACCCTCAAAGTTCACCTTATTTACCATTTTACCAAACCCAAAGAGCTTATAAGAACATGTCACATGACACTTCTCTCCCCTCAACCAATCACAAGCCGCCATGTCAGCATTTACCCTCCATAAACTCATTACCAAAGTGTCATCCCAAAAGACTATAAATAGTCTTCACCTCTCTTCATTTCACACAATACTTCTACCCAAGAGATAAATTTCTCATATTTTTCTAAGAGAGAGTAAGAAAGAGATGAAGAGCAAGTGAGTGAGAGTGAAAGGGAGCTCTTGAGTCTTCAAGCCCCCACCCTTTAGCCTTTCCCTAGCTTCCTCTAAGCCATCCTCAACTCCTACAATTCCATCCGGGTTGGTCATGGTGCACTCCATGTCCTAGCTATTTCAAGTGCAAGCCAAAGATCATACTATCTTACATAAAGCATTCATCATATCATTATTTCTCTTCTCAACCCTCTTGCTCCTCTAGATCACCATTGAATGTATGGTCTGTGACTTGCCGAATATCGGATCTTATCACATCAGAAACTCATGGTAGTCTAGTCCCTCCCCCCCCCCCCTTTTTAACTATATTAGCATTATTGCATCCGCTTTTCTATACATTCCTTGGACGTATGATCTGTAGCTTGCCAGAATCCCTAATTTTGCTACATCAGAAATATGAGTTTGCCTAGTCCCACTTCGATCTTATCATCACATCCCTTAAGAATACTTTACTACACGGAGTAGAGACCGTACACTTGTACGGGCAGAGATGGTGCCTAACACCTTCCCTTTTTGTAACTGAGGTCCCTTACTCAGAATCTCGGATCGCAGACAAGGAGTCAATTTAAAGCAAGAGAGTCTTCGAGTTCTCTAGCTTTGCATATTCTGCAGGTTCTAGCCGATTGCGGGATTTTGGATTAAGTGGCTAGCGGCGACTCCAAGACATCATATTCAATCACCCCCTTTGTCAAACAAACAAAAAGCCGACAAAAATCGCCAAAACCAGCGTGGGTACCGATTTCCTAGCGTTCACAAACGTCTACCATTGAAACTCTTTTAGGGGTCACAGAAGTTTCGGATCAATATGAAATTTGTTTTTCCTCTTCATCCATGTAGTGTGACTTATTAATAGATTGGATGGAAAATAAATGTTATGGTGGGCCCTATGAATTTTTTAACGGTGAAAATCATATATATATATTGCAAAAAAAAAAAAAAAAACAGAAGATTGATCCGAACCATACCCAATTTGATCTGACTCAATTTTCCTAACCGGGTTGGACTCGGTTCGGGTCAGGCCAGCAGTGCAACGGATCGGATCGAGTCAGAGGACCCGGACTCGGTCGCAGATCGGATCGAGTTCGAGTCAGTGCATTGGAAATTTCGGATCGAGTTGAGTTGGACCCAATCCGGTCCGACTTGACTTGATGCCCACCTCTATCGAAAAGGAATGTGAGTTGCTTCACGCTGGTGCGTTGTATCTGCACGTTGACGGAGTAACGCTAACACCGTGCAGTTGCGACCAAGGTGGTGTGTTGATGTCACTAAGTTATGTATAGAGCATTATGATGTATGTGTTATATTCACACCGTTCATTCATTTTTGAGATCATTTTAAGACGTTGGTCTAAAAATGAGTTTGATCAAAAGCTCAAGTGGACCACACCACTAAAAGCACCGAAGACAATGACGCTCATCGTTAAAACCTTCATATAGCCCACCATGATATTTATTTTCCATAAAACCAGTTCATCATATCATACAGACCTAGATGAGTTAAAAACACAGATATCTCGTTGATCTAAGGGGTTGTTTGGCACCGTGGATTGGAGGGGATTAGAGGGGGTTTCAAATCCCCTTTGTTGTTTAGCAGCAAAAAGCAAATGGGGATTGCCAATCCAGGGGGTTTCCAATCCCCTCTTTGAGGGGGTTTGTAATCCACGGTGAGAGCTTGGATTACACCTAAAATCATTTCAATAGTTGCGGGTGTAAATGTATGTCATTGTACACTATCATTCTATTGGGCACATGGCCCACTAACGATGATCAGCACTGTCCAAACATTGTTCATGTGGATCAGCACCGTCTAAACATTGTCCAGCACCGTCCAAACATTGTTCATATTAATCAACGATTAAAAATCGTTGGTTAGGCACTCAGACATGATCTTGTGCTTGCGGTCCATCCGAGACTTGGAATTTCATCATTTTCAGGCAAAGCATATGTTTTAGCGGGCTTATCACAACCATAATGTCAAAAATTATATATCTCACTAATTGGAGATATTAAAGTTGATTTAGTAATTAAATTCAAACCCCAGTAAATATACCATGTATAGGTATTTTTGAATTAAAGTTGATTCACACTCCAGGGTGCCAAACACACCGGGAGGATTACCAATTCATGGGGTTTCTAATCATGGGGGTTCCAAATCCACTCACCCAAACAGGCCTTAAGACCTTTGTAGTCCTCGGAAAGTTTTCAATGATAGCCGCTCAATCCTGCTGCTTTCTATGGTTTGGTACACCTACGATTTGGATATGCTTAGTTTTTGGAATCATTCCCTGAAATATCTAGAAAAATTGGTGGACTTGGAAACCACCGAGGTTAGTGGTGTGGGGCATACCACGCCATCAGCTTCAAGTGCAACCACGGGTAGGGGTGTACACGGGTCGGGCCGAGTCAAACTGGCCTCAGCCCGTCCAGGCCCGTTCAACAGCCACACAAGGCCCGAACCCGACCGGGCCTGGTCACCAGGCCAACATCTCCAGCCCGAACCGGGCCCGATGCGAGTTCGGGCCAAGTTCGGGCCAGTTTCGAACCTTCGAGTTCGGGCCAGTTTCGAACCTTACAGCAAATTCATGAGAAGGGCTTTGGCAGGTAATCCGCGTCCCATTACAAGGCCCTCGATCAACGGTTTAGATTGTTGAACTATAGACTCCACAAAAAATCTAACTAGTCAGGACATTTACATACATTTGACAAAGCATAAAATAAAATATTTTATATAAATTAAATACAGTCATACACGGGTCGGGCCGGGGCGAGTCGGTTCGGGCCAGGGCGAGTCAGATTTCAGACTGAGTCGGGCCGAACTGGGAGGTATCCAAACTCGGCCTGAACTCACTTTCGGGCCTAGAAAATTGGCCCGTCCTAACCCGAACTCAGTTCCAGGTCAGGCCGAGTCGGGCTTTTTAGGGCTGGGTCAAGCGAGCTAACCGGGCTAGCCCAGTTTGTGTACACCCCTAACCACGGGGTAGATTAGGTGCGGCGACGGTCTCCCTCAAGACGAGACGACTCTTACCTTTTGGTCCATATTGATGGATGTATTATATATCCACGCCATCCATTAATTTTCCCAGATCATTTTATGTGACACACCCAAAAATCAATCACATCCAATTCTCAGGTGGATCATACCAAAAGAAAGGGTGGTGATTGACTATTAATGAGCCACAAAAGTTTTCTATCAAGCTTATATTTATTTTTTCCATTAATCCATGTTCATGTAAGCTTACAAACAGATTGGATGGTATATAAATATTACGGTAAGTCCAAGAAATTTTTTAACGGTAGATCATTTAATCACCACTGTTTCCTACCGTATGATTCACCTGAGATTTGGAAATTCTTAATTTTTGCTTCAATGCCCTGAAATGATCTAGAAAAATGGATGGACGGCGTGGATATAGAATATATGCATCAAGTTAGGCTCCACAGTAAGGGACACACCATATTAGTGGGCCTCACCTAATTTGGTCCCGGCAAGCGGCAACCACGCAATCCTCTTTCAATTCCACTCTCCAAGAAATCAGATTCTATCAGCGTTTGTCATGTGCACATGGGCTGGGTCATGGTCTGCATAAAGGGCTCAGTTGTGGGTTGCTTATTATTTAATTTAGTAGGGTCCACGGTCCAGTTGAGTTTGGTTAGTTTGATTATTTGGGTTCAATAATTGTATGTGGGTATCAGGTTAAGACTTGTTCTTAATCCGTTATTCACAGCCAAATATTTTGGTTTAAGAATATATCTTTAGGTTGGATTGTTAGCTAAACATCAGCTTGGTAGTTATGCTACTTTTATGGGTTGAGTTCTTATAATCCGGTCAGTTGTTATTTTCAGTTGTATTCAAGTATTTCATGTTAATGAAAAAGGCTTGAAAAACAGTTGCAATCAGTGAGTACGGGAGGCTTGAACCGGACAGCGTTCGTCATGGATAGGGTTTCTGAAGAAGAGAATCGAAAGCAAAAGCAAAAAAGGATAGAAAGATCATCGTCACAATTAGAGCAATACAACGGCCCAGATTTCATCAGCAATTTGCCCCACACGATCCTCACCTCCATCATCTCCCTTCTCCCCCTCAGAGAAGCAGCTAGAACCTCCATCCTCTCCAAGAATTGGGCCCATCTCTGGAAATCAATCCCATTTCTCCTTCTAGACGAATCCATCGCTCCCCAATATCCCATCGGACGAGACGATCTCTATCCCGTACCCGTCAGCGAGAAATGGATCAAAGCCGTCCAACGCATCCTCATGGCCCGCCGGGATCCCATCATGAGCTGCAGCATCATCACCAGGTTCTTCTCGATTGGACCCTTTGATGCCGACCATTTCCTTCTCTGCCTGTCGAAAATCGGGGTCGAGAAGCTCCACCTGGTAAATTCATGGGTTCACGCCTTTTACATTCCTGCCTCTGCGTTCTCGATCCTGTCTCTCAAGAGCCTACTACTGGACAGGGGTTCGCTCCTGGAAATCCCAACGCAATTCAAGGCCTTTGCCAGCCTCAAGGCGATCTGCTTCAATTTCGTCACATCGACTGATGACCTGATCGCGCGGTTGGTGTCGTCTTGCCCGGTGTTGGAGAGCTTGGGGCTGCATTATTGCACTGGGGTTGAAGAATACAGGATCAGTGCTCCGAAGCTCTTGTTTCTGGGCATCACTGTGTTTGTGCCGGCACGTGTTCGACTGATTGACGCCCCGCATTTGGAGCATTCCGATTTTTCATTCAACTTCCCAGTTTCGTGGAGAAGCAGTTCAGGGGGGGTCAGCGAATCCGTGATGCTAGTTGAGCTTTTGAGAGACATGGGCCATGTGAAGAGGCTTTCTCTTTCTTGGAATGATGCTTTTGCTAAGGTAGTTTTCAATCTTAGAAATGTTATTTGCAGATGCACATCTGCACACACAAAACACAGACGCCTCACCTGCATGCTTGACCTGGGCCATTCATCAGGTGAGCCCCACAGTGAAATTTCCATGGTCCAAAAACCTGATTATCCAATGATCAAATATGCTTTGGATAAGAAAAAGAGTTACGAATTGTCCATATTTAATGTATGTGAATGGCCCACCTGTTGAACATCCAGGATCATGCAAATGTACACCCCATCGGCACACGTGGGACACGGGTTTCATGCATCTGCCAAGTCAATATGGTAATCCTTGCATCATTTTCCATGAATTTTCTTGTGTGGTAGTGCCTATCAGCAGGAGATGTACCAAGTAGCTTGCCCGCAGAACACCTGCTGCAGAATTTGACAATTCTTTCGATGAAAGTGAGGTTTATTGATGGAATGGTGTTTCCCTTCTTAAGTTTCTTGCTTAGGAGTTGTCCTCGTCTACAGGAACTTGTGATCGAGGTTAGTATCTTGATTCAGCTGTTCTTTCAATTTACTAAGGGGCTATGTTTGGATGCTTGAGGGAATTGAATTGATGCTGTTACCTTGTATTCATAATAAGGAAGTAACCCTCAATTACAGTCATGCTTCTGCAAGTCTGAATTGAAAGTAACCCAATTGCAATTTGAAGCTCAGACTCTCTACATCAATGCTAAGTTGGGCTGGTAATCGATTGAATAGGCCCCACCCGAGACACTCAAAATCTATGCCTAAACTTATTCAAAGGGTTGCCTGTTGTCACCCTAATGCCTGTTTTCATTCCACTTTCTTGTACTAGATAATAGATATTGCAATTCAATCCAACAGTGTATCCAAATGTACCCTTAGCATTTGTGTATTGCCTTTCCTGACATTGATATATGTGTTCCCTTTTATTTCTGTTAGTGTTACGGTGATGAAACAGTGAGATACAGGCCAAGAAAACTGAAATCCAATTACTGGGAGCAGCAACAACCATTTGAGTGTTTGGCCAGTAGCTTAGAGGCAATTCAGATGAAACGTATGCATTCGGACTGTGTGTATGAGATGGCATTTGTGAAGTTTTTACTAATGAAGGCAGGTCTTCTCAAGACTATGATCATGACACATCTTGGAAGTAGAGCAATGCAACAAAAGGTTTTGAAGGAATTGTGTCTTTTGCAATGGGCTTGTCCACACATTCAATTGACACTTACATCCTCCAAGTAAATGTTACTTGGGTAATGGTTAGTTTTATTTACAAAGTTCAGATTTTGCTCCATGCGAAACTGAGAGAAATATACCCTAGAAAGCATAATTAGCTTGTAGTTTGTGGATATTTAAGCAAACTAGGTAATTTTGGATGAGAATATGGATCTACATGTTTTTTGAATTGACGTTTTATACCCGTTGAATCCATCAATGAACTTATGATTTTTCTTTCCATTCATGCCTTGTTCAGTTCTATTTAGTTATTTAAAAGTTGAGAAGATGCGTCATGCATATGCTCTAGTAATTAAAGATCTACGACGGGCCATCATGTTTTATTTCTTTTGCTTTTAGATCTGAACAAAGTTGGTTGGAAAAAACTCTTGCAGTATTGTAGTGGTTTGATATGATCAGTAGATACAGTCCAGTGTTTAAAAGAGAGAAATTTGTTGTCCGCCCAGCTGATTTATGGTCTGAAATTAGAATAGAACTTAGGCTTTCAGATCCCCTTTTTCAATGGTAGGCATTCGATTCTCCAATTTTTATTTATTTATTTATTGGTGTGGTCGACTTGAGCTTTGACGGTGTGGATGTAACACATACATCATGGTGGGGCCACATAACTTTGATAGTCAACAGTGTACCGACCTAGGTGTAGTGTATGAAAAGGGAACGGATTAGGTGTTACGGGTAAGTGGGTGTTGCATGAACGCCGCGGCTTTATGTGCTGTATATTCAAGCCGTCCGCCAGTTTTATCTCGGATTATTCTAATGGCATGGACTAAAAATGATGCAGATACAAATCTCAGGTGGACTACACCATAGGAAACAGTGGTGATTGAATGGCTATCATTTAAAACTTTTTGAGGGCCATAGAAGTTTTGGATCAAGATGATATTTGACTTTTCCCTTCACCCAAATTTGTGTGACCACATTATAGAGCCCTATGAAGTTCTTAAAGGTGGGTGTTCAATCATTTCTTGTGATGGGCCCACCTGAGATTTGGATATGCTTTATTTTTTGGCCGATCCAGATATGATACATACATCATGGTGGGCCAATAGAATTATAACACGTCAACAACATAGGTGCCCTGTGTGCGGTATTAGGCCTAACACGTTAATGAGTGTAGCATGAAACTGGCCCACCTCGATTTATTTGCTGTATATCCAAGCCATCCATCAGTTTTTGCAGATTATTATAGGGCATGGTCCCAAAAATGAAGTAGATCCAAATTTCAGGTGGGCCACACTATAGGAAACAATGGTAATTGAATGCTCACCATTAAAAAGTAGTTAGTGTCACAAAAGTTTTGGATCAAGTTGATATTTGTGTTTTCCTTTCACCCAGGTCCGTGTGACCTAATCAACAGGTTGGATGGCAAATAAACATTACAGAGGGCCCTATGAAGTTTTTAACGGTGAACATTCAATCATCTCTGTTTCTTGTGGTATAGTCGACCTGAGATTTACATCTGCTTCATTTTTGTGCTCAGGCCCTAAAATGATACCAAAAAAAAAAAAAAAAAAGGAATGGATAGTATAGATATAATACATACATCATAGTGGGGCCCCAGAACTTTTCCGCCTGAAAGAGGTACTCACGGTGGTCACTGGCGGTGTCACCACCGAATCCGATTCCTAGTAAAACACAGCACTTGGGTCGGTGCTTTGTTGAAGTTGCAAAGTTCCATGGACCCAGCTATGATGTATGTGTCATATCCACACAGTTCATCTATTTTTCTGATAATTTTAGGGCATGAGCGAAGTAGACCCAAAGCTCAGATCGACCTCACCACAGAAAACAGTGGAGACGGAAAGCCTACCATCGTAAACTTCCCAGGCGCCATGGAATTTTTGGATATGTTTTATTTTGAGCCCATGCTCTGAAATGAGCTGAAAAATGGGTGTGTGGCGTATGCTTATCCAGACCGTCCAACCTATGGGTGCCGTTGTAAATGGATCATATCCTCAAAATTAAGGTGTTTTAGATATTTAGTAATTCAATTTGTGACTATCAGATGAATGACTAAAACTAAATTAATTATGATATAATATCAATGTGCTCATTGGGATGGATTAAAACCATCCCATCCTAATAAATCTTTACGTTTTTCTCCATTTAAAATGGAGTCCATCAATGGTTTGGCCGGTCTCACCAATGCGCTTTGACCACATAACTAAATGCCCCACGTATAGAAACAAAAAGGTTTTTGCCAGCCATAAATCTCACATTTTACCCACCGTCTTTTCTAAACGCTTTCAAACTTTACTTTCCAAAACTAAACCATTATGTACAGACACACTATTTGCATATGAAAATATCCTTGCATTCATGGTGTTACTCTGGAACTTTGTCTTATACACAGTTGCACCGTGGATATCATGGTGCCACTGTCCAATACCAGAAAAAGGGTTAAAAGCCGTAACTAAAGATCTATTGTTACATATCATAACCATAGCCATTGCTTCATTAGATTTGTAGCCATTACTTTTATGATTATGAATCTAAACTGTAGCCATTGCTTCTATGGCAAAAAGTACACACAACTAAGGATAATTAAACAAGCCTAACATGAAATTGAGCGAGACAAACATGAAATTCAACAAGAATGAAAGGAAATTGAGCGAGGTTAACATGAAATTCAACGAGCCTTAAGGGAAATTGAGCGAGGCTAACATGAAATTTGACGAGCCTCAACGGAAATTGAGCGAGCTTCAAATGAAATTGAACGAGCCTAATATGAAATTGAGTGAGGCTAACTTGAAATTAAGCGAGCCAAACATAAAATTGAGCAAGCTTCAAATGAAATTGAATGAGCCTAACATGAAATTGAGCGAGGCTAACATGAAATTGAACGAGCTTCAAATGACATTGAACGAGCCTAGAGTGAAATAAAGCGAGGCTAACTTGAAATTGAGCGAGGCAAACATGAAATTAAGCAAGCTTCAAGTGAAATTGAACGAGCCTAATATGAAATTGAGTGAGCTTCAAATGAAATTGAACAAGCCTAACATGAAATTAAGCGAGGCCAATTTCATGTTAGGCTCGTTCAATTTCATGCTAGGCTCGTTGAATTTCATATTAGGTTCGTTCAATTTCATGTTAGCCTCGCTCAATTTCAAGTTAGGCTCGTTCAATTTCATGTTAGGCTTGTTCAATTTCCTTTAAAGCTCGCTCAATTTCATGTTAGCCTCGATCAATTTCATGTTAGGCGCGTTCAATTTTATTTGAAGCTCGCTTAAATTGATGTTAGCCTCACTCAATTTCATGTTAGCCTTGCTCAATTTCATTTGAAGCTTGTTCATTTTTATGTTAACATCACTCAATTTCATGTTAGCCCTGCTCAATTTCAAGTTTAGCTCATTCAATTTCATTTGAAGCTCTCTCAATTTCATGTTTGGCTTGCTTAATTTCAAGTTAGCCTCGCTCAATTTCATGTTAGGCTTGTTCAATCTCATTTGAAGCTCGCTTAATTTCATGTTTGCCTCGCACAATTTAATGTTCGGCTTGTTCAATTTCATTTGAAGCTCGCTCAATTTCATTCTAGGCTCGTTCAATGTCATTTGAAGCTCACTCAATTTCAAGTTAGCCTCACTCAATTTCGTATGAAGCTCGTTGAATTTTATATTAGCCTCGTTCAATTTCCTTTAAGGCTCGTTGAATTTCATGTTAGCCTCGCTCAATTTCCTTTGAGGCTCATTGAATTTCATGTTTGCCTCACTCAATTTCATGTTAGTCTATCTCAATTTCATGTTTACCTCATTCAACATCCCTTGAGGGTCATTGAATTTCATGTTAACATCGCTCAATTTCCTTGGAGGCTCGTTGATTTTTATGTTTGCCTCGCTCAACTTCATATTAGGCTCGCTTAATTATCCATAGTTGTATGTACTTTTCGCTACAGATGAAATTGCTACGAATCTAATCCGTAGCCATAAAAGTAATGGCTACCAATCTAATGTAGTAATGGCTACGTTAATAATAGCTACAGTTATAATCCGTAGCCATAGGTATTTCAAACATACAAGATATAAACCATTCATTTTTTATTTTTTTATTTTTTTAAACACACACATCCTACCCCAAACACTCACGCCGTTGTGGGATTTCACCACCTATGGATACTCAAACCCTTGACCGGGTGTTGAAACTCCTGAGAGTCTACTAGCGGAGAAAGAGTAAGGATCCGTATAAACCATTCATTTACTTGGCTTTATTTGGTGGGAAAGTATTAAAATTTTATTAGATTAGACAAACGTGTGCCAAATTTGGCGGCATGATATTAACATGTTTCGTCTCATTCTTCACAAAAGATAGAAATTAGGCTAACAGAGTAAACATGATAAATTGCCAATTTTCAAACATTTATAGTTTGTGTTTACAAAACAAGTTTTTGTGAAAAAAATAAATATATACTTATTTTCATATGCCAAGCCTTTTTTTCAGATAAATGGCCAAACAAAATTTTCCACACTTCCAAATACTAAAATTTAGCACTTACAATTTTCTGCTCTTAAATTAATTTTCAGACCTTATTTTTCAATTTACTAAACAATATGTATGTTTATTTGGGTGTTGCTTTGTTGCATCTTTGATTCTGTTTTTAACTCGCTCTCACTAAAGCCGTACTTGCCAAATGGGCCGGACTCAAGATCCCTTTTTGAACACTTCTGTCAACATCCCAAACAATACCCCCTTAATTTGCAAGTCTTCGATTTCTAACCCAGGTGATCAACAATTAATAGTAACTTTTCTTCCAAATTCAAGGATGGTCGAATTTCAAAACTTTGTGTAGCCCTGGAGGCTGAGGAATGGAACAAATCCTAGCCATTGGGATCCAGATTTAGGCTTGTAAATTTTGATGTGTGGGCACATACATGCTGTTGGAAATTTGGTTATATGGAAAATAAATTGCATTTGGATTATGTGTCAATGTAGATGATGCCAACAACAAAAACTTCGAAGGCCCATTTTTTGAAGAACAGACGAATGCAGATGGATTGGTTCCCTGACTTCAAGTGCATTTGGATCGTGTTTCAATGTAGATGAAGCCAACAAAAATTTTTGAGGCCCCATTTTTGAAAGACACTGAATTCAGATGGATTGGTTCACTGACTTCAGAAAAAAAGGAATCAAGGCTGTGAGCAAAATCATGGGTTGAAACTGGAATGCAGCTTCAACCTTACCAGGTTCTCTTTGATCGGAATCCCATGATCCTCCACGAAATATGTACATGATACTTGGATTATCAGCCTGAACAAGCGAGATCCTTGGGGGGGCATTGATCTGGTGTGTTCCACCGTAGATGGGCAATGTCCAAATGATCTCTGGAGTTGGAAGATCTTAGCCGATAACCCTTGCCTAATTTCTTTTGAGCATCTATGTGGGGAATTTCAAATTAACATTCTTGATTAATGATCCATGAGGCCACCTATACAAACCAGTAGTTAAGACCAGCATCGGTTGTCTGTTAAAGGAATGTAGCGTTCAACTGGTCCAAGCAAGCTGGTGACGCACCGGACCAGAAAAATCGACATGATTTTATTGTGTAATAAGTATGATTTTATATGTTTACTTAAATTGACATCACCTGGCCAGGCTGAACATCAAGGCTAGTTTTAGGGTTTTCGATCCATGATCGGTACAAACCATTGTTAGAGTAAAGCTAAAACCTTTACAGATCAGAAAAAACAAATGGTCAACTGAATTAAACTCATTTTTAAGCCAAAGTCATGCATTCAAAAAAGAAATTAAAAATAAATAAACTGTTAATGGTCATCTAAAGACATAGCGCATTGTCATTCACTGCAATGGAATATGGTGGTGAGGCTTACTGTTTTCATTTAAATTATATATTTCAACCCCGCATATAGCTATTGTTTTACACCCATTCTTAGGCAAAACCATGTCAACCCAAAAATGTGTTCTTTGACTTTGCCATTTCTTTTGGCCGGATTTTCAATCATTTTCTTTGAGATAGAACAAATTTTAATGCGGATATTTCTCAGAGGGCACTTTTCACGGTATGAAGTTTTGGTGGTTATAGTACAAGCTTGGAACCAGAAAATACTGTGCCCTTATATTATCAATGATTATATAATTCTCCTGCAGCTTTCAAGGCAATCCAAAGTCAAATCTCAGTTGAGTGACCTAGTTTACTACTCTGAGCTTTGCCCTTTTTCAATTTAGGAAAATCAGATTGTAAAATGGGGCTATGGGGTTAGTATCGGCCAAAACCAGCATGTATTGCCCAATGCATACCAGTAACATTCATGGACAACACAGCTGTATCAGCCTGAAACAGCCCAATACAGGGTGATGACCCTATATCAGTGTTGAAATATGACCACATGGGTGGTGAATGATATGATATTGATATGCCAGAAGATTTTTAAATCAGTGTGGCAACCTGCCAAACACAATACATGTAGGTCAATCAAGACATTTGGCATGGGCATGGCCACCTGGTGATCATACTGACCTGATTTTCAGGCCAATGATCACACGCAAGCATGCCTCGTCAGCACTAACCTTAGCAAAGTCCCTGTTGGTTTTAAACATTCACACATTTTTCCTTATGAAGTTGGCAAGTTATCCAGACATGAAATCAAGAACCATCCCTTCCACTAGAAGATATCGCTCCTCGCGTAAACATGAAACTTAAATCACAATGGGAACCACCAAGTGTGATGACAGAGGAACAATGGCACACCTCTAACTTAAAAGAATATCCAATGCGTCTATACAGAGATGGCTCCTGCATCATCTTACTAGGTGCGACATCGCTGCTGCCTATGTTCATATCATATGAACCATTTCATCCACTATCATTACCCTGTTAGCCGCTTGCAGTTTCTGCAAAAAATCCAAACACCAAATGCTTTTTATCTCAAGATCGAAACAGGCAAAAACCGATTCCATATCCAATTCGTCAGCCATCACTATGGTTTACCTCTAAAAGGGAATTTATTTCTGGCCTGGTGTACGGTACAGCTGCTCCCCGGTTCACAGTTTGTTCGATGTCTGTGATAGAGATGAGATCCAGGCGGTTTGCAGTCATGTGCTGCCCAAATATAGAGTTGAATGTTTCTATTCTGCAAGTTCGGAGAAAAGAGAAGGCTTAAAAGATATTGCTAGAGATGGATAACATGGAATTAAAATTGTTAAGTGAGAATCTATATGAATGTATTTTGCATGAAGAAAGAAAGGGCAGACCTTTCTGTGGAAATATCCAGATCAGGTTGTGCAGAAGGCTCGTCAACTTCCATGTGGTCCACTGTTGCACTGAAGCAAAATAATAATAATTATAAATCAATTAAAAAATCATTGTTGAATGTCAGTTTTTAATTATAGTTTAAGGCAGTGAGCTGGGTTTTTTTTTTTTTCTCTGAAAGAAATCATTAGGAACAGCACCACGTCCTGGTGACCAGCTGAATCATCAAGCCCACCAATGCTTTGGCAGATCATCCTATTAAGTTTATTTTGTCCCATGGTTAGTGATTCAAGCAACTCAATTGATTGTTAGTTAAAGGAGGAGCAGACATGACTTCATAGGGAAAAGATGGGAGGTAGAGAGGCAAAGATCCAATTTTGAAGTAAATTGAATGAGTTTAAGACCGTGGCTCAATAGTAGACAAGGCATGTTTCAACAATGAGGTCTCTCGTTGGAGCCCAGCTTACCTATCAAGAAAACATTTACTGATAGCGATGGCTATTAATAGTAGAAAGCCTTAAATCTTGCTAGAGAGGGTTGTTAAAGATACATGTTCTTTGATTGTGGGGACATCACCTCCTACAGGGGCGACTATCAAGTTTGAGAGTTCTTTATGGGACTGGAGAGTTTCTTGAAGTTTTCCATTTCAATTACGTGCTTCTTTTATACATTTTACTAATACATGATAAGCATTATGCAATCAGTACATGAAGCTTCAGCTTCATGTATTATGGTATTGAAAACAGGTCCATTGATATCTCACAGAAGAACAAGGTTTTCTGAGAAAGAAAGATGGCATTTATCAAGGAAAACCATAACTATGTATCATAGCTGCACTCACCTTCCACCAGGAGTACCATCACCTCTGTGGCTAGTTCTACCACCAGCGTTGCCATTATCATGATCAGCTTTGCGTTTCCTCTCCAACTCCCTCGCCCTTTCCTGTTCACGCTCTTCCATCTCTGTCAACTCTTTATGATAGATGGCAAAGTTTAGAACTTTAAGAGCGGCTTCAACATCAATCTTTGAAACCTATATCCAATTGAGTATCATCAGAACCAATCAAAAAGGAAAAAAAATAGTCCGTCAGTAAAGAGTCCTATATCCAACATGAATCTCTCTCATTACAGCTTAAATCACATTCTAGAATGAAGTTAAATTCTGAAAACAGATACATATTACAAACCTAGAAGTAACCCATTTAGAGTAACAAAAGAAAACAAGGTAGAATTGATTGTAAATTTGAAAGGGTGTACCTTGTTGCTCAACTTCAGTTTCGCATGGGCAGTGGAAAGACGGATGATAGTCTCTAGGGTTCTTGCAGTGATTGGAAGTGTTCCTCCTCCAGACTACAAGAGGATAATCATCCATCAGATGATAGAGGGTTTTCTGTGCAATAATCATCCATAGCAGTTTATTTTACCATAAAAAATCTAAACACCAACCTTTGCAGCTGTGCCAGAATTTCTAAGCTCCGCGTATGCAGTCGCAATATGTTCGGATGCCTGTTGAACGCGATTATGTGGGAGAAATTATTTTAACTAGACAAATCATATCTTGATCTTGTGTTGTAGGGCCGGGATACATGGAAAAGAGATTACCTCATCTGTCAGCTTTGGCTGGATCCTGTTTTTTGCATAATGAATGTATTTCTTAAGGAACTTGATGGTGAGGGTCTCACGCTTGTGTCCCCTTTTCCTTTTCTCTCCATGAAGCATACGGTTGTACTTGACATAGATGGATGCATTGTCATCAGCATCATCTTCTTCAACATATCTTGAATTGCCATCAAGTGTTGCCATTCCTAGGGTAAGTTTGAGTTGCTTCAGTTAAGATCTATCATATACAGTAGGTTTGCAGAATAAAGGGATACATTGGGTTAAACCCGTACCTCCATCATCTAATGGGGAACGATATCGGTGCATGCGCAAGACATGCTCTGAAATTTGACGATCAATCTCTGGGTCCATTTGATCCAAGACAATAAACAGCAGATCAAAACGAGAGAGCAACGAGTCTGGAAGTCCAATATTCTTTGTTGGTGTCAACGAACGATCATACTGTAAGTTCATTTGTAACCAAAGATGATCATATTAAAACAGAGAGCAGTCATTTATTCTCTTTGAAATGAACCATTCAGTAACAACCATATGATAGATTAGGACAGCATACTCGAAACAAACAACGTACCGTTCCATATATTGGATTTGCAGCAGCAACTACACTACATCTAGCATTTAGTGATGCATGAATACCAGCTTTGGCAATTGTTACTGTCTGCTGCTCCATAACTTCATGTATGGCCACACGATCTTGATCATTCATCTTGTCGAACTCATCAATACAAACAACACCTCGATCAGCAAGAACCATGGCCCCAGCTTCTAGCCTTCTTTCACCTGATCATACGAGTCCATCAGAATATCCATAATTAATTGACAGATAACAATAACACACAAAAATCCATGACAGGATACCTTACCTGTTTCTTGATCGGAAGTAACAGCAGCTGTCAGACCAACGCCAGATGATCCTCGACCTGTGGTTGATATAGCCAAAGGGGCAATATTCATGATTGCTCTTAAGAGTTGGGACTTGGCGACAGAAGGATCCCCAACCATCATCATATTTATGTCCCTGAAAAACAAAGCAGATTAGATGATAAATGATCGAAGGAATTGGCCGGATGGGATCATGCTGATAAAAATATATATATATTTAAAAAGGCATCCCGCTTACCCTCTCAAGTGGGTCCCGTTCTTTAAGTTCTTTTCCATTCCACTAAGCATCAAAAGAACCACCGCTTTCTTTATCCATGAATGACCGTATATGGATGGCGCAAGCGAATTCCCAAGTAAATCAAATGCATCATCTCTCTCGGCTATCTTTCTTATATTCTTTACATCGTCAGCCGTGTAGATTGGTGCATTTGCCTCTTTGTTGAGCAGAGAAACATTATTGGCAATGAGAACGGTCCTATAGAATAGAGCACCGGAACCAAGCTTTTAAATGAGAAAACATATTGGCTTTGCTATAAAATAAGGATGAGAAATGCATGAAAGTGATAATCCAAAAGCAATTAGATCAACCTGAATACCCCATTCACACTGCCCTTGCTTTTTCCAGGAAGAGCTTTATATATCCCTACAATTGCCACACGGTCTCCAGGTTTGCAAGCATCCACAAGGTCCTCCTCCACAATGATATCCACTGTTCTTGGAAGCTGGCCAGGAGCAGAATTTTCAGGCACTTCTTGCATGGATAGAGTTTGATGGTCTTTGTACTTGCACAGTCCATATTCAGTGACCAACAAGTTTCCATTATCATCCTGCCGTGTTTTTCATCATTAAGATGTCATCCACTTGTAAAATAGCACAGTTTTTATTCTTTAATTTGACATTTAAAAAAAAAATTGCAGTTGCATGATATATTCTGCAAAAGAACTCAATATTACCCGTGTCGGATACACAGACCCCGTTGGCAAGCCCATGTTGGAGGTAATGTCTCGATATTCACGAGACATGAAGTTCCCAGTTGTAGGACAGAAATGAACACTCTTAACAACCTTGGGCCTTACAAGAGAACCTTTAGCAAAAAGTCAATGAAAAGGTATTAGATGCACATTCAAGATATTTTCAGATCATTAAATGGATTAACCTGGATTTCTAGGAAATTTGTCCATTATGTGGCACACACATAGCATGATCAAAACCATGCATCCTGCAGTCTACACTAATGATGAAATTGGCAAAAAATTGCCTTCATCAGTCTATCCTAACCATCTAACAAAATGAACTTTTGTCACAGAATGTGAGCCCTCACAGATTTTTGTCATTTAGTGTCCGATTGTATACCCTGGAATAAACTGTGAAAAATACATGGAGGTACTGCACATCCAATGCCTCCAGATGCACTGGAACAGCTGCAATTAAACCCACCAAAAATTCAAAGAAACATGTATATTCCACTCCGTTTGGATGCACGAGTGAATTGAATTGCAAACATTCAATTTAAACAAGAGGAACTGACCAAAACTGAAACATCCTAGCATTCACAATAAGGAAGTCGCCCTTGAATTGTGGTGAAGTTTAAGTTCAACTTGAAAGAAACATGACTGCAAGTTTGATGCCAGGCCCTCAATATGAATGCACGAAGGCAATTGCAATTTGCTTATTTCCACTCTGTTAGAATAACAATTGCAATTAAATTGATGGTGCATCCAAACGCACCATCAACCATTTACACTGCAGAAAAAAATTGTGATTTATCATTATCCGCTGCCAGGAATTTAACATTAAAGGATTCGTTGGAAAGGAGTAAGGAAAATAATCCGCTGTAAAAGATCATCTTCCACAACCCAAAATAAAACAAACCCAAATTCTCAATAAACAGAAAGCAATCGAAAAGGGAAAAAACGACAAATTTCAAGAAGAGAGAAAAGACTAACATTTGGTGACGATCCCCTCAACACAGACCATGGTGCCAATGAATCCGGACAGGAGATCTCTGGGAGTGACCCTGTGGAATCCGAACGGGCCTTCGAAGCCAACAAGCACTTGCTCCCCTTCCTTGAGGTACTTAGGGTCCACATTGCGGGTCACCTCTGTCAGCGCGTCTGAGAAAGGTTGCATGTATTCACCTGGGTTCCTTATCAACCTGAAAAAAAAAAAAAAAAAAATGCATAGCAAAAAAAAAATAAAAAAATGAGATTCGAGTGGGTAGAAAATTTAAAGAAAACGAAAAATAGGGTTTGGCAGCAGACCTTCGGGCCAAATCGAGGCTGAAGTTGCGGAGATCGGAGACATCAATAATCAAGCGGTGACGCTTGTTGTGGATCATATCCCTTACGGCTTTCATGTATACTCCCTTTCCAATCTGATCACCATTAAAGAAAAATCAAATGCGTACACAGAGAGAGAGAGAGAGAGATCAAATGTATACTCCCTTACATCCTGATCTAAGAAATCCATGAATGTTCGCTTGTGAGCTGCCATGGCTTCTTCGCTGATATCCATTTTCTTCTGCACAGAGAGAGAGAGAGAGAGAGAGAGAGAGAGAGAGAGAGGATCAGACCACTCTCCCGTTGCTGCTTTTGCGCCTTTTCACCTCTAGGGTTTATGGCGGGAAGAAAGAAGGGATCTGGTTGGTTTTGGCGGGAAAGAAAGCGGGACACGTGTGATGTGAAAAGGTTGGAACTGGTGGTTGCCCGGGCTGATGTTGGACAGGGTAACAGCCCAACTCCTTTGTCCAGACCCTGGGCCCACATAATGTAGATGACGTGGCACAAAAATATGGCCCATCTACTCAAAAGGATGTATATATATATATATATATATAATATATATATATATATATATAATATATATATATATATATGTGTGTGTGTGTGTGTGTGTGTGTGTGTGTGTGTGTGTGTGATCCGTTGTTAATGTGTGGGCCACCTTATGACTTGACTGGCCTTTTGGGCCTGCCTGTGGGCCTCGATTGCCGACAGATGTTCCCATCTCCCCCTTACACATGGACCGTCCATCTTGTGGGACCAACCATGGCCCAAAAAATGTACTAATTGAATAATCCAATTCATCCTATTATGATTTACTAATAGAATGCCAATAATGAAAAATGATCAAGGGTCGTGATTCAACCTTAATGATCGCATTCCTTTGAATGTGAGTCCCACTAACAACCCTGAGAAGATACAGATACTCCAGGACCCGGATCAAACCCGGACCAGTTAACCGCCCTATTTGAGTGCCTGGATGCCAAGACCGGTCCGGCAGGAGCTCAGTGGGGCATACCATCATGTATAGGTTTTGTCAACACCGGACATCCATTTTTCCAGATCATTTTAAGGTATGAACCCAAAAAAAAAAATGAAGGTAGATCTAAGGCTCAAGTGGACAAGACAGTGGGAGTTGAACACCCATAGTTAAAAACTTGTTATGGGCTGTACAAGCTTTGATCAAGCTGATATTTTTCCTTCATTCAGGTCCATGTGACCTCATGAATAGGTTGAATTTAAAATAAATATCATGGTGTGCACTTGAAAGGTTTTATGGGTGCTGTTCTTCTTCTACTATGTTCCACTTAACCTGATCTGCCTCATTTTTTATCTCATGCCTTAAAATAATCCTTTAAAAATAGATGGGCCACAAGAATAACAACCATAGATGTTGGTGGGCCTTAAATGTGCTACATATACTACCATTCATCTTCAAGCAATTCACATCTATGGCCATCGGAAGTGCTCGGCACGTCCCATGAGTGTCATGGATCATCTTCGACTTAACAAAATGTCACTAATGCAACTTATGCCACTAATAAATTTCTCATGCTATTTGAAAATCATGAATTGTTTTGGTGGATTGCCTACTGAAGCTGTGGAAAGCCAGTGTTCCTTGGGCCCCACATGATGTGTGTATTTTGTCCATGCTATCCATTCATTTTCTCTGTATCATTTTATGACATTAGCTTAAGAAGGTTAATCCAAATCTTATGCAGACTACGCCACAACAACCAATGGTGATTTAGTGCCCGCCTTTAAAAACTTATTAGGCTCAAAAGTTTTGGATGAAGTTGATATTTGAATTTTACCTTTATCCAGGTCCATGTGACTTAATCAACCGGTTAGATGGCAAATACATATTATGGTGGGCCTTGTTTCCTCATGGCGTGGTCCCCTGTTTTATTTTTGGGCTCATGCCTTAAAATAATATAAAAAAAAATAAATTAACGTGGATAAAGCACATGGATTATGGTGAGGCCATAGAGCACCGTCCATTGCTGACAGTAGGTAAGCCGCATCCGTCCAAATCATGATCTTCTACATCGTAATTAATATATCCCTTTCGTCTTAGCCACTGGCCAATCAAAATGATTTTTAAGAGACCTATATTACAATTGACATGGACTGTCCATTTCGAGGCAACTGACATCTGAATCATCCCAAAGTCAGGTTTTAAGATGGATTATCAATAAAAGATGGGCCCCATGTGATGGACGGTCTAGATAAATGATTGGATACTCTCTATCATAAACATGAACTGTCCGCTCTCATAGCCATTGATCAGATATTAGAATCACTCATCCAAGCCGACTCTCAGAGTACCCGCCAATCAAACATACATGATGAATATGTCCAAACAATGGACAGCCCTTATCGACATATTCTATCCATTTCTCCTGGCCATTGATCAGATGGACAAGATCCATCCACATCCATCTAATCCATGTAATTTTTAGGAGGGATCAACAACAAAGGTGGCCCCACATGATGGACATTTCAGATCAATTATACTTTGGAGGTGGAGGAATAGAAATTGGGGTGTACACCGAGTTGAGCTGGGCTCAGCTCAGCCACTAGTTGACCCAGCTTGAACTCAGCTCCACTCGGTCCTTGAACCTAAATGGCCAGCTCGGCCTGAGTTCAGCCAGCAACTTGGCCTAGTTCAAGCCAAAATTGAGGCTTTACATCATTTTCACAAACATATACGGTGTGCACTTTCAATTTTATACGGTATGTAAAATAAGAACAGCTATTTACCAACATTTCATTAAGCACTTTATAAGCAATATTAAAATTTTTAAAAAATTGTATTTATTTCATATATATATTTTTGTTTGTTTCTAAATTTTGTTAAGTCATTTTATCAAACACTAGGTGAGCAAAATCAATATAAGAATAACAAAGTCACTGTACTAGTTTGATCCGAGTTCAAGTCGAGTTGGGCTCGGGCAAGCTCAATCTCGGTTTGAAATTTTTTCAAGCTAAAAAAACAGCTCGACTGGGCTTGAACTCGGCTTCGAACCGTGTCAAATCAAGCTTTTTTGAGTCGAGTCGAACGAGCTAGCCGAGCTAACTCGGTTACGGTACACAAACATATTTCATGTAAGACGTTCCTCGTGGAAACAAATAGGGGAAAACACTCTCGTTTCAATTCATTTCCAGTGAAACTCACATTTCTATTCTTCCACGACTCCAGACTCATGGAGCAGACTATTTATGAAACTGTAATCTGAGTGCGCATCACGGCCACCGCGTACTTTAGAAGCAACCAACACAGAGAGCGAAAGAGAGAATAAACCGACCACCGCGTACTTAAGCAGCAACCAACACGAGAGAGAGAGAGAGAGAGAGAGAGAGAGAGAGATGTACGGAGGGAACGAGATGAGTCTGGCGTACGAGAACCGGGTCTTCAATCGGCGGTCCGGTCTGACCGGTTCCCGAATGGGCTGCACGCTCGTGACCGGTTTCCTCGGCAGTGGCAAAACTACCCTCCTCAAGCATATCCTCGACAACCGCGGCGACCTCCGACTCGCCGTTCTCGTCAACGAGTTCGCCGACTCGGACGTCGACTCGCTCCTTCTCGACTCCACCCACCTCAACGCTGCTTTCAATCTCTCCACAGTCTCCCTCACCCACGGTCAGTAAATCCCCAAAATACCCTTCTTCTTCTTCCAAATTCCTCACCACCTCCCTTTCTCACTACCAAATTGCCCTTCTGTTTCCTTCTATTCTCCATTAGGCTGCGGTTGTTGCGATGTAAGCGGCCCTTTTAGAGAATCTCTGCAGCGGATCGTCGATAGCAAGCACAATTTCGACTGCCTCCTCATCGAGGTATTGTTCCTTTGTTGGTTCCGTTGGTTCGCTCACTTGCATATATTCAAAGTCCAATTTTTTGAATTTTTTGTCCGATGCTTTTCGGATTTCCAAAATTTTCATACAAAAAAGTAAGGGAGAGTGTGTTTTGTAGACATCCGGGCTTGCGAAACCAGAGAAGTTTGTAGCAGAGTTGGAGGAAGTCGGCATAAATCTGGATTGGATTATTGCTGTGGTGGATGCTGAATCACTTCCCAAGATCCTAAACATGGATGTTGTGAAGCATCAGTTGCAGCATGTGGATCTTGTGCTGCTGAACAAGTACATTTTTTTACCTGATAGGAATTATCACATGCATGATCCAGCTCTGTGTTCCCTGCCAACATGTCATGTGTGTAGAATATCTGGCCCATGCAAAAGATGGGCTACAATGTGAAGATTGCCCACTGCGAAAATCAGGATAACCCAATTGTTAGGTGGGTCATGTCTGTTAATTGAGTCAGACCTCCAATGTTTCGATGGCGTGGATGTGGCCTGCCTGATGATTAGATCAGCTGGCTTTTCTTCCCAATTGATCTTCGCAATGTGGCCCACCTCATGCGCCACTGGGATGACCTACACGAGTGATACTTTGGTGGGAAAGGCAGAGCTATACGCGGAAGTTCATATATGGTGCCGTTAGTGATTACTTTTCTTTTCTTAATATCCTTCCTTAGAATGGTCTTTGAACAAAACAGAATTTCAAACTTTCAACATAACTAGCTTCTTCTTTCTGTTCTTTAGGTGTGACTTAGCTACCCTTAGTCAAATCTCTGATGCTGAAGACATTTTAGAAGGACTGACGGGAGGGGCAAAGGTCATTCGCTCACAGTTCTGTAAGGTTCCTTTGGAACTTGTTATTGATTTTAGCAAAAGCGAACCTCAGCCAGTACCAAAAGCAGACGTCAGTGGTCCAGCATTTCTTTCCCACGAGCCCTTGCCCAAGACAACTTTCCAAGCAGCAACCTTTGGCAACACTTCAGTAGGCATTTCGTCGTTTGATCATGCCGAGGAGCAGTCTTCAACCTCTCGTAAGAGTTGGACCTCAAGTGATTTACAAAGTGGTAAGCCTTGCAACTCTTTTTTTTTTTTTTTTTTTGTTATAATTCAAAGTTCCCCTTTATCTAGAACTACTCACAGTTGTATAAAAAATACTATGTTAAGCAATTTAGCTGCTGACGTACATAAGCTGTCGCCTTTGAACTCTTAATTCTATATTTCTCAAATAGTTATTGGCTATCAGAAATTCAGAACTTCTTGTAATCGCGGAATTGGTGGTGAATTCCAGGTTATATGGAGAAATTGTGTTGTAGAGTGTGTAAAACTAGTTCTTTATCTCTAGAAATTTCTTTACTCAGCATGGTTTGGAGTATCGTCCAAAACCAATATGAATCAACTGATACATATTGGTTTTGGTGCCCAATCGTACGAGTCAGTTGCTCAAATTCCCTCCCAATTCACTTGCTATGAGCCCAGATTTGATGGACATATGTATTTAGGAATGCTTATTGAGACATTTTAATGCATTTCATGGGGTTTTGGAACCCTTTTTAAATTATGTGTTCCATCCGATTCGATACCTGGTATGCCAATTTCCGTCCTTGCTACTCATTGATAAGGGAAGGCGAAGTTTTACTATTTTGGATAAAAAAAGAAAAGCTAAATAATGCTGGCAACCGCAGAAAGAGAGGGAGGGGGTGGGGACCGGTTGTTGATCTCAGCTGTTGTTTCAACAATAAGGGCCTGTTTGATTTTTGGGCTCAAGTGTAATTATCATGTAAATGGGTAATAATTATTTACCTAGGTAATTACCACATCTCTCCCAATGCAAATGTGACAACTTACTTTTTTAACACTTAAATCGAGAAATTTACGACATCAATGTGGGGCCCATCGAGATGTATGTTACTTATCCACACCGCTCATTTGTTATGCCAGCCGAATTTATGGCATGAGCAAAAAAATGAGGCAGATCCAAAGCTCAAGTGAACCACACCACAAGAAACAATGGGAATCGAACGCCTACCATTAAAAGCTTCTTGGGGCCCTTAAAAGTTTTGGATCAAGCTGATATTTGTGTTTTCCCCTTATCCATGTTTGTGCGACCCTATGAACGGGTTAGATGATGAAAGAACCTCAATGTGGGCCCAGTGAAGAAAATAACTTTCAATGGTGGACGAATTAAGGCCACTGTTTCCTTTCCTGTGGGCCATTTAAGTGTTGGATCTGCCTCATTTTTCAGTTCATACTCGAAAATGTTCTAATAAAATAGATGGACAGTACGGATATATCATGTACATTACGGTGGGGGTCCACATTTAAGTCAACACTTTTGTTTCGATTTTCGAGGTGGAATTACTCATGTTTTCAAACAAGGTGAAAAAGTAATAATTACTTATTTACCATGATTTACATGTATCATGGAAAATCAAACAGGCCCTTAATTCCTTATTCAAATACTTTTCTCAGAGGGGTAGGGACCGGGCATTGATCCCAGCTGTTGTTTAAACATTAAATTTCCATATTCAAATACTTTTCTCAAAAGATCCCTGATGTCTTTCTTCTTCTTCTTCTGATTATGATAAGCCTACACGGCTACACTAGACCCATTCCTCTTGGTGCCATTGAACTGTTTATCTCAAGAAAGATTTAGCCTGAAATATTTACCTTTGTGATGAACTGTGTGCTCTTCATTTACATGGCTGTTTGACACCTAGTAATTGGATCACGTTCCTTTATGATTTCTGGGGAGTTTAACATTATAATGTCATTATCTATCTTACTTTTAAATTTCCTACTTTCTTTCCAGGTTTGTCACATGGAGAATCTTTCTCATCTTTAACTTTTGAAAGTGAGGTTCCGTTGTCTTTAGCCTCATTTCAGTCAATAATTCTGACAAAGATGAGATGCATGAATGGGCTTCTCAGAGCTAAAGGAATTTTATGGCTTGCAGAGGATAGGTAGATCTACTCCATGATTATGCTGTTTGTATGCAACTTAAAAAAAAAATAAAAAAAAAAAAAAAAAAAAAAAAAAAAAATTATTTTCTTTATTCTATATTTTGGCTAGTATTAATGAATTTTGTTTGCCTCTATGCTTTTTAGCATGGCAGTTTTCTTCCTTGTTCTTGCTTTCTCTCCCGTTTTTTTTTGTTTTTTTATTTTTTATTTTTTTAGGGGAGAGTGCCAGTAGTCAAGCTAATCTGATGTTATTGCTCGGTTTCAAGTTTTAAATGAATCCTTGAACTTATCAAGGTTATGCAGGCTCTAGTATTGGTGGATTTATTGAAATTGATGGGCTGTTTTATTCTATTCTTCAGAGAAAGTCGGTTTGTTTTTCAATGGAGTGGCGTCAAAAGGGTAGAAGCTGTTAGTGGAGGACCTTGGGAGAGTCCACCAAAAACTTGCCTTGTGCTTATTGGCACTGATATATCTGAACTTGAAGCTATCTATGGACAGCTTTCAAAGTCAGCTGATCCTCAGAAGGAAATAGCATCATATATTGGAGGTTCCAAAGAGTCCGCAAAAATTTTGGCTTTGAAAATTGCGAAGGATGGAAGATTTAAGGTTTGGGAACTTAGCATTGTCTTAACTAATATGGATGCCACTTCTTTGCCATGCTTTGATTTCATGCCATGATCATGTGACGCATACACATTCTAGAATCAGAATCTCCAAACTGGCACTTGCTATTTTTGCCATTATGTACCTTTGAACTAGTCATGGCTGTAGAGATACAATATGTAGATCGCCACTGTTTTTTTTTTAAAAAAAAAAAGTGGTTTTATGATTCAAAAATGGTTTTTTGACAAACATAAATCTTGTTAGGGATTTAAAAAATTTGTCAAGGTGTTGAAAAAGCACACAAATGAAACATAAGGAGCAAGGTTCTAAAAGTCAGTCTTGGAGGGCGTATCGGCCTGGCCCGAAAGTGATACGATATGGGGTGTATCAAACAGTTTTGGCCCTTTCTATATGATTATATGCATTCTTATGATCAGCTTCTGGGGCCATTCTACTTCACATCTCACTGGGTTTTGGGACATGTTGTGAGCTAATAGCTGTATTGCTAATGGTTGAAAGTTCTTTCATCTAGATTGCAGATGTTATGATTTTTGGCTTCATAGATATTGATTGAAGTCCCAAATCAATGTGCTAAACTGGAAAATATCAGGGACTATCCATGTACCATTTTTATCTTTGTTTCCATCAGAGTACCCTATCAGCGTACATGGTACTGCAGATCAGGCTAACATTGTGCAAACTGCTTTAAAGGGTTGGATTCAATTTGGGAGTAGGAACTGGTTATTTACCAACAACTTTTAGATCATGCCACTGTTGCCACTTGTTTTTGATATAAGTGACAGTTGCAGGTGCCTGTTTTAATATAGTGGATCTTTGCAGTTCCAATGCCATGGCTTAATATGTGCCTAGAGTGGACTAATCTCTGCTGTTTGTAAATTCCGCATCGGTAACGGTGGTTTACTAGATGTTTTCCTCCCTAAGGTCATGTTTTGAAACCATGTATTCCATGCCAAACAATGGGCAAGGAAAAAGGTTTTCCTTCGATGTGATGGTTTGTGTTGTAAAGAAAATGGTGGATTCCACCCAGCAATCATTACACTTTCCATAATTTGGATTCTTGGCACAAGAAACGACATAGGTATTGTGAAAGGAATAGGAGATTTCCACTTTCTATCCAAACAAGAATTCTTAATTGGAATCTATGTTCTAATAGGTGTCATGGAATTCATCATTGGATAATTATTGTTTCTCCTGTCTTTTCCTTTGGATTCCACGTATTCAAACATCTCTTAATGTCCCAGTTTGGATTCCAACTTTTGGTCCTCTGTATGCAGAGCAGGTAGCTTGATCTAATGCTGCCTTGTTGCATTTCTTGAAGCGTGAATACCAGATTTTCAGAGCGTTCTTTGGATCTTTTTTGTAGGAACCTTATCTGCAAAAGGAACCACTCGTGGTATTTGGCCTCAAAGGTTCACCTCTACATGGGATAAAAGAGGTGTGTGATTTTGATTTTAAGAGTTTTCTTGTCCACTTTTTCACTTGTTTGATTTAGTTCTACAAGTTTACTGTTAGAAGTTAAAGACTGGAAAAAAGTTATGCTGGGAATTTATTTGAAACTTCATATGGGTTTGTACTGTACACCGGAGCTAATTAGTTTTCTTGCCACTATTGGCTTGAAATTTCACAATTGGAAGTATTGTAGAAAGCATTGGGTTGTTTTTCTTCTATTATTGCTTTATTTAATCTGCAGCTACATTATAGAAGGATTCATCTGGCAAACTACAAGATCATCTTTTATACAAATAAAACAACTATGTGAAATTGTATACGTAAGTTCTTCCCAGTAGTTAATCTACAGAATGTGGATTCCCAAGTTGTTTGCCTGCTATCCACTTTGCACCATTGTATTGTAGTAGAATAGACGAAATTTTCAAAAGATAAAGAAGTGCATTAGATGGATGGTTTTGAATGATAGATATGTTTAGTTATTCACAAAAGAAATGGTAGGCATGATAAGCTATATTTCTAGCAAGAATGACCTAATCTTTACAAGACTGTCTGCACCACCTCATGTGTTCACACCCATACATTGGATCTCACCATCTCGTCCCCTGTATCTTTAGTTTGTTTTTGACATTCTTCATTTGAAAATTCAATCTTTTAATTATTTTCTTTGTCAGTTTCTATCTTCTGGCATTGGAATGTGCAAACAGTTTTTTTCCTTGATTTTCTTTTTTCAAAACTTGTAAAGACATGTTGTTCCTTTTCATTTTTATCTTTTCAGTTACAAAACGCCAATAACATGGTTCAAGATCATTGTAGATAGGCAGATTTGATATGGAAAGAAGCTTTAAAAAACAGTTCGATTTTGCTTCCCAAAGAACCCTTCTTAAAAAAAAAAACAGTTTGATTTTGAACCCTTCTTGACGTATAGTTGTGCAGATCGAATAACATAAATTTATTTTAGATTAATCTGATTGATATCTTTTAATCATTCCCTCAAGAATGTCTTTACTTTAGGGGAGGACTTGTGCACCACAGGATGCTTCTACAAATTGGTCCCAACATGCAGTAGTTTCATTGTTCCAGAATTTTATAAATCTGCTTCTTGAGACTTGACTACCAGGTTACCATCCGTCCCACATTCGAGGACCTAAAATACTGTAGGGCCCACGGGGGTGAAAGGTTTCAGTGGAGTGAGGATTTTGATAAAATACAATGAGATATGTAATTGGAAGGAAAGCAATCATTGTAAGGTTGTTGTGAGAAGAACCACATGGTTATGTGGGCTCTTGCAGTAGAGGAATTCCATGGAGTAGAGTTGTATGACCTCTTTGACAATTCGAGAACAATCCTTCGGTCGAATGCTCCAAACAAATTAACAAAGGAACCAGTTGTGGGAATCTTCTTTGGTATTGGGAGGCATAGGAGTTAAACTTTGGAGGATTCCCTCCCTCCACAGAGAGTCCAGCTGGTGCGGCAGGCATTGTAGAGATGATCAATCAGGCGAATATCAAAGTGGTATTTTCAGGTTTGGCTGGGCCTCTCAATCACCTTGGCGCCAAATCCTGGGTTTTTTAGGAGGGGGGTCCGGATTTTCTCCAACTCTTTCCACTGTAAATCATAGAGAGAATGTCCCCGAATGTGTTGAATTGACTGTTGTCAAAGCTGGCTAATCTAGAGATATGATCAGGGGAATATCAAAATGGCATATTTGGGTAGAGATGAACGAGGGAATATCAAAGTGGTATTTTCATGTTTAGCTGGGTTTCTCAATCACCTTGGCACCAAATCCGGGGTCTTTCAGGAGGGGGTCCAGATCTTCTCCAATTCTTTCCAGGGCCTGCTAATGATAGAGAGAATGTCCCTGAATGTGTTGAATTGGCTGTTGCCAAAGCCTCAGGTTAATCTAGAGATATGATCAAAGGAATATCAAAGTGGCATATTAGGGTGTGAATGGGGCTGGCAATTACATTGGCACCAAATCCATAGATCTTTGGGAGGGCTCCAGATCTCTTGACGAAAGCTTCGGAACCCTGGAAACTGGGATTCTTGACGAAATCTAGGACATTGCAGATATGATATACATTTCTTCTCCTTAATTTTGAAAGTTGCCAATCATTCCACTTTTGTCATTAGGAAGGATGGTGCACAGTGGATAGCTCTTTTTTTTTTTTTTTTTAAATTTAAGAAAAGTTCGGTTATCCATAAGAAAGGAAAACAATATCCTGTCAGGAACAGATAAATATAGCTATAATCCACTATGAATTCTTCTTTCTGTATTGCGAAGCGAATTCCTGTGGGGCCTAGGCAGGTGCACGTGCACTTGCATTCAAGGTGGATGATTCTATAGAGGAGCCCGGTGTGGATTTCACATGGCCCCCAAAATCATCCTAATCGGATGACCATGACCATGGAATTGAAGGCCTGCAAGTTTAATATTAAGCCATTAAGACCATTTTACTCTTGCTGTCCATTTTGCAAGCCCTTAGTCAGATGGTTGTGATCAACTGACCAGGGAGCTTCGGGAGCATTGTGCAATCCACAGTGGACTTTCTTGTTCAATGGTTGTTGATGATCATAGGTGGCCCCAACTAGTCCCCAGAAAGGAATTTGCACCATAGTACATTTGGAAGAATTCTACAAGATCATTGCTCCAGATAAATAGAAATCAATGGATATTTGTCTTCAAGGCCAGCAGGATTTAGACTTTTACTTTTGGATAAATTCTTGTTCAATTTCAAGTATGCAGGTTTAGAGATTTCTGTAGTTCAGGTATTGGTCCATTTAGGTTGTTTTTTTGTTTCCTTCTTTTGCTGGGATGTACTCAACTGTTTATTATTTAAAACAAAAGGCTCTAGAGAAATGCTGAGCGCGAATGATTCACAGAAGAAGAGATTGAAGGCGTGATCTGATGGATGCCTGATAATGTGGCACGTGCGAGGGGTATTGGCCATTCATCAGGCGGGTACTTAGTGAATATGGCCTGGCCCAAAGATCAGATAGGTCCACTTATCAGGTGGGCCCCACGTACGTGAGAAAAATGGCTGGTTAGAGAAAGATTACCTTCAATTTCTCATGCGATTGGACTCAGCATTTTCAGGGATCTTTATTCCTCCTTGAACTTATTTGCATTATTGCCCTTATACAGTCTCAGTTGAATGGATCTCTATTGCGCATTGTTAATGGCAAAGGAAAAATCTTCCTAACAGCCACTACTTCTGGGCAAGGTAAATCTTGAGTGTTTAGAAATCAAGGCTCTAATGCATGCTTCTAAAATTAATTGGTTTTTCAAATGATCCTATTTATCAAAATTTATGCAGACTACAATTTGCAGCTTTTACTTGATGATGATTCCAACATAGATGAAGCATGGGATGAGATTCGAGTGGCTGCTGGTGTAGTCATTTCAAAACTATGCAAGAACTTCTGCCCGTGCAGGTAATGTACTGAATATTTTCAATGTAAACTTGTTCTATGTTAGTGTTTGAGCAGATCATTGTTAGTTGAGATTGCTTTTCTCTGTGGCCACATCTATAATTTGTTAGAAAAAGAGTTGGGGGGGGGGGAGTGGTTTCGAAGGAAAGAGAGAAAAAAAAGAAAAGAGGATTCTATCGTTGATCACGAGATTTCCTGTTCCAATTGGCAAAACAGGGTTCATAATCTTATACATCATCTTAGCCGTTCTTGTGGCAACTTGAGGACTTGCCTTACACCATATTCAGTATAGATGTTCAATAATATATCATAAGTGAGAAGTGATCACCTAGAAGTGGTTGTAGAGGTCAACCCGCAGCTCTTCTGTATGACCATAATTCTGAAGGGATAAAAAATGGGCTGTAGCTTACAAGCCGGTTGTATGCAATTACTCCTCTTTGTAAATATAGTGCATGATGTCCATTGATTTAGCATGTGCCCTTGCACCTTAGGCCCAAAAGGATAGACACCTTGTGCCTTGGATGTAATACATGTACCTTGTTGCCCTCTACTGTTAGTCATATCTAAGCGTGCATTTGGGAGGTGTGCTCAAACAACGTCCCAGGAAGCACATGGTGAGGCATTGGAAAGCACAATTGGCATTTAGGTGGACCGTTGCTTTTCTGCCCTAAATTGATATTCGCCTTGTTTCACAAGTGGGCTATTCATTTTGGGTGGAACTCAGTTCTGCCCAATGGCATTCTTATGATTCCCAGATGCATCATAAACTCATCTAATTCTATAAATGAGTTTGTGAAATATGATTTCTATTGCTTCTATTTCAGGTCAGATCTTACCGCTCATGTCCACTGACACTCAATATTGAAGGCCTAGGCTTTCTTTTTCTGGAAGCAGCTGGGAGAAATTGAGAAAAGCATAGAAGGTATCAATGGATTCCTGGTGATGGATGACAACAGTCCTTCAAAATTTTCTTGTGTCCCAACATCCAAATACAACACAGATGCCGAATTGGAGACGCATCCGAGTAGCTTCTCTAGTTTGCCATCAATTGGTCTTTTCAAATCCAAATTACAAATCAAGGGAATCTAAATTCAGTGGCCATGTTTGGCCATGAGATTTCCCATAGAGTAGCTACTCTAGTTTGTTCGTCCCATTTATGTATTAAAGATATGCTATGATAGTCTTAACTTACTAGACTTCCTTTCTAACTTATTTACCAGGAAAAGCTCCATAACTTGATTTAGCCATGGAAACCGAGGGAAGTTTGACAGAGGCCACTGTGGAGTATGTCAAGACAGGCAACTTTTTAGGTGCATTCTGTTTCTTTAGCTGGCAATCTTTGACATCTATCTGTAGCATGTATGCTTTCAGGATCTTTTAAGCATTCACACCCTGCACGAATTGCCATCCATATAGCCTTTCAGGCCGATGTACGCTTAGTTGTATTAAACTCACTTGGCTGACATCCAAACGCTACTATATTTTCTTTTCTTTCTTTCAGTTATCATTTGTATATAGACTGGATTATTTTTTTTCCAGTGTTGGCTTATTAATTTATTTCTCAAACAGACGGACAAATATGGAGAAAAATGCTTGAATTGGCAAGGTTTAAGGATGTTAACCAAGAAAGCAGTAGTATTGATAGAAGCAATCACCAAGGAAGATGTAAAATAGCAAGCATATGTTTTCTTATATGTGAAATTACTGCTCTTAAATTACAATTTGGAGTGAGCAAACAATCCATGCTTGGTGCATTGCCGGAAAGTCTTCCTGATTTGTACAATCTCACCTATCTGATTCCATCCTCTTGAATTTATACTGCTACCCTTGTTATATTTTTATTATCCATTTGATAGCAACTATAACAGAATTGTTAGGATTTTGAGATGAATGTGATTTTCTGGTAATGCTCCATCCACAATGGTTCTCATAATTTGTAAATATGGGTAATATTATAAGAGTTGTGCTTGCAGATGTGGGGACCCTGTGATGTATGTAGGACATCCAACCCATCCATCAGATGCATAAGCTCATTTTACCTTTACGTATAAAGAGTCGACCCAATACAACACTCAGGTGGGCAGGCCACAGAACAGGGAACAAGATGGCAGGGAACAACCACACTCGGTTTGCACTGGTGCCCATCTGAATTGTAAAACAGCCTGATTTGACAATTCATGGTGAGGCCCACAGAGCTTTGACACCAGCTTACTGGCTGGTGTTGGGGTCACCGGCCAAACTGCGTCCGTAAGATTCAAACATCAGCCATACAATTCATATCAGATCACAATTTGGGTGTGTAGTTACATATTGTACAACCCTATTGATGCAATCTGAATAGTATGATTCAGAGAAGAGTAATGTCTTAAGATACAGATAATGGCTAGTCATCTCTACAATTCTCACATGTCACACTAATGTAGTGTACAACTATCCAAGCCATCCAAGTTGCGGGTGTAATCGTAGACGGAGTATTTTATTTTATTTTTAATTAAATTAATTGATGGTTAGATGGTTAAAGGTAAAATAGTGAATGGTCCAAATTAGAAGGGATAATCATATGGTTGATATTATCTTCTCAACGAAAAGGCTTTTATCATGCTCAACTGTTATTAGTGTGCAAGGATAACATGTGTATGCTTAAAAGAATCACCATCATTTTTTTAAGGTTCAAAATTTATACATCTGCCTAGAGGAATTGGCGGATTCAAATTCTCTACAACTGTTATAAGTGTGCAACATCCAAGTCTTGTGAGGCCCACGTTGATTTGTCTCACATCCATTCCACCCATCAATTGAGCCACCTCATTTTAACCATATATCACAAAAATAAGCTTGATTAAAAAAATGCCGTCACAACTAAAATTCTAAATTCAAGCAGTGTGGCCCACCTAAGGTTTGAATCAGGTTGAGTTGTTACATGCGTTTTTATGCTGGTGGGGCTCACTTGATGAATGGGTTGGATAAACCAAAAATAATAATAAAAGTGGTCTCAAAGAGGTTCCTATGGTAGGCGTCGGATCCCCAATCTTACCTCTCATGTGCCCCACCTTTGATATTCACTGGATCATCCAACCAGTGGTTCTTTAAAAAAAAAAATTAAAAAAAATTAAAAAAAAAAAAAAAAAAAAAAAAAACATTACCACGGCCATCCATGGTGTGGCATAAAGGATGAACGGTTGGGATCTCACGTACACGTGCAGTGAGGACGCAAGAAACAGTGGTCTAGGTACTCAACAGTGTATTTTCCATGTTATCGGCCTTTTAGCGAGGTATCAGGTAAGCTGGTGTCGAATCTCAAGACCTCAATGGTTTGCGGTTTAACACTGAGGTACGGGTTTGAACCGTTCCTAGTCCTGGGCCACTCATCTGGAGGACTGGGCCCACCATGGATTGGCCATGGGCGAGGATTCTAGCCTTTTGAGCTGTAGATAGATAAAATCACAGAAGGATCAAAAGTTTGTATGGCCTAGTAATAGTGGGACCTACCTCTTCAACGCTTCTCATCATCCATTCCATTTGCATGGGCCACCTACAGCAGACTGTGAATCATAACCGTATTTGGAGGAACCAAAAATATTTTGACGAGTCATATACTCTAATAGTTAGGGCTGTCAGCGGGCCGGGCCTGGGTAGGTATCGGCCCATAGTTGAACTGTTTCGGGCCAGTTGTCGGCCTAAAAAGTTCAAAATTCTAATTTTTAGGCCCGACCCGGCCCATTGACACCCTGCTGATAGTCTGATGCTCAAAGGCACGTACGCATAATCAAATCAAACCGTCCGAATTAATGGGCGTGCGATGGATAAGTCACCACTGCAAAATCAAGCACGATTGAACGATTCTAGACATTGATTGATGGACATTTCTCTATTCAACTCAGATCATTGACTATTTTAATTTCATAAATGTTGACGAATCATCCTGTTAGAAAATTGAATCAGTATAATTGGTTTATGGTCCATCCAAATTAGGGCCCACAACTTGAACGGTTAATTTGAGCTACCATTGATTAGTGCCTGCATATCAACCATCAACTTTCCCAAGAGTATTATATATTTTTTTTTTTTCTCAAATGAGAAATGATCTAGTGCAGTCAGTGTAAACCTTTCAATGCCCCTAGTTGATTTGAATCCCCTATCAGGACCATCCATTATAACCAATGCCCTGCAAACACTGCAGCAGTAGGATAGTTCTAAACATCTGTGACTGGATCTTTCCTCTATGGACAATCCTGTCCATCCATTTTTCACGGCATTTGACTGTCTTGTGTGGAGCAACTGGACCATCCAAGAAGTATGTTTTTTGCAAGGCAGCCTACCAAGAGCAGACTAGATCTAATGGACGGTCCAGATGGGTGATTTGATGGAAAGAGTCCAAGAGCAACTAGGTACATGGAAGGTTTCCATGCACTTAGTCCACTGCGTCATTTTTCTTATTAAACATTCCACTGTTATTTTAGAGAAAATGAATTAGAGAAGCTATGTTTGATTTTCCTCAGCTTTCTTTCGGTTTGAAAAGCCATCGGTTGGTCGGTAACTCTTCCATGTGATTTGCTAACGCCACGTGCTGTCCTTTTTCTATGGACGCGTGGCATGCTTGTACATCACTCGATTGGTAAGGATGGAAATGGGGCGAGCCTGGCCCAACAATTCAAAATTTTCAATAGGCCTGGGCGAAAGGCCCGGCCCAGTCCATTGCCATGCTTCCATGGTCTATTATCTGGGTTACTGAGGTTTGCTGGAATACGTCCTTGCAGTAGCAGACGTAAACTTCGCTTCTGAAAAATGAGTCATCTTCCAATGATCCAGTGAGTAGTAAAATTTTAAAAATAAAATAAAATAAAAATACAAACAATTACCTAATTAATATGAAATTTAATTTTCTCATAATTTTTTCAAAAGGCTACCTCATTAATCCTTATTTATATCATTCCATTGCCTTTGTTACATTTTTTAATGTCCAATTAATTAGGTGTGCAAGCAAATGGGTCAGCAACTTGACTAAGCTTTACTGTAATATTTATGTAAAATCCACCATGATCACAAGTGTATCAGCTCACCTTATGTCAAGGGCCTCCAAATTATTTTTCTTGGTATAACTCACTAGAATCACAGATATGCTTTATTTTTAGTGTGGCATCTGATGGTTAGAATAGATTTCATATAATCATCACAATGCTCCAAGCTTAAATTTTAGTGTGGCATCTGATGGTTAGAATAGATTTCATATAATCATCACAATGGTCCCTGTAAAAATTAAGGGTGGACATCTTTCTCATAACTATTTTCTTTGGTGTGAACCACATGTATTACAAGTCAGTCTGATTTTTTTGCTCTAGACCTAAAGTGGGATTAATGAGTTTTCTATGCATGTTATGGTGGGCTCTGCCAAGAATCACAGTTCGTGCATTGTCAATCTAACCGTAGAGAGCCAATTTGATTGAAAAATGGAATTGCGTGTACGACTCTTGATTTTGAAGTGGCCCACCATGGTGTTTATGTAAGATCCACTCCACACATTGGGTATGTAGTTGTCTTAGGCTCAAAGTTCTGATGGGTCGTACCAAAGAAAATGGTTGGGGGAGATTATATAAAAACCACTCTAGCTTGTCCCAAAAATCATACACATACCTGATTCACACATGTCATACTAATGGAAGCAGCTTGGAGTGAGAATGTTGCCCATTGCCCTGTTTCCAATCATAGGGCCTACATTAATCACAGATGGAGTTGAGGTTTGGCCCTCGGCCTGACATGTTATGACACACTCGGTGGTAGAGTTGGATTTTAAATAAATTTTAAAATAAGGTTCACATGAGCCCTTATTGCATTTGCTAGTAGGACTACTATGACGAAGGCAATAGAACGATAATTACATTGATTAATAAGGTAGCTTTTTGTGGAACTTTTATTTTTTTCAAAGATATAGGAAGATAAATTTTTTATTAAATAACTGTTTTTTGTAACATCCCTAGAAATAATAAAAATACTAAGAAAATGAGAAGGAGCGTGGATTAGGTGTTACCCATGAATAGTTTAGATGGGGTTACCCTTATCCCTTACCAAAGGGCCCACCTTGATGATATGTTGTATATCCACTCCGTCCATCCATTTTTTTCAGCCCATTTTAACAAACGGTCCCAAACACTAAGCATATCTAAATCTCAGGTTGACCACACCATAAGAAACAGTGATGATTGAAGGCTTACTATTAAAAACTTCCCAGAGCTCACTGTAAGTAGATTTGTAATGTTTATTTGCCATCCGGCCATTGATAAGATCAATCAGAACGGTATGAAGGGAAAATAAAGATATTGTCTTGATCCAAAACTTTTGTAGCCTACAAAAAACTTTTAATGATCATTCATCACTTTTTCCAGTTGTGTGATCAACTAGAGATTTGGATCTACTTAAGTTTTGTGATAACGTTATTAAATGAGCTGACAAAACCGATGAGAGACGTCGATATGAAACACATTGATCAAGGTGGGCCCAATAAGGTAAGGGTAGCACCCACTAAGCTATTGCCTGGGTAAGAGTTAAATAGCTCCAGAGAAAAAAGGTGCATTCTTTTATCCCTTTCCCATCTATCTCTTTGTAGTTCTTTTTTGTTTTGTCTTTTCGTGCAAGACGAGAATAGGAAGGTCTTATATTAGAATCTTCTTCGATGCCTGTGTGAACACACACAGCAGTGCAACACTAAGCAAGAACTCCAAACAAAAATAAAAAATAAAATAAATCCTTTCAACATAGGTTTTCCCGCCTATCCTAGTAAGAATTTTGGAATCTTCTTCCTTTTATGTTTATTCCAGGCAGGCGCGAGGCTCTAATTATTTTCTCTGCATTTTTTTAGTCGAGGTTATTTCTAGTAATTGTATTAATAAACAACAAGTAAAAGCTCTCAATTGAATTATTTCAACTGTTTGGTAATTTTGCTCTTGCACTTTGAATATGGACGGTCATCACAAGCTTTAGATAAATCTTCAATATAGGAGGTTTTGGGTCCACAAGCTTTGTATAATTAAAAGGTTGAAATCTTCAATTTAGGTGTTTTTGGGTCTTCCATTCATGTGAGGCCTGTCACAAAAACAATTTACATCGTTGAAACAAAACCCAAATCCAACGGTTGGTCCCACAATGTTAATATAATGCAATAATATTTCTGATGTATTCTAAGAACTTTTTCCTCCCCGCTTCAATCACCATTGATGCAAAGAGGCATAAAAATGCATTCATATAGGTTGGGATTGACGTATGGAAAGGTGTGAAGGGTTAAAGAGAGAATTACCCGTTGAGAATTTTATACAGATTAATGTAATATCTGTATAATATGGAAACCAAAAATTACTACGATCAGAACTAAGGACAGGCTGAAGCACGTCTGAAACGCTGTCCTTAAAGCATTATTTGCCCCTACTCAAGTAGATTGAGTATGCTGATAGGTTACAGGCAAATTGCTTCTAGGATACGACAAGCCTGGTGTGGGTCTGCGTTCAGCAAACACGAAGGCCCACCAAATGGAACTCTTTTACACACTTTCTGGCAATATTACAATATAAGAGAAAAATCTCAAAAGAAAGAAAAAGAAAGAGAAAAATGATTTTGACCATTGCACTGGTTAGTTCAATTCGTCAGCCACTGGTTCAGTTGAACAGTCCTAGACCACACCTCTGGTCTATTCTTCAAGCTAAGGTTCAAGCCTTACTTTGTTGCTGGAAATACTATAATATTATATGAGTGGAGAGGGGCTGGCTGTCTATGTTCGTATGGGTTTGCTGGAGTGAGTTGAGATGGTTTGGAAACCCATCCAGACCCTCCTTTTATAGGCTATGATGGCTGGGGTTTATGGTCCAGGGAATTAAATTCCATAACCGTTTTCTAGCTGTTGGAGAAAACTAGCTGTTATATGGCTGTTGGAAACTAGTCGTTATATGGCTGTTGTGAGAGAGCTTACTAGCCGTTTTATGACTGTTGGCAACAGTTTCTTGTAATTAACTCCATAGCTGTTACACATTTGTGCAACAACTATATTTCCGGGAAGTGCAAAGTGCGCCTCTACAGCCACACTGCCTCACAAGCCCACGCCCTCGCACCGAGCCCAAGACCGAGCCCGAACCCGGGCCCGAGCCCGCGCGCGGGTGTTCCAGTGTGAAGCACTGGAACACGCAAGGTCCATAGTCCACGGACTACGAAGGTAAATATTATAATACTCCACTGTTTTCATTTAAACCGGATTTCCTTCTCTTCTCTTTCCCATGTGGGACTATTCCCAAAATCTTGAAAAACATGTTTTTTCAAACATCTTTTTTCAAATACTTATTATAATATATTATTAAAATATATATTAAAATCAATATATTTATAACAATACCATATTCTTCAAAAGATTAAGAACTTGAATCCATAAAATGTAATGGGCATCAAATCCACAATGGGCCTCAAATCCACAAGAGTTAATAAAATTTGAAAATACTTTATTAAAATATTTCTTTCAATAAAATAATAAAATAAAATCCTAATTAAGAGTTCTAATGCAAATAAATTGAAACTTTTCTAAAATAATAAAACTTATTAAAAATATAAACTTCTAATCTAATTACACATAATAAATCTTACCATGATATTAATAAAACAATTGCATACCACCTAAAACTTATTGTAAATAATAAGCTTTATGAAAGTAAGAGACTTGAGTAGGAATGAGGCATTGCCTTGTGAAATGAAGTAATAAGCGAGTTTCACTCGAAATTCGTAAGGTGTGCGTCCAATAACTCATCATGCCAAAAGTTACGGTTAATTTACAGTTTGCGCTTTTAACGGTAATTTTTTGACTGTTCGGATATTGGGCTCCTCGTTAACAAAGGACTCTGCAAAGCGTGGGACTTTCCCGGACCCGTTTGTTAATCTGGCCTCAGAATCGGGCACCAAGAGCATCTTAATTAGCTGTATAACCGGGAAGCGGATTGCGTACTGAGTATACTCTGTCGGGCCCACTGTCATTCATGCATTGTATCAACTCCGTCCATCCGTTTTACCATATAATTTTAGGGCTTTAAATAAAAAATTAATCATATCCAAAGCTCCAGTGGACCACACACCTGAAACAACGTAAATTGAAGCCTACCGTTGAAAAGTTCTTGGGCCCAGAAGTTTTAGATCAAGATGATATTTGTGTTTTCCCTTCATCCATGTCTGTGCGATGTGTGATCTTATGAACAGTTTGGATGACAAATAAACATCACTGGGGACCTTAGAAAGGTTTCAACTGTGGAAATCAATACTTTCTCTGTTTCCTTTGGTATGGTCTATTTGAGATTTTGATATATTTTAATTTTGGACTTAACCCTTAAAATGATCTGCAAAAACGGATGGACGGCGTGGATAAACCACATGAATTCACAGTGGGCCCAACAGAGTTTACTCAGTACGATGAGAGCGTACTGAGTTTACTCAGTAGGCATTCGTCGGTATTCTCTCCCGATCTGTTTTCTTTTGGCCGGCAGCATCGAATCTTGCGTTGCCATGGTTAACGTACGCTTGTATGGTAGGTGCGCGATTCTTGTCCGCTCATCAAGTGGGACCACTTACGGTTTTGTTAGTTTCTTAAGTCAGCGAAACCAGTCAGGCCAACGAGCAGGCCACACGTGTCACTTTTGGACTCAAGCCACTCCTCCGTTACCACGTAGGTGCTGGAGAAGCTCCGTAGGCACACCATGATATATGTGTTTTATCCACATTGTTCATCTATTTTACTAAGTTATTTTAAAGAATAAGCTAAAAAATAAGGTAGATCCAATTTCAGGTGAACCATACTACAAGAAAAAACAGTGGTGATTTAACACTTACCGTTAAAAACTTGCCTTAGCCTACTGCAATGTTTATCTGCCATCTAATTTGATTAGGTCATAAAAACTTAGAGGAAGGGAAATCACAAATATTAGCTTGATCTAAAGCTTTTGTGGCCCTAAAGAAGTTTTTAATTATAAGCATTTGATCACCATTGTGTTCAATCACTACTGTTATCTGTGGTGTGGTCACTCGAGATCAATCCGTGCATTCCCTAAAACTAGCTGGCAAAATGTAAGAGCGGTGATAAACCACATACACTATGGTGGGTTTATAGAATTTTTCCAGCACCGACCCGTGGTACTGGAGGGGTTACTACTGAAACCGAGTCCCATCTGGCCAAAAACGATAACTAGGCCATGGACGCGGATTCACTGCGGAAGCCTTGGCAAGAAGTTTCTGAGCTGGGAACTTAGGTGGGGGGCACTGTGATGTTCGTGAGAAATCCACTCTGTCCATCCATTTTGTAAGATTATTTTAGGACACAAGACCAAAAATTATCCAAATCCAATGCTCAAGTGGAATGAAAACGTGAGGATTGAACATCCACAGTTGAAATATTCGTGGGGCCACAAAAGTTTTGAATCATGATAATATTTTTGTTTTCAGTTCATCCCAGTAGGAATGACGTTATGAACGGAATGCATGGGATGTAAACATCACCGTGGACCTAGGGAGGTTTCAACGGTAAAAATTTCTCTACCCACCTCTTTCTTTAGTGCGGCCCACTTGAGTATTGGATACTGCTCACTTTTGGTTTCAAGTTATAAAATGAGCTCACAAAATGGATGGACAGAGTTGATTTCTCACAAACATCATGGTGCCCCCACCTAGCTTTCCAGCACAGGAACTTCCTCTGAGAGGCTTTAGCAGAAAATCCGTGTCCAAAGGGACCATAGTACAGTAATTGACCATTCAAAACTTCCCGTGAGCTAAAAAACTCCGTGTCAAGATGATATCGTGTGGTCTCTAAACAGGTTGAATGGCAAATAAACATTTCAGTGCACTACATGAAAATTTTAACGATGGGGATTCATTCACGTGTATCCAATATGCTTCATTTCTTGAATCATAGCCTAAAATGAACTTTAAAAATGGTTGGACGGTGTAGGTTTACGACACATGCATCGGTATGAGACCCACGGTTAGGTGTCCCACCCACCTCCGTGAATCCTGGGTCTCACCTTATCCTCTCACAAGTCACAAGGACATCCTCTAGCCCACGTGGCCAACATCGATCTGCGACTGCGAGAATTAACGTATGTGTTTTATCAAACCGTCCATCCATTTTGCCAGCTCATTTGAGGCCACGAATCAAAGACTCAAGTGGAACACACTATATAAAACAGTAGGGCTTATCGAGGCCACCGAGTGGTTTTATTTGCCATCCGATCTGTTCAAAAAGTAACATAGACCTGAATGAAGTAAAAAAAAAAAAAAAAAAAAACAAATATAAGCTTATTCAAACTTCTGTTGCCCCCGAAGAAGTTTTCAACGGTGTGGATTGAATCCCCACTGTTTCCTATGGTGTGGTCCACTTGAGGCTTAGATCTACATCAATTTCGGGTAAAGCCCTAAAATGAGCTGAAAAAACGGAGCATGGATAAAACACATTACATCACGGTGGCCGACCACATCGCGCCACATGCAAGGGCAAACCTCTTCAGTCCAATGACATTCTCGTAATGCCCAGTAGATTCAGTAGAATTTGAAAAGAGAGAACGAGCTCGAGATCGGAAACCGAAACCGGTGAGCTGAAACTATAATGGAGAAGGCCAGATTCCGCCAAGAAACGATTCTCCGCCATTTGAAATCTGCAGAAATCCATCTTTCATCTCCATTTTTGCATGTATCCATCTCTTCTGTTTTTACTTCTCTTTTTCTAAAATCTCGTTTTGCATTCTCGTCGGAATCAGATTCTTCATTGATTTCTTCTCTTTGGATTGAAAAAACCAGGCTTCTTCTTGTAGTTATGGTCCTTCTCATGAAATTTCAAATGACGATGTTGTGATTGTTGCGTGAGTTGTCTCTGCTTTCTCTCTTTCTTTTCATTAGATCGAAAAGAGTAATTTTCTTTTATCTTACAATGTTGAATTGCATTTTTGCAGAGCTTGTAGGACTCCGATCTGCAAGGCAAAAAGAGGGGCTTTCAAGGATACTCCTGCAGAGGATTTGCTTGAGCATGTCTTGAAGGTAGTTAGTTACAAACAGTTGATCTTGGATCTCATTTTTTTTTTCGCGGTTAGATGTGAAAACATTGAAAATGAATTGTATTGGATGCTTGGATTGTCAAAAGCATCGATCTGGACCGTTCATCAAGGAAATGACACTGGTGAAATGGTTGGGATCATCCAAATGAGTGCGGATCGTCTGTGTTGAAAACACAGGCAATTCCAGTCCCGGCGCTTCTCATTGGTAAACTTCATTTCCAAAGACTTCAGCTCACAAAATAGGCCGAATATCTCTCTCCGATAGATTGCGGGATGGGCAACACAACTTTTAACGTTTAGAATTTCTCTGGCCTCACCGTGATTTTTGTGTTAGATCCACACCGTCCATCAAAATTTTCAGATAATTTTAGAGGATTATTCCAAAAATAAGTACATCCAAAGCTCATCAAGTGGACCACACCACATAAAGCACCGGGGATTGAACAAACTGGCATTGAAACCTTTCTAGGGCCAACTGCTAGGTTTATTTGGCGTCTAATCTGCTCATAATAATGGTAAAACACAAATATCAGCTTGATCGACCCTTCCTTGGCCTCAAGAAATTTTCATTGATAGCATCAATTCCTACCGTTTCCTGTAATGTAGTCTACTTAAGCTTTGGATTTACTTTTTTTAAGATACACATGCTAAAATGATCTGAAAAATGAATGAACGGTGTAGATCTAAGAAATACAGCATCGTGGAGCCCATATAAATTTCACGGGCTGAGAAATTCTATTGCTTTCCAAAGAGAAAACGGAAGCGTTGACGTGTGGAACTTTCGTGGCCCTATCATGACGTGTGTATTAGATCCACACCGTCCATCCATTTTTTTATACTTTTTAGGGCACGGGACCAAAACGAGGGCAGATGCAGGGCTCGAAAAAGTGGGAATTGTACGGGCCACGGAATGCTCTTTTGACGCGCTCATATTTGTGTTTTCTCATTCTTCAAGTTTGTGTGACCTTAGGAAGGTATTATATGGCAAACAAACCTAACATTGGATCCTAAGAAGGTTTCAACATTAGTTACTCAATCTTCACTACTTTTTGTGGTGTGGTCCACCTAAGCCTTGGATGCCCCTCATTTTTGGGCTCGATGGACGGTGTGGATCTAACAAATAAATCATGGTGGGGTTAGAAAAGTTCCACTCGTTAAAAGTTTGGCTGTGTAGTACGAAATCCATTTATTATTAGAGAGAAAATCCGCTTGCTTTGTGAGGTGGCATCATCGAGGATGACGTAGACCAATGAGAAGCCACGGTGCCTTTAAGCGGTTTGGATGGTGACCACAACACGTAGCTGATGTCAAAGCTCACCATGATGTATGTGTTTTATCCACGCCGTTCATTCCTTTTTCTATATTATTTGAAAGGATGCTACTGAAAACAGTATGGATTGAATGCTTACCATTGAAAACTTATCCGGGCTACAAAAGTTTTGGATGAAGCTGATATATGTATTTTCCTTTCATTAAGGTCCGCGTGAGCTTATCTTTAGGTTAGATGACAAATAAACATTACAGTAAGCCTTGGGAAGTTTTCAACGGTGGACGTTCAATGAACACTGCTTTCCTGTGGTGTGATCCACCTGATATTTGAATATTCCTAATCATTTTTTAGCTCATTCCCTAGAATGGGACGCGGATTGCGTCCTACCCCCGCCCGGACGGTAATCCGTCCGGGCAGGGCTCTGTGGAGCCCACCGTGATGTAACTGTTTCATCCTGCCGTCCAATGAATTTTTCAGAAGATTTTAATATGTGAACCGAAAAATGAGGCAGGTCCAAGGCTTGAGTGGACCACACCAAAGGAACCTGGACTGATATGACACCCACCGTTGAAACATTTCTAAGGGCCCACGTGATGTTTTTTTTATACCATAAAACCTATTCTTAAGGTCACGTAGACGTGGATGAAGTGAAAACACAAATATCAGCTTGATCCGAAACTTCTCTGGCTCCCAAGAAGCTTTCAATCCCCACTTTGTGGTACACTCAAGCCTTAGATCTGCCTCATTTTTCGGTTCACGTATTAAAATCTTCTGAAAAAATCGTTGGACGACAGGATGAAACAGTTACATCACGGTGGGCTCCACAGAGCCCTGTCCGGACGGATTACCGTCCGGGCGGGGTAGGACGCAATCAGCGTCCCCCTAGAATGATATGGCAAAATGGATGTATGGAATGTATAAAACGCATACATTATGGTAGGGCCCATGGAGCTTTGACACTAGCTATCTGGTGGGTGTTGGCGTCATCAGCCAAATCGCATCCGGAAATAAGCATTGGCAATGTGTGGGCTGCCCAATGGTCTGTCAAATTAGATGATTCGATCTTAATCCGACCATCCATTTTTTCAAGCCATTGAACAGATGTTTGGGATTGTTTGATCAGTGTGGATTTGGCTTGATAGCCCATGAAGAGTGGATTGGAACGGATGGTCGGCGAAGATCACCGACTGGAATGTACTCGTGTCTGATACAACTAGTTTGCACCGCTATATGGTACATTCTGAAAATAACATAAATCAGATCCAACTGATGTCAAACATATTTAACAAAAGATGGCAGAGTTGATGATAGTTCACTGCTAGGTATTAAAAAAAAATAAAAAATGAATGATCTGCTAAGGTATTTCATAATCATTTTATGAATGGCCAAGTCTTCATGCAGCCACACTAGAAGTATTTTGATGTAGAGCGGGTCACGGAAAATTACATGGCAAAGATGGATCAGAAAAGGCCCGGTCGGTGACAGAAGTGATCTGGACCATCAGACCTTAAATCAGGCGTATCTCGCAATCCGGGATGAGTTAGCCGACGAAAAATATATGATTTTGGGGTAGAACGAGCTACTTTAGCCAACCAACCCAGCTATGCCAGATTTTGACCCTCGGAATTGCGAGAAACCCTTGATTTGACGGTCGTTTCCCTGTTTCAATTTCGTTTTTACTATAAATAGTAAGTTTTAGTTTGCTTATAACTCTTCATCCGTCAGGCTTTAGGAGTTGCGCCCAACGTGAAAAGAGCTTAGAATAATTAGGAGAACGGGTTGGTGAAGCCAAATAGGACACTTAAACTCTTTTTGTCCGAAAACCTTGCGCACTAGTAGACATCACTACCGTCTATAAATAGTAAGTTTACTATTTATAGTAAGTCACGAATTCTAGGAGTCGTAGTTGTAGTTTGATTTTGATTTCTTTCCCATTGCTTAGTACCCTTATTTAAAGGGTTGTGAACTTGTTTTTATTCATTCATTAATCTATTTCGAATTTATTTAAAATTTATTTCTATTTTCTGCTCTCTTTTCTCGTGGATTCGTGAAGTCTCTGTGAGGAGTCCAGAGAAGTTCCGTGGATTCGGAATAGTTATCCTCTTGAGGAAGACGGTGCTCAACCTCACGTCCTCCCCTACGTCACATTTCATCTTTGATGTAGAGCGGGTCGCGGACAATTACATGGCAAAGATGGATCAGAAAAGGCCCAGTCGGCGACAGAAGTGATCTGGACCATCAGACCTTAAATCAGGCGTATCTCGCAATCCGGGATGAGTTAGCGGACGAAAAATATATGATTTTTTGGGGTAGAACGAGCTACTTTAGCCAACCAACCCTGCTATGCCGGGTTTGCGACGCTCGGAATTGCGAGAAACCCCTGATTTCACGGTCGTTTCCTGTTTCAATTTCGTTTTTACTATAAATAGTAAGTTTTAGTTTGCTTATAACTCTTTATCCGTCGGGCTTTAGGAGTTGCGCCAACGTGAAAAGAGCTTAGAATAATTAGGAGAACAGGTTGGCGAAGCCAAATAGGACACTTACTATTTTTGGCCGAAAACCTTGCGCACTAGTAGACATCACGACCGTCTATAAATAGTAAGTTTACTATTTATAGTAAGTCGCGAATTCTAGGAGTCCTAGTTGTAGTTTGATTCTAATTTCTTTCCATTGCTTAGTACCCTTATTTAAAGGGTTGTGAACTCGTTTTTATGGATTCATTAATCTATTTCGAATTTATTTAGAATTTATTTCTATTTTCTGCTCTCTTTTCTCGTGGATTCGAGAAGTCTCTGTGAGGAGTCCAGAGAAGTTCCGTGGATTCGGAATATTTATCCTCTTGAGGAAGACGGTGCTCGACCTCACGTCCTCCCCTGCGTCAGTTTGGTATCAAAGCGAGGTTTCTCCTCGGGTCGATGGCTTCTAACGACGGGTCGGGCAACAATCCCATAGGCGGTGCTCCAGGAAATTTTCCTTTAACGGCGGCAACTTTCCAAGCAGCGCGCAAGAGAATCGGCAAGCCATGTAAGGGCTGCAGGCTTCCATGGACCGCATAGCGAATCTCTTAGCAGAAACCCTAGGGCAACTCCGTGTTCCTGGTGGTAATCCTCCACACCACCAATTGCTGTGAAACTCGTAATCGCCCTGATCGCAGGATAATCTCAGCAGTGCATCCAAGGGCCGTCCCTGAGGACGGGGGCTCCAGTGAAGAGGAGATCGATGACGTGATCTTCCAACACCCCAGGCAAGGCGCGCGATCGGGTAGATCGAGACTTCAAGATACGGGTTGATATTCCTAACTTCAATGGCCAGCTACACATTGAGGATTTTCTCGATTGGCTTTCTGAAGTTGAGCGATTTTTTGACTATATGGACATCCCTGAAACAAAGAAGGTCAAGCTTGTGGCCTACAAGTTGAAAGGAGGAGCTTAAGCTTGGTGGGAACAACTGCAACTCGCACGAACCAGGCAGATGAAAGCACCAATCCGCACATGGCAACGAATGAAGCAGCTACTACGTGCCCGATTCCTCCCTAGCGATTACGATCAGTATTATTCCAACAATACCAAAATTGTCGACAGGGTAGTCGGTCGGTGAGAGAGTACGCAGAAGAATTTTACCGCCTGGCGGCGCGCAACGATTTGGTCGAGACTGAATCGCAGCAAGTCGCCCGATTCAACGGTGGATTGCGTATGGCGATCCAGGATCGGGTCCAGATGCAGTCCATTTGGACGATGAATGATGCGATCAAGTTGGCTACTCGGCAGAAGAAGCGCAACTTGAACGTTCTAACACACGGGCCTATCCTACTGCGAGGATCACTGCGGCAGGTCCACCCCAGGGAGCTCCACAGCCTAAGTGGAAGGAGCCCGTAGGAGCACGCACTCAACCTCCTATGTCTGAGAACCGAGATCAGGGAAGTGGGCAAGCTAGACCCCAAAGGGGCGTATCGACTGCTGCTGGCACAAGTACAATCCCGAACCCTTATGCTCGGCCAAGGCCCAACAACTGCTATCGTTGTGGCCATCCCGGCCACTTGTCAAATACTTGTCCCCAGCGAAAAGTGGCAAACCTCGCCATTAATGATGGTAGTGCTGATAACGCTTATGAAGATCCAGATATTGAAGAACAGGAGCATACCGCCGAGGATGAGGTAGATGATTCAGATTGGGTTCAGCAAGATCACGGCGAGTCGCTCGTTGTGAGGCGGCTATTATATGCGCCAAGAAAAGAAGTGCATCCACAACGGCATAACATCTTCCGCACTAGGTGTACGGTGAATCGAAAGGTTTGTGATGTGATCATTGACAGTGGAAGCAGCGAGAACATTGTCTCCAGGGGCATGGTGGAAAAATTGTAATTGAAAACAGAGCGTCATCCCTCTCCATATACAATCGGTTGGATCAAGAAGGTCAGCGAAACAAAGGTAACTGAACGGTGCACCATATCCTTTTCAATTGGCAAACATTATAAAGATGAAGTAGTATGCGATGTGGTTGACATGGAAGCATGTCACATACTACTCGGTCGACCCTGGCAATCTGACCGTGACGCCACTCATAAAGGGCGAGATAATATATATATCTTCGTCAAGGACGGCCGGAAGACCATATTGGCCCCTATGGATCCAGAAGGACCACCTGAAACTTCTAAAGTGGATGGTCGTTTTCTCTTAACCATTCGGGACTTCGTGGAAGAATCCAAAGAAACAGGACAGACTTATGCATTAATTGTAAAAGGGGAAGAACTCGAGCCTACCATCATCCCTGAAAGACTAAGGCCCTTGTTGCATGAATTCCAAGAAATCTGGCCCGAGGACCTTCCCGATGGGTTACCCCCTATGCGAGATATCCAACACCATATCGACCTTGTCCCTGGGTCCAGTTTACCTAATCGTCCTCATTATCGAATGAGCCCGAATGAGTGCGAGATTCTGCAGGGACAAGTGGAGGAACTGATCCGTAAGGGTCTTATTCGAGAAAGCATGAGCCCATGTGCTGTACCAGCTCTGCTAACTCCAAAGAAAGATGGGAGTTGGCGCATGTGTGTCGACAGCCGGGCCATCAACAAGATCACCATAAAATACAGGTTTCCTATACCACGGTTGGATGATATGTTAGATATGCTAGAGGGCGCAAAAATATTCTCTAAATTGGACTTAAGGAGCGGCTACCATCAGATTCGAATACGGCCGGGTGATGAGTGGAAAACAGCCTTCAAGACCAAGGAAGGATTGTACGAATGGATGGTCATGCCTTTCGGTCTTTCTAATGCGCCTAGCACATTCATGAGGTTGATGAACCAAGTTCTGAAACCTTTCATTGGGCGGTTCGTTGTGGTTTATTTTGATGATATTTTGATATACAGTCAAGACGAAACCACCCATATGGAGCACCTCAAGAAAGTCCTTCAAGTGCTCACTGAAAATAAATTGTACCTCAATTTAAAAAAGTGTAGCTTCATGACTGATAGCCTATTGTTTCTGGGTTTTGTGGTTACATCCACGGGCATTCGAGTGGATGAGGAAAAGGTGTGAAGACAATCAGAGAATGGCCGGTTCCCAAAAATATTCACGAAGTACGAAGTTTTCATGGACTAGCGACATTCTATCGTCGGTTCGTGAAAAATTTCAGTAGCATTGTGTCACCGATCACAGATTGCATGAAGAAAGGGCAGTTTCAGTGGACTGACGAAGCCGACAGGAGCTTTGCCGAAATCAAGCGCAGATTATCCACGACCCCGGTTCTTGTACTTCCCAACTTCGACAAACTGTTTGAAGTCGAATGTGATGCCTCATATGTCGGGATTGGGGGAGTTTTGTCTCAAGAAGGTAGGCCGGTAGCCTTCTACAGTGAGAAACTTAGTGATGCACGCAAGAAGTGGTCTACATATGAGATCGAGTTGTACGCGGTGGTGGTCCAGGCATGCGACACTGGCGACATTATTTGATTCAAAGGGAATTCATACTTTACACGGACCATCAAGCCCTCAAGTTTATTAATAGTCAAGCTAACATTAACCGTGTGCATGCTAGATGGATCTCATTCTTGCAGGAATTCACATTCGTGCTAAAGCATAAGTCAGGGCAACAGAACAAAGTAGCCGATGCGCTGAGTCGCCGTGCAACTTTGTTAGTCACTATGAGCAATGAAGTTGTCGGGTTCGATCGCCTCAAAGACATATATGCCGACGACGACGACTTCAAGGACGCATGGGTTAGATGTCAGGAAGGTCACCCCGGTGACTTACATATACAAGACGGGTTCCTTTTTAAGGGAAATCGACTATGTATCCCAAAGAGTTCGCTAAGGGAACAGATAATCCAAGAGCTACATGGAGGTGGCCTCAGTGGACACCTTGGGCGAGACAAGACGCGAGCTCTTGTGGAAGAACGGTATTACTGGCCGCAATTGGTACGTGATGTGGGAAAGGCAGTCCAACGCTATTATATTTGTCAGACTTCCAAGGGGCAATCTCATAATACGGGCCTCTACACCCCGTTACCCGTGCCTGACGGCCCTTGGGAGGATTTATCTATGGACTTTGTGCTTGGTCTCCCACGAACACAACGCGGCATGGATTCGGTGTTCGTGGTAATAGATCGTTTTTCCAAGATGGCGCACTTTATTCCATGCAAGAAGACTCTCGATGCAACACACGTGGCGAATCTATTCTTCAGAGAAATTGTGCGGCTACACGGGGTTCCCAAGACTATTACTTCCGACCGTGACACGAAGTTCATAAGCCACTTTTGGCGGACTTTGTGGACTCGATTCGATACACGCCTTCAGTTCAGCACGCGTACCACCCACAGACTGACGGTCAAACTGAGGTTGTGAATCGCACGTTGGGGAACCTCCTTCGATGTATTTCAGGGGAAAAACCGAAGCAGTGGGATTTGGCCTTGTCTCAAGCGGAGTTTGCATTCAACAACATGGTGAACCGCTCGACAGGAAAATCCCCGTTCCAAGTTATCTACGGACGAGTACCTCGCCATACACTAGACTTGGTCCCTCTGCCCAAGCTCCCAGGCATGAGCATTGCAGCAGATCATATGGCAGACAAAATCATGGGCATTCATGTGGAGGTACAGAACAAGCTACATGCCTCGAACGAAAAGTACAAGGAGCAAGCGGACAAGCATCGGCGACGGAAAGTGTTCGAGGTGGGCGACCAAGTAATGGTCCATCTGCGCAAAGAAAGATTTCCGACCGGAACGTACAACAAGTTGAAGAATAAAAAGATTGGACCGGTACCAATCATCCGAAAGATCAATGACAACGCTTATGCTGTTGATCTTCCAGATGATATGGCGATCTCACGAACTTTCAATGTTGCAGACCTGACTGAGTATCATGAACCAGCGCATAATGATAACTCGAGACGAGTTCTTTTGAAGTGGAGAGACTGATGTAGAGCGGGTCGCGGACAATTACATGGCAAAGATGGATCAGAAAAGGCCCAGTCGGCGACAGAAGTGATCTGGACCATCAGACCTTAAATCAGGCGTATCTCGCAATCCGGGATGAGTTAGCGGACGAAAAATATATGATTTTGGGGTAGAACGAGCTACTTTAGCCAACCAACCCCGCTATGCCGGGTTGCGACGCTCGGAATTGCGAGAAACCCCTGATTTCACGGTCGTTTCCCTGTTTCAATTTCGTTTTTACTATAAATAGTAAGTTTTAGTTTGCTTATAACTCTTTATCCATCGGCTTTAGGAGTTGCGCCCAACGTGAAAAGAGCTTAGAATAATTAGGAGAACAGGTTGGCGAAGCCAAATAGGACACTTACTATTTTTGGCCGAAAACCTTGCGCACTAGTAGACATCACGACCGTCTATAAATAGTAAGTTTACTATTTATAGTAAGTCGCGAATTCTAGGAGTCCTAGTTGTAGTTTGATTCTAATTTCTTTCCCATTGCTTAGTACCCTTATTTAAAGGGTTGTGAACTCGTTTTTATGGATTCATTAATCTATTTCGAATTTATTTAGAATTTATTTATTTTTCTGCTCTCTTTTCTCGTGGATTCGTGAAGTCTCTGTGAGGAGTCCAGAGAAGTTCTGTGGATTCGGAATATTTATCCTCTTGAGGAAGACGGTGCTCGACCTCACGTCCTCCCCTGCGTCAATCTTGTACATGATCTGGACCGCTCATCCTGTGGGCCCTGGGTGGTTAGCTGTGGCCAAAAAGTTGGTCAATTGGACGACCCTAAATGCTCATCAATATGGGTCCCAATAATCAGAGGTGGTCTCTTTCTTTTTTTTTTTTTTCTTTTTTTCCTCAAATCAAGTGATTAGGACTGTCCAACTGGCCTGAATGCCATGTCCAGTTCATTGATAAACAATCAGTCCAGATCTTGTTCATGTTATAAGGTGGGAGATAAGCCATAGCATTCCTCCCTGTCTGATTGTCAAAATCACATTTTAATCTTATCTTAGATAAGGATTGACGCAGGGAAGGATGTGATGAGGTCGATCCCCGTCTTCCTCATGGAATAACTACAAATCCACATAGCTCTCTGCACTCTTCAGAGAGCTTCCTCGAAATCACGAGGGATAAAAATATAAATAAATTCTAATAAATTTGAAAGTAAATTTATTGATGATAAAAATGAAATTACAATCCTTTAAATAATCAGCTCAAACCTAGGATGAAGTTTTAGACTCAAACTCCCTAAAATTGTGACTTACTATAAATAGTAAACTTAACTTACTATTTATAGACAGTCTCCATTCCTAATCAGCTAAAGCCTAACCACGTTATTCTCTTAATTTTTCTAAGCCCTTTTCATGTTGGGCACCACTCCTACAACTCAAAATATCAAAAGTTATACTCGAACTAGAACTTATTATTTATAAAAGAGACTTTTGACCATGGATCTGATGGAATCTCGCAAATCCACCATGGGTAACCCGGTGTAACAGGGTTGGTTGGCTAAAGTAGCTTCTCCTACTCCAAAATCATATATGATATGTTGAAAAACTCATCCCGATTTGAGAGATACGACTGTTTTAAGGTTCTGACGATCTGGATCATTTCTGCCTCCGATCGGGCCTTCTCTGCTCCATCTTTGCCATGAAAGTGTCTAAGACTCACTCTACATCAAGGATGCATTTGGTTGCACCAAATTTCATGAAATATGATTAATTAGTCTAGTTTGGTGCAAAATTCCATGAAATTTGGGGCAACCAAACACACCCCAAATGAACTCTATGGGCAGACCGCAGTGGCCCATATCTCGACAGTGGTCTGGTTTATTTCCAACTGCCTGCTGCACATCATGACATTGGAATCTAAGCTTCCCCCTGCAATAAACTTGTTCTGCAAGAAGCTATTGAAATGTGTGTGCATGCAATACTCTCTTGTGTCTCTTTCTTAGCATGCACATAGTTTTTCATTTTAGGGCCTGTTTGGTTGCTGCTGAATTTTATTCTGTGGTGTTTATGTTTCCTAGGGAAACCCAGGAAAGGGTTATTGTTTCCCTAAAACAGTTCTGTTTAGTTGAGACTCTATGCATTCCTAGAGAAAAGTCTGAAATCTTTTTTAAGGGTTGAATATATAGAGTTTTACAACGACTATACAAGGTAAGATGATAAATACAAAATCTTCTATACAAGGAATGTGGGCTGTCTAACATTTTCCTGGGAAAGACTGAAATTGAAGTTTTAGATATATCCACTGTACAAGCACACCTGCTGTGAACATGCTTGCTAGATCCAAACCATTCATTAAGTTGTTTGTATGATGCATGGACCTTTCTAAAACTTGGGCCATGAAATTTTCACCCACGAACATGGGTGAGAGATACAAGCCATTCATTGAGTGGGCCACACGATGCATTCACTGCTGCAAGATACACCCTAGACTGCCTCAAGTGTGATGTAGGCTTAGAATTTTCATTTCCATATAGCAAAAGGTTTAAAAACTTCATATCCATTTTGACAGTGACATCCCAAGGGCCTAGACTGCACTAATCAATTAGGTGTTGTTTGGATGGTTGTACATGAGGTAAGTAGTAAATGATTTACTAGAAAATTATTTACTTGTGTTTGGATACTCTAATTTGCTAGTAAATCATTTACTAGCAAAATCCCCTTCTCATTTACCAGCAAAAAGCTGAGTTTTCATTTACTAGTAAATGAGGAGATGGAAACAGCTCTATTCTATTGAATGAAAGCCTATAAAGCAGATTTCATTTACCATTTACAGGCTATCCAAACATTGTAAATGATTTACTAGTAAAGCCAAACAGACAAGCTGTAAATTATTTACAGCCTGTAAGTGAATGTAAACCATTTACCACCATCCAAACAACTCCTTAAGAATACTGTGTGATCATGGATACGACTGGGTTGTGATCGGGCTAGACATGTTACAGGCTGTGTTGGAGAACACCGGAGTTGGTCCGCAGGAAATTGGCGATGTAGTTGTTGGAAATGTTCTTGCTATGGGCAATATTAGAGCAGCAGAGTGCCGCCTAGCAGCCTTCTTTGCTGGTTTTCCAGGTTAATGATATTTGGATTGTTATAGAATAAAAGGAGGTAGATATGATGCTCAATCAAAAGCAATGATGTCCTTCTATATTCATCCTAGAAATGGTATAGGTGAGGCCCATCTTTTGGTAATCTAAGCCTTTCATGTGGCTGGCTAATGGCGAAGCCCCAACCACAAATTTTCCCTTTCAGATGATCGTGGCCATCTGATGGTGGCTTGCAAATGAATGATTACAGCAAATGATCCACTTGTAAGTACATGTAGGGTCATCTGATGTGGAAGATTTTTGGGGTACCTTGTATACCCCATCCACAACAAGACATATCATATGAACGGTTTGGGTCACCAGAAGGTCTGCTGTCTATGTAACTCATTGGCTGAGTAAGGTGCTTGATTGAACATTGCAAAATTTCCTCCGTAGGGTATATCTAGGATTCTAGATGTCTCATTCTTAGCCATTCTTGCAGAGAGTGTGCCAATCAAGACGGTGAACCGGCAATGCGCATCTGGACTTCAAGCAGTAGCCGATGTTGTGGCAGCAATAAAGTCTGGTTTTTATGAAATTGGTAAGTTCATTCTCTTGAATATGCATGTTCATGCTTGTGAAAATGTTAGTCTTTGAACTTCTCTGATGATACTTCTCTTCTAAAAATTCATAGGCATAGCAGCTGGAGTTGAATCCATGTCCATCGATGTTGGAGCTCATAAACCTACTTTCAATCCTCAGGTATTGCTAATCATTTTATTAAAATTATGTTTCTTCTCATAGATAAACAAGCATTATGAATGACTGATTTACTGGATCAAAGAAGCTCTTTAATTTTCTTTCTTCAAGAGATTGTGCAAAACAATTTCTGTTTTTACCATTACCCATCTTCTGATCCATCTGATGGGGCAGGTTCATATCCGTCCAAACCAAGATGCTAAAGACTGCTTGATTCCCATGGGAATCACCTCAGAGATTGTGGCAGAGCAATACAAAGTGTCACGCCTTGATCAAGATAAAGCCGCTGTAAGTTTCCACTGTTCTTCTCTTTGAAGTGAATGCCTCAAACATTTTATAGGATATTTGAGTATTTGTAGTTCAAACAGTCTTTTTTCATTGCTCTTTGGAATGGTAAGGGTTGTTGGACTACTTAAAGCCTCTTATGTATGCTTTTATTTCTTTTCCTTACAGCTTTTATCTCATAAAAAGGCTGCAGAAGCTGCTACTGCAGGAAAATTCGTTGATGAAATTGTCCCTGTATACACGAAGGTTTGGATGCAATGGTTTTTTTCTCATTCGAAACATGGTTAATAAACATCCAGATCTCCAGAATGAAGACGAATATTGGGACTTTTTTGCAGGTCATTGATCATAAAAGTGGCAGCGAAAGATCAGTCGTAGTTTCAGCTGATGAAGGAATTCGGCCTGATACGTCGCTATCTGCTTTATCTATGCTTAAACCTTCATTCAAAGATGGTGGAACTACCACTGCAGGTACAACTCCATTCATTCATGGAGAGCCATTTCTGTCATTTCGAGCTGGCTATCCATTTTAATCCATTTCTATTTTCAGGCAATTCAAGTCAAGTTAGTGATGGTGCTGCAGCTGTTATGCTCATGAAACGAGAAGTTGCACTGCGGAGATGCTTGCCAATACTGGGAACATTCAGGTACTCTGTACTCATTAGAGGAACCATCAAATCATGATGCACCAAAACCTGTAGTGTCCTTATATGCTCATTCCGTTCAAGTGGTGAATCCAAACTGTTGATGTGATCCCTCACACAGGATTTCTCATCGTCATCATATAATCTAAGCCTCACCCAATTAATTGGCGTTGACTACATGAATCCTGTTCCACCATTCCACTCTATCAAGAGCCATTTGGAATGTCGTGTTGTTCAGATTCATGATGGAAGTTATGGCGTAAGTTTGACACTGGCTGCAAACACAAAACTCTTACAGGTGTAATGTAATAGACTACTACATAGGTTGATTACAATCAAGCGCTATCTAATAGTCTATTACATAGGTTGATTACAATCAAGAGTTACATTGGATGTCCGATAAGTTAAAAGTATTCCAGTTTGGAAGATCCTAGCCATCCAGTTTTTGGCCCGCCATTGCTGCAATTCTTCTTAACGATTTATTCTGTGGTCGCTGGTTACCTAGGATCTTCCAATCTGGGAGACTTTTTGGTCATCTGCCATCCATGGTGTGGCCCGTCGGATCAGCAGTCTAGATCACTAAATCGTGGTCCTTACCTGTGCAGATGGGTGCATTAGGACATTGTTCACATCCCTGATGCATCACATGGCAATGGCATTTATCTACAATTGAATTGATTTAGATTCCTTTGGTTAGGAGTTTTTCTGCTGTTGGAGTTAAACCAGCAGTCATGGGTGTTGGTCCTGCATTTGCTATCCCTGCTGCTGTCAAGGCAGCCAAGTTAAAGCTTGATGATATTGACCTTTTTGAGATAAACGAGGTAATAACAGCATGCATAACTGTTGTTAATAGTTGTTGATGTTGAAAGCTATGTAATTTTCATGGAAAATCATCAATAACTTGCAAGGCTTTTATTAGGTGGGCTCCAAATGACTGATTGGTTTGGATATATGACCTTTGAACTGAGCATACAGGTGGGCCCCATAGTAATTTTGATCGGTTCAAATACACAAGGGGTGGTGCACTTAGATTGTACTACATATGCACAATGTTTCAGAGAAACATGGGCTCTTACAGTGTAGAGACTCTTGGACTAATTGTGATGGATTGAGCTACTCCATCCCTCATTCTCATAAAAAAAAGTCTTGGCCCCTCACTTACACTTATACAGAAAACCTCTTCTAAAACTCCATTAATATCTTACCTCGGTCAGAAATTATTTTCACATTGGCATTAGTGGTGTGGGAATCAGGAATAGACAGTTCCAATCTTGGCTATAGCCATGACCATGATCTCTTCATGAGTAGGCAGTTAAAGATCTTGTGCCTAGGAGAGCACAGACCAAGCTACATCTCAAGCCTCCTGATAGTGTTAGTAAAAAAAAAAAAAAACATGTCTTGCATCTTCAACTTCTTTCATGATTTTAAACTCCCCAATTCGGTATTGCAGGCCACATTTAAGCTCCATTTCACCCTGTAATGACATATAATCTCTATCATGGTCAGGCATTTGCATCACAATACATGTACTGCCTTCGAAAGCTAGGATTGGATGGAGAAAAGGTCAATGTAAATGGTGGAGCAATTGCTCTTGGACACCCTGTTGGAGCCACAGGTATTATCTTCTTGTTATGGTAATATAAAATACCTTTTAGCTATTCATGTTGAGAGTTTATGACAAGGACATGGTCTAAATATTTCAATATAAACTGTTTGTACTCACAAAGCTTTAATAGAAAACCCAAAGCTATGAAATACATGTTGGCAAACCATATGATAGCCCTTGATTGGATTTCTCTTTACCAGCATGAACTGGGTGGAATATGTCATTTTGAATTCCTTACTATTATCCTCGGCCATTATTAAGGTCTGGACAGTGTAAGGATAGTGCAAGCTTTTGAAACTGTAAGCAGCAGTATGTACTTTTTTGGTGTAAGGATAGTGCAAGCTTTTTCTCTCTTTTCAAGTGTGCTTCCTACTGGTTATAGGAGATTTGATGACTTCACCAAGTCTAGTGGCGTATTATATTCTAATTTTTTTCCATTGGTTTACCTAAATTTCTCTCGATTGTCGTGAATCATCAGAGCTATTGGTACAACTTGAATTTAACCTATTGTAGCTCAAACTTGAATTTAACTGATCTTATCTACAGTACAAACCATGTAATTCTTTAGATATTTACTAGGATCAGCCTACATTGGTTATTGTTTTGCATACATATACTGGTCTCCATAGGTGAGCTTCTTCTTTGTACCTCTTAGGGTGCATTGTAATTACTAGTCTTATAAAGTGGAACTTACTTATTTTGATCTGTTACAAAGTGGTACTGATCAATCTGTAATTTCCTTCATGTTCATATTATTTAAGGGCATGATCTCCAAATGCATTTTCATTACTTTCAAGTAGAACTTGAAAAGAACACATCTGAATCCGAGGGCTACTCATCATAAACCCCAGGAAACATTAGTAGTTTCTGTCATTTCCTCTTGATTAAACTGAATGTTCTCAATTCAATTCACCTGTGCACCCAAACTCAAGAGTGGTACTTATTTACAAGGGATTGTCAGCCTACGATTTAAAACCTTTTAATCTCTTTGTGAATTGCAACTTGAGTATGTTCTTATTTCTTTATACAGTTGTCTTCTTAAGATGAACCTTTGGAGAACTTCAACGAGGAAATGATTAAAACTAATCATGTTTCTTAGTATTCATGAATGGAAATGCCCATGAAGTGGCAGTACTTACAGTCATTTCAAGTCCAACTCGGTAGTGGATCCTTACTCTTGCACGGGTGGTAGACTCTCGGGAGTTTCAACACCCGGTCAAGGGTTCGGGTATCCATTAGTGGTGAAATTCCACTAGCGTGAGTGTGTGGTGTGTGTGTACGTCTGTTATAAAAATAAAAAAAAATAAAAAAAAAAAGTTTTAAAAAAAAAAAGTCCAACTTGGTAGTCATGTAATTGCAATTTGGGAGTCCAGATTGTCAAAGGAAGAAATTACAACTGGGTTATTTCTACTTTTTTAGATTAACAATTCCAATTCATTGTGATAGTGCATCCAAAATCATCCCAATTATAGCATATTCAAATTGCTATGCCATTTTCTCCCCCCTTAATCTTTTCTGCTAAATATTATCAATGCTTTGTAGGAGCGCGTTGTGTTGCAACACTGTTACATGAAATGAAGAGACGCGGCAGAACTTGCAGATATGGAGTTGTTTCCATGTGTATGGGTGAGTGATGAAACTAATGAAGTCATTGAGATTTTCCGTCTGATGCCGAACTGACCAAGTTCTGTTTGAAACTACCATATTTCAGGGAGTGGAATGGGAGGTGCAGCCGTTTTTGAGTCCGAATAACTTCAACAATCAGGCAAAGAACAGGTCCTTGAACTGTATAATAATATATACACCATCCCTAATCATACAAATGACAGTGATTTTGGGGCCTAAGCAATCTTATACATATGTGCACGAGTACAATAGTTCACAACTTGGGTCGGCTTGGTTTATATGTTATATACACATTAGAGGAGGTCATATAGCTCTGATAGATCATACTGGGAAGAGAAGATCTCCTCCTCAGTTTGAAAGCTGTAACCATCATAGAAAGGAAACGGGTCGATCTCCATAGACCACGCGTCGTGCTCCTGGTATTGGAACTCGTCCGTCTGTTGGGTCATCCATGCGGTCTGAAAAGCTGTAAAAGCCGTGAGGGGTGACAATGCCTGGACACCCAAAATCTGCGAATCATCCGACAATTGCATCCCTCCATAACTATCTTCTCCCACAAAACTGCATACCTCTGGCGCTCCATACTCCTCAATGCTAATGACTGGAACATGGTCATGCAGTTCTTGCATGGGAGGGGGGGATGGTGATGACATGTCATGCTTTCCATTGCCGGTCAGCTCTTGAACTAGCCTCTTAAAGCTTGAAGAGTCTGTGATATAGACCTTGGGTGGTATCACCTTGAACAGGCTATTTACTTGCTTCCCATCACCCTTGCATGACTTCTGTGGCCCCTGACTGGACCCTGTTGCAACCTTGCCCATTTATTCAAGTTCAAATAGCTTTGAAATTATCTCCTGTTTCTTCTCAGCGGGGGATCCTATGCATGATGTATATATATGAAACATGAGGGGAAAGAAGATAGATAGCTATGTTTTATTGTTTTTTCATTAAAAAATACAAGAAGATGCTGAAAAAGATGTGGAAATGCAATTAGCTTGGAGAAATGGAATAGGAGTCCTTAACCACCAACCCACCTTATTATTATTTTTTTCAATAATAATCCAATGAAACATATGCTGTCCTTTGTTTTTTAGCTTAAACACCAGGGAATTGATTTTAAGCTGAGCGGAATTATCATATGGCCCAAGTATGTCATCTTTCACATAGAACCATTTCTTTCCTGCTTACGTGTCACATGTGTAGAATATCGGATCCGTGAAAAGGGTAGACCATGCCATGATGATCACATGGTGCAAAAATCGGGCAGACCCACTTCTCGAACAGGACACAACATCAAATCTATGGATGGATGGTGGATGATTGAGTGTGTTGGTGTTGCCCATCTTATGATTGGGTCGACCTGTGTATCACATCAAGTGATCCTTGTGGTATGGCTATCTTTTTAACGGATCAGATATTCTACACATATGACAGGTTGGTGGGAAAGAAAGGGACTGGTTATGAAAGTCTGCATACAGAGGTGTGTAGGATCATTTCTCTACTCTTTGAGTTCTACTTGTTTTCTCATTCCACGAAGCGTTTGGATTTGGGTGATGTTTTTCAGTAATCCTGCCACATCATGTATGTGAATTGGCCAAAATCTGATCACGGTGGGTCACCTTTATGCAAGAAGGGATGGTTAAAATATAAACCAGCGGTCCACCTTCAGCGGACGTTTGTGTTTCAAGTTTTACAAGACAGTCCATGGTTCCATGATCCAAACAGTTGATAGTAATGGACCCCACTTTGATGGCCCATCCACCAAAAGATCCCCGTAATGGAGGAATCCTTACCCATCAACAGACGGCTAACAAATAGACGTTAAGATAAAATACTGAAAACAAGACCTAATACAATATAGCTTAGATCCTCTAATCTTGTGGATTCTTGGTGCATGGAACATCGGAAGTAAGGCCCATCATATCAACAGTTTGGATCGAGGAACTGTGTGTCCCACATATACTGAGGATTCCATAGTACCTTTTTATAAACAGGAGAGACCCGAACCCAACCCGATATCTAACCAATTAAAATCAGGTTGGGTCCATCGGGTACTTGTGGGTCTGAGTATTCGACGTAAAATATTAAAAACTATTTATTATAAATTAATAAATGATTTAAAAATTTAAAAATTGAGTAAAATGAATTTATATTCATTTGGTAAAAATCATGATAATTTGATAATAAAGTCATGAGAAACTAAAGATTTTGAAAAATGCAATATTCTCACCATATCGATAATATCGTAATGAATTCTCTTGAAAAATATCAAGATAATTTCAAAAGCTTGGGGATACTTTGTCGCCCTGATTGAGGGCACGAAAAGCAACCTGAAGATAGCTATTCATTGGAAGCGGATTGCGTGGTGTGCCACACACCACCGACCTCCGTGGTGTATTGACGCAGGTTGATGTTATCAAGTTATGTGGGCCCTACCATGATATATATGTATTATATCCACACCTCCAATCAGTTTTTAAGATCATTTTAAGAAATGGGACCAAAAATGAGATAGATCCAAATTTCAAGTGGACCACACAACAAAAAGAAGTGGAAACAATGACAACCACCGTTGAAACCTTTTTAGGACTCACTATGATGTTTATTTGCTATTCAACCCATTCATAAGGTCACACGAAACCTAGATGACAGGAAAAATCAAAAACATGCTTGATCCAAAACTTCTTTGGCCTCCAAGAAGTTTTGGAGGGTAGGCGTTCAATTCTCACTGCTTCCTGCTGTATGGTCTACTTAAGCTTTTGGATCTGCTTAATTTTTAGGCCCATGCCCTAAAAAGGTCTTGCAAAATGGATGGACGGTGTGGATATAACACATACATCATGGTGGCCCCACAAAACTTCAGATGCGGATTGCATAGTGAGTACTCACTACCCTTAGAGTACTGAGTAAACTCTGTGAGGCCCACCATAATTTATGTATTTTATCCGCTCCGTCCATCCATTTTAAAAGATAATTTCAGTCCATGTGCCCAAAATTAAGCATATACAATGTTCAAACGGACCACACCACAGGAAACAGTTGAACCGAACGTCTACCGTTGAAAAATTCTCGGGGGCCACATAAGTTTTGAATGAAGCTTATATTTTTATTTTCCCTTCATCCATAATTGTATAATCTCATGAACATGTTGGATGACAAATAAGCATCACTGTGGGGCCTAACAAGCTTTCAACGGTGGAAATCATTATCCCCACTATTTCATGTTGTATGATCCAGTTGATCTTTGGATATGCTTTAATTTTGAGCTCAACCCCTTAAATTATATGGAAGAACGAATGGACGGCGTGGATAGACCACATACATTCAAGGTGGGCCCAACTGAGTTTACTCAGTATGATAAGAGGGTACTGAGTTACTCAGTACGCAATCCGATTTCCTACTGATCGATGTTATATAATTTTGAGATATAACTATTCATTAGTGTGTGCGGTTGGGCGTTGATTGCACGGCGAGAGAGACCCTGTTTGGATTGAAAGACAATGTCCCGACAAAAACCAGGACCAAAGATGTGATTTGAGATTATGACATGGAACGGAAACCTTGTCAGATATCCTTATCACAAAATCGTTTTTTCTTTCTTTGTAGGCAGACAAAAGCGAACGGTGTATAGTTTATTCAGAAATGTTCCATTGCTCTTAAAGCATCATAAACTATAGCCGTCCTGGTTGCTCCTGTTCAATTAGACAGTTGGGTTGTTTGATCTGAGCTGTCCATCAAGTCTAGAACACGTTTTATAGGCTACCAAGAAAAAAACTGTATTGATCTGATGATCCAATCCATCTTTTATTTAGCCTTGTTTTTTACAGCCATCCGTTTTCAAAGTCATGGATGTGATTTCTACAATTGATTGACGAGAGTGATTATTTAAAATAATATGCAATCTAAGATGGGCCCTAACATATAGAATGATCAAATTGTTGTTTGGAACTATTTTTGTGTACATGATCTCAACCATCCATATGAAAGACCATTGATCAAATGGTTCATATGTGTCGGATCAATGTGATGTTTACATGGTAATCCATAATATGTGTGCTTAGCCTAATGAACAGTTTAGATGAATGGATGTGATTAAGTGTCCAATGCAACTAGGAGAAATAGAACTTAGAGTTCTATGGCACATTTCAAGTTTATTAATTTGAATTACAGATTAAGATAAAAAGAGAGAGAAAACAGAGGGAGAACTGAGAAGCCTTGATAGTACAAGTCACTTAGAAATTACTTAGAAAGGCATTAGGGTAATTCAAACTTAACTGCCTAAATTATGGGACTCTACTTAGATGTGTCATGGACCAAAAATTACCCTCAATAATCTGGCTATATGATTGGTGGATTATTTTTGGACAGTTAAAAATGAAAAATATCAATGGTCTGTTTCAACAAACCATTGGCCAAGAATCGAACTTAGGATTACTTAAATAGTCTGATTTTAGGTTTTTGGGTTTTTTCTTATCATTTACCAACAGTAGATTTCACAGTTCAATCAATTTGATTTGAGTAAATGTATGCTATGTTTATATAATAAAAAAATTGTGTTGCGTATCCGTGGAACTTAGTCCACACCTGGGGGCGGAACGACTGATTGTGGCTCTTTCCTCTGTTATCCAGCTCGGATTTGTGTTCATTGGGATAGTATTCGTTCTTGAATGATTAATTGTTCATTTTGGAATCTTCACTAGTTAAATTAGCTTGGAGTCTACGACTAGCCAAAAATCGTAAAATCACCAATGAGAAATTAAAATATCTTTCAATCTAAATGATTTATGTAGTTGATTTGTAGCCAAAGATTCTAAGGGTTACAGTGACGGAAAATGAAGGAATTAGTCACTATTTTTTACCCGCACAAAATATGATATATATTTTATGAGATTTTAAATTTTTCGATGATCCAAAAAATTCTAAAGATGACTACATGTGTAGAAGTGTTAATGAAAATTTGGAGATGTGAAGAATAAAAAGGGAAACCGAGTACTCTTAAAAGGAAAGAGATAACTAAGCATTCCTGATTCTTACTCTACCTTAAAAAATCAGTGAACTTCTCTGGAAACTAATAGCCTTTAGGTGTGGAAAATTTCTCCTATGGAACTTCCGAGGAAAATGACTATCTCTTGACCAACCCACCGGCCACCGCTCCCTCACATCTCTGAGTGTATCTCAACACTCTTGGAGCCTCCAGAGGCTAAGGGAACATTGTTGGCCTCATCTAAATAATTTCTTTCAGCCATTCATTCATTTTTATGGTCCAAATGATAGGTTGTCCTACACAATTGTAGGGTGCAAGCATGTCCACAATATGGTCCAAGTAATGAATGACTCAGATCTTGCACACTTTCACCTTGTTGACATGTGTGAACAACAAGAATTAAAGAGTAGTGGTTTAAATCTTGATTGGACGGGACGGGACGGTTGACCCCGGTTTGGACGTGACTCACCAGCAAATATTCATAGTTGGGCAAAAGGGTTTTGCGGCCCAACCGTCATTGGACCGAGGGGACAACAATTAGCTACTGACAGGTTGAGTAGCGAGTAGAGGTGTACACGAGTCGAGCCGAGCCAAGCTTTGCCCAACTCGTACTTGACTCGGACTACTCGAGTCCCAACCGGTACTCGGCTCGGCTCAGTTCGGCCTTTGAGCTCGAAACAACAACTCGTGCTCGGCTCGGCCGATTTCGAGCTGAGTTTTCGAGTTGAGTTCAGTAAGGGAAAAAGAAAGGTAAGGGAAATAGTGACCGGGCAGTCAGGGATCACTGGACGGTCGCTGTGGCCACCGGAAAGGTCACCGAACAGGGCAATCAAGTGATTGAGAGAGCAAGGGAAGAAGAACAGTGCGGCAAGCTGAGCGGCTGAGACTTGAGAGAGAGACTTGAGAAAGGTCACCGGAAAGGGTTTTTTGAAGGGAAACGAGCGCCTGAGAGAGAGGGTTTTTTTTTTTTTTTTTTTTGAAGGGGAATGAGCGCATGGGAATGGGATGACCAGATGAGAGCTAGGGTTTTAATTTTTAAAGAGTATATATACTATGTACCGAGTTGAGCCGAGTTCGAGCAGTATTCAAGTCGAGTCGAGTCAAGCAGAGGCAAGATCGAACTCGGCTCGAACTCGTTTCAAGCACCAAAAATCAGGTCGACTCTGTTCGAACTTAGCTTTGATCCGAGTCGAGCGAGCTACCGAGCCAACTCTGCTCGTGTACAACTCTAGTAGCGAGACTTGCTACTGAATTAACGTCACCAAGTTTTGTAGGACCACCATGATATATGCATTGTATCACATCGTCCATTCATTCGGAGATATCAATTTAGGACATGAGCCAAAGGATGAGTTAGATCCAAAGCTCTAATAGACCCCTCCACAAAAAAACAGTGGAGAGAGTGATGCCCACCATTAAAAATTTCTAAGGGCCACAAAGGTTTTCGATCAAGCTGAAATTTGTATTTTCCCTTCTTCCATGTCTGTCTTAACTTATGAGCACGTTGTATCTCAGATAAACATCATAGTGGACCTTAGGAATGTTTCAACAGTGTGCGGTCCACTCAAGATTTGGATCTGACTCATTCTTTGTCACATGCCTTGAAATGATCTTTCCAAATGGATGGATGGTGTGGATACAATACATACATCATGGTGGGTCCCACAAAACTTGGTGATGTCACTTCAGTAGCGAGTCGCGCTGCTCGACCCGCGTCCCACTTGAGGTGGCTTCCAAGGTTTGCTAAGCCACACGCCAAGGTAGTTCATGCATGTGCCACCACATGAACAATGTAACAGCATGCATACAGGCACGGGATTCAAGCAGTCCATTAGGTGGGTCCCACCTGAAGATCCTGTGAGCCTGAAATCAAGCCAATCCACTGATTAGGTGGATAATTATGCTAGAAATAGGCCAACGGCTTAGATAAGCTTGCCTGATGTTTGTTCATATGGAAAAAATTAGCACCGTAGGCGCCCCCTTTTTATGTTTTTTTTTTGATTTAAACGGCCAAGAACTTAAGTTACCGAGGTAGATTTTTCAGGTTCGGAAAAAGGGGTTTTGGATGAAAATACTCACGCTAAAAAGGTACGGGTATTTTCATCTTTATTAAGTTGTACGTATGGGTAAGGTAGGTTTTGCTCGGGTCGAAAAAATAAAGGTAGGTGGATGGAAGGTCAAGCCTACGGTAAAAAATGAGAAATTTAGGACTGTGGACCCCACCTTTTATCCAGCTGTTTTTATGAAACAAGATAAACCTGCCTCTTTTGCAACTTAGACCTCCACGTGCGGAGGATGAAAATACCCGGAAACGGATTGGGTACTCTCCGGCCACCACGCAATGGTAGATGTTCAGTGGTCTGTGAGCCCCACCATGATGTATGTTTTTCATCCATGCCGTCCATATATTTTTTCACATCATTTTATGGTATGAGACAAAAAATGAGGTATATGCAAATCTCAAGTGTACCACATTACAGGAAACAGTGTTGAATGAGCATCGACCATTAAAAACTTTTTGGGGGTCCATTGTGATGTTTGTGAGAAATCCTCCCCGTATAAGTTCATTCGTAGGGTCACAAAGACCTGGATGATTAGGAAAAACAAATTTTATAATGATCCAAAACTTCTGTAACCCCTAAAAGGGTTTCAATGGTAGACGTTCAATTCCCCGCTGTATTTTACAGTGTGGTCCACTTGATAGTTAGATCTATCTTATTTTTCATCTCAAGCCTTAATATGAGCTCGCCAAATAGATGGACGGTTTGGATATAACACAAACATCATGATGGGACCCACAAAAGCAACACAATATATATATATATATATATATATATTATATATATATATATATATATATTATATATAAAACAACACAAACTGCATTGATATATTGACCATATGTAGATATATTGACAAATAAAGCATCGATATATCGACATATTGTCGATATATCGACGATACATGAAATTTTTTGGTTAAGTCGCTGGACAAATGAGGACTTAATTCGATATTATCGACCATATGTCGATATATCGACAAAATCAAGCATCGATATATCGACGTTACATGGAATTTTTTGGTTAAGTCGCTGGACAAATGAGGAGTTAATTCGATATTATTGACCATATATCGATATATCGACAAAATCAAGCATCGATATATCGACAATATGTCAATATATCTCATCGATATATCGACATTACATGAAATTTTTTTTCCCCCGCCGATTTTCACGCTTGTCCCGCCGATTTTCTAGTTTGCCCCGCCGATTTTCATTCTTGCCCCGCCGATTTTCTAGTTTGTCCCGTCGATTTTCATGCTTGCCCCGCCGATTTTCTAGTTTGCCCCGCCGTTTCCTAGTTTGCCCCGCCGTTTTTCTAGTTTGCCCTGCCGTTTTCTAGTTTGTCCCGCCGATTTTTTAGTTTGGCCCGCCGTTTTTCTAGTTTGCCTCGCCGTTTTCTAATTTGTCCCGCCGTTTTCTAGTTTGTCTCACCGATTTTCTAGGCTACGGATATGGCTACGGTTATAATCCGTAGCTACAGATTCTTTTTATTTTTATTTTTATTTATTTTTGCTGTTGTAATCCCACCGCCTTTTGTGGGTCCCATCATGAGGTCTGTGTTATATCCAAACCGTCCATTGATTTGGCGAGCTCATATTAAGCTTGAGACGTAAAATAAGACAGATCTAACTATCAAGTGGTAGGCCCTACAAAATTTTTAACGGTGAAAATCAGTTTTCCTGCTGCTCTTTGTGGTATGGTCCATTTGATCTGGATATGATTTTTTTTTTTTGGATAATGCTTCGAAATGATCTCTAAATATGGATGAACGTTGTGGATATAATAAATACATAGTTGTGGGGCCATGTAACTTTGATCTCTTTTGAGCCGTTCGTACAACTCTTGGCTGGAGGAGCGTCAGCGCTTGTCTTTGACAGGAGGGGTATTTTCGTCTTCAAATTCCCTGTCCGTACATGCAGGTCTAAGTTGCAAAAGAAGGTTTGTCTTCTTTCATAAAAACAGCTGGATAAAAGGTAGGGTCCACAGTCCTAAATTTCTCGTAAAAAATTACCCGTTCATATGTTGTAATTGAAAGCGGAAGCGTACACAGTAAACTCTGTAGGGCCACCGGGATGTATGTGTCATATCCACACCATCCATTCGTTTTATCAGATCCTTTTAGGTTATCACCCCAAAACTGAGGCATATCCAAATCTCAAGTGGACCACGCCACAGGAAACTGTGTAAATTGAACACCTACCGTTGAAACCTTCTCGGGCAACACAGAAGTTTTGGATCCAGGTGATATTTCTTTTTTCCCTTTATCCATGTTTTCGTGACCTTATGAACATGTTGGATGACAAATAAACATTGCTGTGGGCCCTGGGAAGGTTTTAACATCATCATCTCTGTTGTTTCCCGTTGTGTGGTCCACTTGGATAAGCTTTAATTTTTGGTTAATGCCCTAAAATGAGCTGATAAAATAGATGGACTACGTGGATAAGATATATACATCACGTTGGGCCCACAGTTTACTCAGTACGCCGTAGGCAGTCCGCTTTCCGTTGATTTCTTCAAATTTTGAGCCGCATGATGGGCTGATGGACGGATCAGAATGCAGGACCATACTTCAGAATTTCAGCATTAATCAACGAATAAAAGCTGTCAGTTCGATTATCTCTTCCCTGTTATTTCGCTCCTTTCCTTTGAACATGAACGGTCACGGAGAGTTTGTAAAGTAAAAGGATTGAAATATTCAATGCTAGAGATTTTTTGTGGGCACCCATATAAAGTGAACCCCATCAAATAAACGGTTTCGATCGTAGAAAGCAACTCAAATCCAACGGCTCAGACCCGAAGTATCTTATTGCAATAGGTCTGGATCTCCGTTTGCCAAGCGACTCGCGTGTATAAGTCGGCTCATGTACATTCCACCGCAAGTGGCCGCATAACTGACCGCTGCAATATACAAGCCGTCCATCAAGTGGGGCAGATAGTATAGATGTCAACCAAAAATAAATCCGGTCCATTCATAAGGTTAACAAGATGTTATACGCGTAGTAGAGAACTTGACTAGTTCTTTCAGCGGCACGTGTACATAAGCTATGTACACGCGTGTGGGTTTGAACTGGCGATTGAACCAAACAGGTGGGTTCTGGATTTTCTCACAGTAGTTTGGATTACTGAATTTCAGCCACCAAATCAGGACCATTAACACGTCTTTCTGATATAGGGGCGCGGATTGGCTACTGACGGGTTGAGTAGCGAGACTGCTACTGAAGTAACGTCACCAAGTTCTGTGGGCTCCATCATGATGTATGTTTTGTATCCACGCCGTCCATTCATCTGGAGAGATCATTTTATGGTAATATCCAAAGAATGAGTCACATCAAAATCTCCAGTAGACCCCACCAGAGAAAACAGTGGGGAGAGTGACACCACCGTTAAAAACTTTTAAAGTCCACAAAAGTTTTATATCAAGCTAATATTTGTGTTTTACCTTCTTTAATGTCTTTGCTAACTTTTGAACAAGCTGGATTTCGAAAAGACATCGTAGTGGGCCTTAGGAAGGTTTCAACGGTGGGCATCAATCTTCGCTATTTTCTTTGGTGGGGTCCACTAAAGCTTTGGATCTGCCTCTTTCTCTGGGTCTGCCTCTTTCTCTGGGTCGTGCCTTAAAATAATATATCCAAATGAATGGACGTTGTGGATACAACACATACATCATAAGGGGGTGTACAGAACTTGGTGACGTCACTTCAGTAGCGAGTCTCGCTACTCAACCTGTCGGTTTGTAATCCGCGTCCCTGATTTAGTACGTGTGGGGGCGCACTTTTCTCGTACCCCCTAACACGTGCCAATTCATCATGCGTGTCCATGATCCAAGCCCCTTATCATGTGAGACCCACTATATAGATGCCGGTTGTAAAAAAGCACGACAGTACGCTCCCCTAATGGGCCACACCTGAGAAATGAATATGGACCACTAGTCAATTTCTTTCAGCCATCCAACTATTTTTTACACATCTCCCACATGATAAGCGGACCTGCCTGATCGTAGGGTAAAAGCATCTACACGATAGGCCCAACTGATGAATGACCTCCATCTCACAGCCGTGCCACGTGACACTTGAGGAGAGTGACAGAATCCCTTCCAAATCCAAACCGGAGCGGATTGGCTGGTGTACCACACACCACCGACCTGTCTGGTGTGTTGACGTCACCAAGTTCTGTGGGTCCCATCATGAGGTATGTTTTATATCCAAACCGTCCGTCCATTTGGAGAGCTCGACCTAAGGCTTGAGCCGAAAAATAAGATCAAGTGGACCACACAGTGGGGTATTGAACATATACCATTGAAACCTTTTTGAGTGTAATATGATATTTGTTTTTACTCTTCATCCGGTTCTTTTTTACCCTATGAACAGATTGGATGGAAAATAAACGTGATTGTGGGCCCTACGAATGTTTTAACGGTGAGAATCACTGTCCCACTGCTACTTATGGTGTGGTCCATCTGAGATTTTGATATGACTAATTTTTGTATTCATGCTCGAAAATGATCTCTCCAAATGTATGAACCGTATGGATATAACAAATACATCATTGTGTGGCCAATGTAACTTTGATCTCCTTTGAACCGTTTATGCAACTCGAAGCTCGAGGAGCGACAGCGCCCGTCTTCGCACGACACGTAGCCACACCAGCCATTTCGGTGGTATGTGGTACACCAGCCAATCAGCTTCCCATCCAAACCAGGTTAGAGTGGGGTCCATGAGAAGAAGTGTTGGATAAGCTGTTGTCCCAATACCAAGTAGAGAACCGTGGAAACATACGGTTTTAGCAAATGGGTCTGGCATCCAAATTTTAGGCCCAGATCATGTTATCAATTACATGGATGGTTGTGATGAATGGTTATTACCGTTTATGGTCTGCATAAGCTAGGGTCTCCGTTAGAGACTACAGCTACATCATGAAATTGGTTCTAGGCCCACTATCTAGCTTAAATTTTAAAAGGCCTAAGCCCAAAACACTTAATGCAAACCCAGTTTTTTTTTTTTTTGAGAAGCCCACACAATCTGAAAGGTTTTAATTGGGACTGTCATTATCCCAACCGTTCATTGTGGTGTGGTCCACCTGACCTACTTTTGGATCGACTTGAACTTTGGGTGCCAAGGATAACACGATGGATGAATTGGTTGTGTTACAACATCAAAGTGTACTTACTATTCACATGTTTCTGAGTAAACCGTACTGTAATTAGATGATAAAAAAGGGAATCATCACATGCATCAAAATCCTGTTGTAATTAGCTTTAATCGTGTGGGACCCACCGTTTTTGTCCATCCAACCGTCCATTAACCTGACCTGACTTTTGGATTGGCCTGATCTTTGGGCACTAAGGTTAACACTATAGATGAATTGGTTACTAGAGCATTAAGGTGTGTGTGTCACACGTTTTAGAGTGAATCGATATTAAGGAATAATCACACTCATCTGGTTAATTTGTATGTAATTAGATGATCTAAGGGAATGATCACATGCATTTAAATCCTATTGTAATTAGCTTTAATTGTGTGGGACCCACCGTGTTAGTCCATCCAACCGTTCATTAACCTGACTTGAATTTTGGAACGGCTTGATGTTTGGGCACTAAGGTTAACACGATGGATGAATTGGTTGTTAGAAGATGAAGGTGTGTTCACATGTTTCAGAGTAAATCGTATTAGGGAATAATAACATGCATGGGAATCGTATGCAATAAATTGATATTAGCTACAATTTTGTGGGACCCACTATCTGTTAGTCTATCCACCCGTCCATTCGATGTACAACACAACAAAATTCAAGCTGTTCAAAAGCTCCAGTGGGCCGTAACAGGTGATGTATAAGTTTTGGAGGCGATTATGCAATGCTCCACTTGATATTTACAAATTGCTTTAAAAAAGGCTTTCCCAAGTAGTCCCTGCGCTTGGAAGTTATGTGGGGCCCTACGTGTGTTTTTGTGAGAAATCCACTCAGCTCATCCATTTTTTAAGATCATTTTAGGACTTTTCTATTTTATTTTCGAGTTCTCTCTGAATGGGTTCAAAAAAAGGAAGGTCATTTTCGGGGGAAACCAAAAGGTAGTTCACTTTCCATTCCCCATGTGGTTAAAAAACGAAGGGTTTATTTTTTTCCTTTTCATTTCATTCGATATCTATGATGGAATCGTAGCTTATATGTGCCAAGGTTTCATACAGAAAGGAAATAGAATCTTTATTTGAATACCGTGAGAAAATTAAAAAAGAAGAAGAGGCAAAACAATGTTGTTGCCAATTCGATTAAACAAAGACACACATGTGAGCTAAGAATTGAATTGATTATTCGTGTGAGGGTAAGATGCATGGACATGCCAGAGTCTATTCAACTCGAAGGTTTTGATTGAATCACCATTGTCCCCTGCATCAATGCATCAATATAGACAAATTGAAGACTAGATCGGGATTCAATTATCCTCTCAACCACCGGTTTGCGTTCCATTCAAGCGATTTGTGAAAGGATAAGAGTTAGCCTTTCTAAATGAGTCCATTATGCTTTGTGATAATATACGTCAATGACATTTTCTTTCATCAGTATTTAGGTTTGTATGTCTCTAAAAAATAAACAAGAGTGTACAAATAAACAAAATAAGGCTAAATAATGCCGATCTTTATTGATATTTAAATGTATGGTTCACTATAATCGACATAGCAACAATCAACTAAAAAAACAAACAAAAAGAAAGATAAATGCCTAATGTATTTATCGGAACAGACGATCAAGATGGGCGGTCAACAGGATATGATCGGATTGGTATGATTAATCAAATTAAAACTCAATTAATCATGATCCTACAACTTATTGTTGAGGATATTTGAAATTGCATGGATTGCAGCATGTGGAGTTTAGAATTATGTATAAGTTTTAAAGAGGGAAGTGATCTTGTGTGTGCTTAAAGTTCTTTACCTAATTAAACTAATTTACCAATTAAATGCAATTATGGCATAAGAGTCCAATTTTTATAAACTACAAAAGATTTAACTAATTGATCTATTAGTCTATAGGTTAGAGATAGTGATCTTGTGTGTGCTTAAAGTGCCTGACATACAATCCAATTCAAGCATTCATATAATTCAACTAATTAAACACGTAAGCATGAATATAATTGCAAACATTAACAATCACAAATATAATGATGTATAGTGGTTTAGTTAATTGCCTACTCTACTCTCAACAAACGCATTCTCCTCGAGTGTATCGGATTCCACTATTTAAGAGTTTTTAATAGGTTCGCTCGTAAGCTTTACAGCCCTACACCAGGACCTACAATGGCTTTATATATGCTAACCTATAACCCCGGGTCTAATCCAAGGACCTACATTTTGCTCTCATCAGAGGCTTCCACGAAGACTAACACGTATGCACCCGTGTCCAGTGAATTCGGTCTTATATAAGAACCTATTCGATTTTACATATCAAACTCTACACTTAATCCTACATAAGAAATGAATATACATAGACTATAAAAAATGATCCTTACTTGGTAGTCGGATTGAGCTCGTTGTTGTGTGTTCTTGAGATGGTTTTTAAAAGCTCTCCCCTACTTGAATTAGCTTCTCATTTGCTCCCACGATCATCGATGCGGATGGTCCAACTCGATGACAAACACCTTGCATGCAATATACCTATGAGATGACCAAAGTAATGAGAGCTAGGTTGAATCTTCTACGACTAATGTTTTTAGTTAGTTACTAATAAGGATTCACCTAAATGGATGTTTTAAAGAATTTAAACAAAGGTTTATCTATATATTTAATGTCGAATTACCCACATATTTAATGTCTAATATCTAAAAATGGAAGAGTTCATCCATGTCTTCATAATAAAGCTTGAAATGCTCATTATATGATTAATCATAAGAAGATTGTCATGAAACTCTTTGGTATATAGCCTAGAAGAGGGATTAAGGGTGAGGAATTACCTAGGCTATATTTGCACCAAAAGCCTATGAAAAAGTCTAAATTTTTGCATCAACAATTTATAAAAGAGTTGAGTTCCAACGGTTATAAAATGGGCAGATAACGGGTAGTGTCGATAGATTAATTGAAAGTAATTCTAAATTTTCCTGTTTAGCTCGTTGGATACTTTTGAGTGATCTCGATTGATCGAGGATACGCACCCTGAGTTTTGCTATTTTTGGGCTATACAATTAACAATTACTCTGAACCTTTATATCTTATCTAAGCAGGTTCCAATGAAGCTCCTAAGACTAAAAGATGATCAAACAAAGGTTTACTTATTTAAGAACGGATCATCTAGAGGTTAGTTTGTATTGGGTCTAAGGTTAGGGTCACGAAGACACTTCAATTTACACATTCCTTCACTCCTGGATGTTCATGTATTCACGTGTCTTCGGTCTTCAGTTTCAATAGCTTAACCAACTCACTGACACACTCTCTCACATGATAGACAAATAGGTGCACTGATAATATTTACTATACTCCTAAGGTACTGTAGCAGGAGCCGCTATGCAGTAGTTATAGATATGCTAGAATTAGACTAGGCTAAACTAAGAAAAGTTAAATGAAAAGTAGATAATATTTCCTATACTCCTAAGGGCTTCGAGTTTTTCTTCGTATGCTCATTTTATAGCTTATCGAGGTGGTGAAAGCCTTCGCTGGGTTTTCTTATTGCTTCTACATCCTTCATGCTCATGATGCAATTCTGAATATGAAAATTTCCTTAATGTTGCGCAGCACACCAACAACGCAGTGAGCCTAGATCCAATTTCAGGCCTCACCCACAAATGATAAACATGAAGAAATATAAACTAGAAATGAATAAAAGCATTCAAACAAACCACAAGACAAGATATACGTGAAAAAACCTCAAACTATGGTAAAAAACCACTGATGCAAAATTCCACTATGAAGAGAAACGAAGATTACAAGGTAATATACTAACCTCTGCCTTGGAAATACAGAGAAAATCCATTGCCCACACCTTAGAATAATTTTCTAATATTCACCTTAACCCTAGAATAACCCTAGGGACCCCAATTTATAGTTTTGACAACTTCGCCTTTCGCATCCCAGTTGCGAAAGGACTTGCGACACGAAATCCGCGAAACTCCTTTCGCATCCCAGTTGCGAAAGGACTTGCGACATGAAATCCACGCAACCTCGACTGGTCGTGGGCGGCCTCAGATGTGGCTCCACTTCTCAACACTTAATTGATCCAAAACTACTGGCTTGCATTGGGAAGAAAAGACTCCAACTAGATCTGGACTTGCTGGATTCTCGAATCTTCTTCTCTCAGCTAATCCTTCATGGAGATGTTCGTGACCCACTAAATATCAGGCCTAGAACCATCAAAGTTTATTTAATGAAGACAACCATAACAAGATCTGCGAACCTCAAGGGCTAGACTTGGACTGATCATGACCAGTCAATATCTCTCTTGATGGCCCACCTTATCAACTTCAAGGTGTTGGATGGTCCAAATCAAACCACATTCTGCATTTGACCATCCATAGGGTGATGGTTTAGGGTGAGGTGAGATTTGATACTTGATACCGATTTGTTATCAGACTAGGTTGGATCTACTTCTCCCATTCTCCTAATTCTAATTGATGTATGGACAGATGAACTTGATCTAGCCGATGTTTTTATCTTTCCCGACTCGGGTCCCAATTAAAACCAAATTGACTTGGACATTGCCTTATCTCCCGGTGTTCAGAACCTTCTCAAACGCTGTCGGTTTTCCGAACGTATCTGGGAAGATGTCCAATTTTGAAAGGACTGTGAGAAACGACATCACTGATAATATCGTAGCCAGATACATTATTATATTCGTTCTCTCAGCAGGTCTTTTATACTTGTGCTGAGTACATTGCCTCATTAATTAGGCACGTTAAATGTAGCCAACTAGCATGCGACGATTCTTTCCCTTAATAGCATATGTAAGGATTTGTGACATTGCATTAATAACGAATGCGTGACGTCGAAAGAAAATCAACTGAAGATCTCTTTAGATGCGGGTATGACTTTCATGTGTGCCAAATATGCAATGTCACCAAGTGATCATTTTCTATTGGACTGCGTCAGGGCACCAAAAATGAGTATAACCATCCAAAACTCAAGTGAGTTATATGAAAGAAAAAGTGGAGAAAGAAATACCTATTGTTGGAACTTCCTAAACTTCATTTGTATGTTTATATGCCATCCAAACCATTTACAAACTTAAATACAAAACTTTCATTACCATACGAATGTTTCAACAATAGTTGTCCCATCCTTACTATTTCCTCTCACGTTGCTCACTTGAATTTTGAATTTGTCTCAATTTTTTCATCTCATGTTATAAAATGATATGGCAAAATGGATGGACCGGGTAGATACCAGACATACATCATTGGAGGGCTCCACCTAGCTTGCCAGTGCAGTGCAGGGACTTCTTGAAAGCCTTTCGGAGGCAATCCGCGTCCCAGAGTTCTGGATCAGGGTTGATTGTTGGGATCTTCCTTAAACGCGTGGTGGGTACCAGATGCCTGGTTTTGGACGGACGCGGATTTCCTGCGAAAGCCTTTCGCAGGAAGTTCCTGCCCAAGGATTCTGGATGGGGCCCACTGTGATGTTTATTAAAAATCCAACCCGTTCATTCGATTTTTGAGATCAGTTTAGGACATGAGACGAAAATGATTAGGATCCAAAACTCAAGTGGCCCTACTATGAAACATTGGGAAAAGGAATTCCTACCGTTGAAACCTTCCCAGGATCCACCTTGATGTTTATATTCCATCCAAACCGTTTATAAGGTCATTTTCACTGAGTTGAAGTGAAAAAGCCAAGAAATTAAACTGATACAAAATTTTTGTGGACATATAAATGTTTCAAGGTGGTCACTAAATCTCCACTGTTTCCTCTCTCGTGTGGTTCACTTGAATTTTTGATCCTCCTCATTTTTGGTGGCATGTCTTAAAATGTACTCTAAAATGGATGGACGGAGTAGCTTTCTCACAAACATCATAATGGAACTCACATAGAATCTTGCGCAGGAACTTCCTGCGAAAGGCTTTCGCAGGAAATCCGCGTCCGTTTTGGACGCCAATTGCCTCCTGACACTGCCTGTAGCGAGTCGGTAGTGGACGGTTATCTATGGGCCCCACCACGGCGTATATGTTTCATCCACGCCGTCCATCCACTTTTTCAGATCATTTATATAATAAATGATAAATTGAGTTAGATCAAAATCTCGGATGGACCACACTGCAGGAAACCGTGGTAAATGAATGCCCACCATTAAATTTTTGTAGGGCCACAAAAGTTTTGAATCAAGCTGGTATTTGTAGTTTTCCATCATCCAGTTGTGTGTGACATAATCAATTGGTTGGATGGCAAATGAACATTACAGGGCACTAGGAAGTTTTTAATGGTGGGAGTTCAATCACCACTGTTTTCTTACGGTGTGGTCCAGCTAAGATTTTGATCTGCTTCATTTTTTTTGGATCATATCTAATATGATCTGGAAAAATGTATGGACGGCATGGATTAAACACACGTATCATTCTGGGTCCACATAGCACGCTACTGGCAGCGTCATAATGTAATCCGCATCCCACGGTTTTGGAGGAGTCCTCATCCAGATTCACTGTGGCGTGGCCCACTTGAATTTTGGATTGGTCTGATATTTGGCAGTCGAGATAACATGATGGACGAGTATTACGCATCACACTCCACGGGAGTATCAAATAACTCTGGCATCACATTTCAGAACGGCCGCGTATCAGGCATCACACTCTGCCAGAGTATCAAATAAGTCCACTTAAAAAGGGGTGCTTGCTGCGTTTGAAGGGTTTTGGGTGGGCGGCGCGAAGTGAGAGACGTCGAAGCAGGTACGGCGAGCTGCGCAGGAAGATTTCCGGCCAGCTGCGCAGGTACAAACTCCATGGAGATCGAAAGCTCTTCCTCAGAGCTCAAATCCGGGCCTGGGCTTCCTCCGTCGAAGCCCAAATTCGAGCCTCTCAAAGCCCATGAGATGTCGGACGGCCGAGTTCAGTTCCGGAAAGTCTCCGTCCCTCCGCACCGTTACACGCCCCTGAAGAAAGCATGGATGGAAATCTACACTCCCATATACGAACAGATGAAAATCGACATCCGTATGAATCTCAAGGTACCAAAATATCTCGTCCTTTTCCCCCCCTTCAATTCAGTTGCGTTTTCTTTGATTTGGAAATCAGCGTTTTTAGATTTGGGAATTAGGGTTTGGCTTGATAGGATTTCGTTTCGAAAACTGAGAATTGGAAATTTTTAATGATTTTATTATTATTTGGGGACTAGAGTTTTGATTGGTGTGTTTGGAAATTTTAAAAGCTGACATCTTTTACCTGAAAAATCTGAAAATTTGAGAATTAGTGCATGTATGTAGAGATTATGGATTGATTTTTGGAAGGTAGTTTATCTTATCTTGTGCACTCTGCACATTTCTACTTATAATCCTGTAGTCATAGATTTGACACCGCGATCCGATTATTTGGAGAAGCACTGTGGACTGGTATATCACATGAATCGATTGGTCCGTGTCATAAGCTCAGCTTTTTTTATCCTGTTCAATGGGAACAACTTTTGTCAGTACTTCTCTTTTACTGTCCATTGATTAAGTCATTGATTGATGGTTAAAATCATTCAATTGCTGAGATTCTTAGGCCATGGTGAGGCCCACTAAATGAGCTGTCATGATCGGAAAGCCCATCCACATACATTAACCACCGCCACCGCCACCTCCAAGCACCCAAAAGGCAGGACTTCCAATTTACTGTTGAAACTTGAAAGAATTAAGAAAACGTCACAGTTGGAAAGAAAAATTACTTTCTCCTAATGGAAGACTTAACTCTATCAAAATCTATCTTGACAGGAATCCCAACTTATGCCATGTCAATTTTCAACCTCCCAAATGCAACCGTTAGTTTTTCATTTCAGGAAAAAATTAGCAATCGTTGGTTCTCTTGAAAAAAAAAATGGAATGCACTTATCTGTGGAATAGCTTCAACGAGAATCGCTGTAATGATGCTATTAAACGGACGCACATCTCTGCCAAACCCGGTACTTTTGGACCAGGTATGCACAACCTACCACATACTAACAATGCCCTTAAATTGGGGTGGAAGATTCTCATGCAACCTGAAAATTTATGGGTACTTGTCCATACATCTGTCAGCAGGCAGCACAGCTGGCCAACCACCACACGTCCTACCTGTACTTCCATTACTTGGCACAAAATCTGCAAACTCCATTTCTTCTTAGAGAAGGTAATCTCTTGGGCTTGTTGGATACATTGCCTCCATCAGTATCCTAAAAGACACATGGATAATTGATAAACTGCTGGAAACTCTCCCTCAAGACAATTCTTACCCATCAATACTGAGCCGCACATTTCTCCTTCCTTATAAAACAATCGTCCTTTTTGTTAGAGAGAGAAAAAAGCCACTGCTCATGTGTTCCCAAACTCTAGTTCTTCCTTTGGACTACACTCTACAATCTTTTATCAGCAAAGAAGAGACTCATACGACACATTTTCGACACCCCTCACGTGTCCTACATAACAGTGCTATTGTAACCATCCTGCACCTCTTCTTTCAATGCCCTATTCCCTTACGATCTGGACCTTAGTTGCATGATCTTTCTAACTAGGTGCTGCTCCCGCTTCGAATCCCGCTCCAACCACACTTCCTACCCATTTATACCTGTTTACATTCTGAAACAGATGCTTCCCTGCCTTGCACCTGATTCTGTTTACATTCTGAAACAGATGCTTCCCTGCTCCTGCACCTGATTCTGTTTACATTCTAAAACAGATGCTGCCCTGCTCCCGCTTCGAATCCCGATCTTTCTAACAGATACTTCCCTGCTCCTGCACACAATATGGAACATATGGGTTGAACGCAGTCACGAATCTACAATAATGTCCACAAAATACCAAAATCTACCATCCACCATATTGAACAGATGGTTACCAATGACTATGTCACATTCTCCCCAACAAAGTCTATTTTTGTCCTGAAACACCCACACAACCTATCTCGTGTTATCCCGCAATATTCCCTAATTTCCCCTAAAATATCTTCATCACGTGGAACCTAACCTCCCTTGGTATAAACTAAATATTGATGGCTCCTTATCATGACACTCTGTGGGTTGCTGGTGGCATCATTAGTTGGTAGGGGCATTGCTGCCTTCTCTCAGCCGCTGCAGGAGTCTATGTTAACTTTGCAGAAGCCACTGAGCTTTTCCTTGGCAGTTACTCCATAGAGCTCAACATTGAACAACTTGAAGTTGAGGTATATTCCCAGCAAACAATTGATTGTCTCTTACATGATGACCATCAACCACACTCCGATAGAAGTTGAGTTCTTCGGCAAAATGGAAGAACCCTTCTGAGCAGAATTAGAGGATGCGTGCTCATTGTATTTATACCGAGAAGCCAACAAAGGAGTGGATATTTTGGCCAGGTAAGCTTCCTTGGTCTACAGGGAATTGATGTGTGATCTTCATGCTTTTTTAGGCACTTGTATATAAATAAAAATGCCAGCAGCAATGTACATATACACTTACCTTAATAAAATTTCCTTTTTTACTAAGAAAAAGAGCTATCCTGATGACCAAAATTGACCCAACTATGGTTCTTGTGGAAGTACATGATCACTAGAAATGTGCGTGGTTCATGGGTTAGATTTTCGGAAGTTGGGAGGTTTTGTTTTTGATGGGAAGCGCGGAAGGTGAGCCCTCAAGATCTGATGGTCTACACGAGTTTTGGAACCCTCACAAAGCAAAAAATTGACGCTCCAATGGCCCGCCTATCTACTATTGGAGCAGATGAATCTATTCATACCTTTGATCCTATGGTATAAGTGGCCCCGGATTGCGATCTATGGATTAGATCGTCTCAAGGACAAGTCAAAATGGACAGACTATTGTGTACACTATATCTCTCTCCGTATACTCTCGGTATTACTTATGATATACGGGAGAGAGAGTCTCATCCTTTATATAGGAAAGGAATGAGAGATCGAATGAGATTGGATGAGACATATTATCCGGTCTTATCCCTATCTCCTATCATAAATCAAATTCAAAGTTGAATTTGAAATATAACAGAAAAGGAAAAAAGCCGGAAGAAGCCTAAACTTGTGGGACCCACTCACTAGTGATTGCTCACCAGTGGGCCCCACTGGCCTACATCCAACATATCCCTACTCATTATATTGTGGGATAGACATAAAATTTTGTCCATTTAACTCTCCTAATAACAATCAAAGACCAAACATCGCGATCAAAAGAATCAGAGGCATGAGACCAGCTGGATCACCGTAATCTTCTCACAGGTGCTTAAGTATTAAGTGACTACCTAACTAGTACTCAATAACCCAAGCTTTGCAATGCCTGTCCTAGTCCGCATGACCACACCGGATGGAGTTAACTCCCGATCTGGAGTACTCGGCCGACATACGCACTTATCCAACTTATCGAGTTATTCTGAAAACTTGATTTTTCACAAACTTCGACTAAAATCGATTTAAAACAATACTTATATATATGCTTTTAAGAAAAAAAAATATTTTTTGAAAAAGTCTATTAAAAACAACTCGATACTGTCGGCGGATAAGTCTTAAAGTGCGTTTTAAAGTTCTAGAAACTTGGTGTAGCTGTCACGGGATCTTCCTCACGCAAATGTGTAATTTGGAATTAATCAAGTCGCTTTCCTAGTGTAACTGAGTGTGGCCAATCAAGGACCTTTCGTCATAGTACACTAAAGTAGCGACACTCAATCTCATCCTCATATACACAAGAGGAGGGTAGTTAAGGATACAAAGAGTCACCTACGGGACTGGCTACTCGCACATTGCAATGATTAGATCGAATTAAAACAATCTGTAGGTAAAAGGTTCCAGCACGTGGCTACAATACACGTCATAAAGTAGACAATACTAGGTGAATGTCGGGTTTACAATACGCAGGTCATTCTACATGAGGTACGACTCATCTCATAACCTCATAACATGGCTTTAAATTCAGGCTATAACATTAATCGCATAATAAAAGAATGGTGCGATTATGTTATTTAACTTTATCAGTCTCATCTTCAATCTTGAACGATTGTAGGCGGATACGACTCACTCATATCCTCATCCTTTATTATTCAAAATAAAGAGAAGTTCATGCCTCAATGTATGAACATGACCCCAAATGTACCTCTCTTGTACATTCAAGGTAGTCAACCCGTGCGAGTGGGTGACCGGCCTGCCGACAAAAATAGAAATCCTACATGATCTTAATATAAATGCTGATGATATACTTACCTAGTTTATATTAGTGTTCAATACTGAATAAATGGAATATATTATTCATTAATGAAAGATCGAATGTTTTACAAAACAAGTACATCAGTCAAGCTTTCCTCAATCCCATCTGCCTGACATGAACCTGAAATAGATCTCTAACTATAGGTTTCGTCATGGGATCAACCATTATCTCCTTAGTAGGAATGTAGCTGAGGGCGACCTTCTTATCTCTCACTTGATCACGGACGTAATGATACTCGATCTCAATGTGCTTAGATTTCTAGTGGTATTTAGGTTCTTTACCAAGTCAATGGCGGAAGTATTGTCTATCTTCAACGATATTAGGCTGAAGAACACTCAGTACAACACCTAGACTCAATAGAAATCTGTGAACCCATACACACTCTTAAACTGTAGCATAACATGCAATGTACTCGGCCTCCATAAATGAAAGAGCTGCGGATGTTGTTTCTTACTCGACCATGAGATAGCTCCTCCTCTGAGTAAGAATACATGCCCTGAAGTAGACTTTCCCTCGTCATCGTCATTACCCCAAGTAGCATCAGAATATCCTTTGAGCTCGATGCTTGTGCCTTCATAACATAATATTAGGTCTTTTGTTCCTCTGAGATAGCGGAATATACGTTTGACGGCTTGCCAATGAGACTGTCCCGGGTTACTTTGATAACGACTGACTATGCCAACTACATAGCTAATATCCGGTCTGGTGCAAAGCATAACATATATTAAGCTCCCTACTGCGCTTGCATAAGGTACTGTGGATATTGCCAATTTCTCGGCTTCAGTTTGGGGACACGATTTCCTGTCTAGCTTGGTAGCTTTATCCATAGGGGTTTCAACAACTTTTGAATTTTCAATCCTGAACCGCTCTAAGATCTTTTGTATATAGGTTGCTTGAGACAAGCCTAAAAATTTTCTAGGGCGATCCCTGATGATTTTTATCCCAAGAATAAAGTTGGCTTCATTGAGGTCTTTCATCTCAAAGTTCGAGAATAGCCAATCTTTAGTCAATATCAACAATTGCATGTCATTACTAGCTAACAGGATATCGTCTACATATAGAGACAGTATCAGAAAAGATTTCCCAGACCGTTTCATGTATACATAATGATCTTTTTCACTCATCGTGAATCCAAAAGTGGTGATGGCCAAGTGCAACCTCATGTACCACCGTCTTGAAGATTGTTTTAGCCTATAGATAGATTTCAACAACTTGCATACTTTGTTTGGATGTTTTTTGTCCACATAACTCATGGGCTGTTGCATGTATATCTCTTCATCCAAGTCACCATTTAAGAATGCGGTCTTTACATCTATCTGATATAACTATAAGTTTAAACTTGTAACAATGGACAAGATCATGCGGATTGAGGAGAACTTTGCAACAGGTAAAAGGTTTCCTCGTAATCAATGCCTTTTTTTTATGTAAAACCTTTAGCAAGTAATCGTGCTTTATACTTGTCCACTGTACCATCTGCCTTTCTTTTGATCTTTAGTGTCCATTTATTACCTATCGCTTTGCGATTGGAAGACAGATCAACAAGTTCCCAGACATTATTCTTCTCCATGGAAGCGATCTCTTCGTCTATAGCATTCATCCAATCGGCCGAGTTAGAAGATAATAATGCATTCTGATACGAATCAGGTTCATCATCATCAACCGCAATGCAAGAGAATGTTTGCCCCTCAATATCGAAATATCTTCGAGGAATTAATCCTCTTTCGCTTCGACATAACTCAGGAGCCTGTTGGGATGTCCTCCCACTGTCCTGATGGACTATAGGTGGTCACTTAGTACTTAAGCACCTGTGAGAAGATTACGGTGATCCAGCTGGTCTCACGCCTCTGATTCTTTTGATCGCGATGTTTGGTCTTTGATTGTTATTAGGAGAGTTAAATGGACAAAATTTTGTGCCTATCCCACAATGTGATTGAGTGGGAGATGTTGGACGTAGGTCAGTGGGGCCCACTGGTGACCAATCACTAGTGGGTGAGTCCTATAAGTTTAGGCTTCTTCAGGCTTTTTTCCTTTTCTGTTATATTTCAAATTCAACTTTGAATTTGATTTATGATAGGAGATAGGGATGAGACCGGATAATATGGTCTCATCCAATCTCATTCGATCTCTCATTCCTTTCCTATATAAAGGATGAGACTCTCTCTCCCGTATATCATAAGTAATACCGAGAGTATACGGAGAGAGATATAGTGTGCACAATAGTCTGTCCATTTTGACTTGTCCTTGGGATGATCTAATCCATATATCGCAATCCGGGGCCACTTATACCGTAGGATCAGAGGTGTTAATAGATCCATCTGCTCCAGTAGTAGATAGGCGGGCCATTGGAGCGTCAATCTTCTGCTTTGTGAGGGTTCCAAAACTCGTGTAGACCATCAGATCTTGAGGGCTCACCTTCCGCGCTTCCCATCAGTGGTATCAGAGTATTCAACGGCAGATCTCTGATTATTTTCATTTAAAAAGGTAAGTGACCCATCCTTTCTTTTTGGATTGGAATCCATGTTTGATTTTAGGCTGTACGTCAGATGTATAGCTGCTGTACGTCAGAAATATTGCACACGTTGAGAAACACCAACCTCCTATGTACCGTACCATTTGGGTACCTCGAAAGGGAGGTGCTCCTTATGATGCTATGGACGGCTGTCCGAAGTGCAATGACAGGCTTCTGTATTGACGTCCATCTATTCGGCGTGCTTGTTTTTAGGCTTGAGAAGAAAAATAGAATTCAGATAACAATGGTGCACTTGATGTATATGAAATCTAAATCACTTGATTAGCTGTCATGCTTGATTTATGGCTACAACATATTATATCAACGGTTGATTTTTATATGAATGATTAAGATCTTGCTCTTGTTCCCCATATCAATGGAGTGGGCCCCTTATGTATACCAAAATTTTAACCAACGGTTAAATATCTAAGGTTCACATGTGGCCCAATTGATTACCGGAATGGACAGTTTCTTAGCCATTAATGCTTGAACTAAAAATGATCTACCAGACTTTATCTTTTGATATGATTTTTATTTTTTTTTGTAAGCATGCCTTAAAATAAGCTGTCGAAACGGATGGACGGCATGGATATATACATTCTGGTACTTTACATAAGTTGTTGTATTGTAGTACATACATGTACATCTCACCCAATATACAACAATACTTGTTGTATTAAACTACACTAAAAAATAGATGCTGGTGACGTATCTCGCAACACGTGCACAACTATTGGCTGATTTATCTCTCAACGTGCTGGTGACGTATCTCTCAACAGTGTTACACATGTTGTACTAGGAGATAGCTTATACACGTGTGTACACGTGTTGGTTGATGTACACGTGTGTACATATGTTGGCTGATGTGTTCGGTACACGTGTGTACACGTACACGTGTTGTTCTGGAAGAGCTTCTGCTACATATATATAGCTTCTGTACACGTGTTACACGTGTTGGCTGATATGCAACATACAAGCTTGTGGTGGGCCGAACAAACTGTACATGTGGGATCCACCATCTAAATCATCGTATGATCGGCCCCACAGTGGACAGGAAATACCATCCTAAAATGATCCTAGCCATCCAACTTAGCACCCATTCTTGTACACCCAAATCCCATGACGAAATACCATATGGCCACGGGTACCTGATAAAGAGATACAATGGTATGGTCAATCCAAAGATGAGGCTGATGGACGTACCATCTTTTCCGCAAACACGCCTCAAGTTTACCACTTGTTTTGAGGTACCGTACCACCTGTATTCCTTAGGTCTTACCACCATTCGTCACGCCTAATTATGTTTTGGATTTGTTGCAAAACGAGTGCAAGATCTGTTTTAGCCACATGTGCAGATCTGTTCTAGCCACATGTGTAGATCTGTTTTAGCTACATGTGTAGGATCTCTTCTTGCCACATGTATAGATATTGTGCACATATCTGTTTAATTACGAGCTTCCTATTTGTTGAATTCATATTTAATCAATAACAATGGTGTGGACCACATTCAAATATGTTGCAACCTGAATGTGTTATCCTGATTTATGGATTTGATCAAATATATTTCTATATTATGGATTTCTTATGAGATGATGGACACATATCTCATAAGAAATACATACAAAAACAGATGATGGACACATGTCTTGATCGTGACATGTACATGCATATGAATGTTGTTTCTTTTAAAACATTTTCTTCACTGTTGATCAAGAGATCATTAGTGATCGAAATAATCATCTACCATGATGATCAATGTTGATGAAAGGATCCATCATCAACAATGATCATTGACGGTGATGATCGGATCCATTTCTAATGGATATGATCATTAGCGAAGATTGAACTCTTTTCATATTTAAGCACTTTCTATTTTTTTATGATAATGTTTATATATGTGTGATATTATTCAACTTGATGTGTTCAGATCTAAGCCCTCCTTAATTTTTCATTGGAAAATATAGAAAAATTTAGTGCTTAGATGCTCCATATATACATAAAAATAGGTTGTGCATAACCTGAGTGGGAGTTTATTCTCCTTCACCAAATGATGCATGCAACCAATAATGGAAGGTTGCATGTTATACAAATTTATTCTTATAAAAGCATTAAACTCATCTTAAATAGAGAACTTGATTGTTCTACACCGCTTATTCGGGTATGTGGACTTTTAGATCTCATTAAGATGTGTTAACTGATTTTATACTTTGAAAATTTATATAACACGTAGAAATGCTGATGATTAGTGTCAATACCTTAGATTATAGCTAGGTAGTGATACTTATACAATGTAGAGATAACCACTAAAGCGTTAATTGCTGAACAATCGAAAGGACAACATTTCGACGGCAACAATTACGAAGACTGGTCCCGCGCGGTGCGATGCCTTCTGGACGAGGACGACATATCGCATATACTCGATGAAGTTCAAGAGGAACTCATATTGGCTGAAAATAGGGATTTAGAAGAACATAGGGTTGTGATGACTCGCTATAATAAGTGGCGAAAACAGAATCATTCAGCTCGTAATGTCCTTTTTAGCACCATGCACAAAGAACTCATACCTACGTATGAAGTGCATGACACTGCTAAGGGAATCTGGGAAACACTGACAAATGCCTATGCGAAAAAGTCAGATGCGAAAGTTAGGGCAATGAAATTAGAATTCTAAGAGTATATGATGTCAGTAGGCTGTCCCATCAAAGATCATATCCGTAAGATGGAGCAAATGATAGGTGCCCTTAGGAATGTTGGGTGTAAATTGACTGAAAATAAAAAGATTATAGCCATGCACCGTTCCTTGCCTGAATCTTGGGCCCAAATAAAAAGAATTCTGAACCATATTAATTCTATCATTACGTTCAGAGACTTTTGTAGCCACTTGGTACGTGAGGTTGAAATGAATGCAATTCAGCCAGGTTCGGCCAAGGCCTTTTGTAGCAGAGACCCAGAAGAGGAAAGCTAACTAGAAATGGTTCAAAGCTCGCAAGAAGGCGAAAAAGAATAACTAAGAACAGAAGACCACAACACCTCCTCCAAATCTCAAGAAGGGGAATGAAAAGAAGAAGTAGAAAAAAACAAATATAGTCTGCTTTGTCTGCGGAAATTTCGGCAATTATGCTTGGCAGTGTGCCCATAAAAAAATGGTAATTTCTCAGTTACTAAATACTTTGTATGTAGGCGTTTGTTCTGAAATCCTTTCCGTTGATACTATATCTAACGAGGGAATTTTGGATTCAGGCGCAACAAAGCACGTGACATAGAGTCGTCGAGGACTCGAGGAATTTCGGCCTGTAGCCAAGGGAAGTTATAAGCTGTACATGGGTAATAACGCTGTTGAAGACGTACTAGGGATTGACGTTCTCCATCTCCGTACGCGCATAAGGCAAACAATAATCCTCCGTGATACTCTTTATGCACCGGGGATGCATCGGAATTTAATTTCTGTTTTTAAGTTATTATTTGATGGTTTTGATATTTGATTTTCCGGGACGAGTTTCTTTGAGACTGAATAACCTCATTTTTGCATGAGGAAATTTAATTTCAGATTTATTTATTCTGGACGTAGATTGTGATAATGCCGCTCTTGCTTTATCTGTTATGTCGAATGAAACTGTAGTATCTGAATATCAAAAATGGCACGTGAGGTTAGGTCACATAGGAAATGATCATATGACAAGACTAGTACGTTCTGGTCTGTTAGACTTTTTATCACAAACTTCGACTAAAATCGATTTAAAGAAATATTTATATATATATGCTTTTAAGAAAAAATATTGTTTGAAAAAGTCTATTAAAAACAACTCGATACTGCCGGTGGATAAGTCTTCAAGTGCGTATTTAAAGTTCTAAAAACTTGGTGTAGCTGTCACGGGATCTTCCCCACACAGATGTGTAATTTGGTATTAATCAAGCCGCTTTCCTAGCGTAACTGAGTCTGACCAATTAAGGACCTTTCGTCATAGTACAATAAAGTAGCGACACTCAATCTCATCCTCATATACACAAGAAGAGGGTAGCTAGGGACACAAAGAGTCACCTATGGGACTGGCTACTCGCACGTTGCAATGATTAGATCGAATCAAAGCAATCTGTAGGTAAAAGGTCCCAGCATGTGGCTACAATTCACGTCGTAAAGTAGACAATACTAGGTGAATGTCGGGTCTACAATACACAGGTCATTCTACATGAGGTACGACTCATCTCATAAACTCATAATCTGGCTTTAAATTCTGGTCATAACATTAATCGCATAATAAAAGAATAGTGTGATTATGTTATTCGACTTTATCAGTCTCATCTTCAATCTTAAACGGTTGTAGGTGGATACGACTCTCTCATCCTCATCCTTTATTATTCAAAATAAAGATAAGTTCATGCCTCGGTGTATGAACATGACCCCAAATGTACCTTTCTTGTACATTCAAGGTTGGTCAACCTGTGCGAGTGGGTAACCAGCCTGCCGACAAAAATAGAAATCCTACATGATCTCAAGGTAAATGCTGATGATATACTTACCTAGTTTATATTAGTGTTCAATACTGAATAAATGGAATATATTATTCATTAATGAAAGATCGAATGTATTACAAAACAAGTACATCAGTCAAGCTTTCCTCAATCCTATCTGCTTGACGTGAACCTGAAATAGATCTCTAGCTATAGGTTTCGTCATGAGATCAGTCATCATCTCCTTAGTAGGAATGTAGCTGAGGGCGACCTTCTTATCTCTCACTTGATCTCAATGTGCTTAGATTTCTGGTGGTGTTTAGGGTCCTTTGCCAAGTCAATGGCGGAAGTATTGTCTATTTTCAGTGATATAGGCTGACGAACACTCGGTACAACACCCAGACTCAATAGAAATCTGTGAACCCATACAAACTCCTGAACTGCAGTACAACATGTAATGTACTCGGCCTCCATAGATGAAAGAGCTGTGGATGTCTGTTTCTTACTCAACCATGAGATAGCTCCTCCTCCGAGTAAAAATACATATCCTGAAGTAGACTTTCCCTCGTCGGCGTCATTACCCTAAGCAGCATTAGAATATCCTTCGAGCTCGAGGCTTGTGCCTTCATAACACAACATTAGGTCTTTTGTTCCTCTGAGATAACGGAATATACGTTTGACGGCTTGCCAATGAGACTGTCCGGGGTTACTCTGATAACGGCTAACTATGTCAACTGCATAGCTAATATCCGGTCTGGTGCAAAGCATAACATACATTAAGTTCCCTATCGCGCTTGCATAAGGTGCTGGGATATAGTCAATTTCTCGGCTTCAGTTGGGGACACGATTTCCTGTCTAACTTGGTAGCTTTATCTATAGGGGTTTCAACAACTTTTGAATTTTTCATCCTTAACCGCTCTAAGATCTTTTGTATATAGGTTGCTTGATACAAGCCTAAAAATTTTCTAGGGCGATCCCTGAATAGCCAATCTTTTATCTCAAAGTTCGAGAATAGCCAATCTTTAGTCAATATCAATAATTGCATGTCATTACCAGCTAACAGGATATCGCGTCTACATATAGAGATAGTGTTAGAAAAGATTTTCTAGATCGTTTCATGTATAAACAATGATCTTCTTTACTCATCGTGAATCCAGAAGTGGTGATGGCCAAGTGGAACCTCATGTACCATTGTCTTGAAGATTGCTTCAGCTCATAAATAGATTTCAACAACTTGCAGACTTTCTTTGGATGTTTTTTGTCCACATAACCCATGGGCTGTTGCATGTATATCTCTTCATCCAAGTCACCATTTAATATAATGCGGTCTTTACATCCATCTGATATAACTCTAAGTTTAAACTTGTGACAATGGACAAGATCATGCGGATTGAGGAGAACTTTGCGACAGGTGAAAAGGTCTCATCGTAATCAATGCTTTCTTTTTGTGTAAAATCTTTAGCAACTAATCGTGCTTTAGACTTGTCCACTGTACCATCTGCCTTTCTTTTGATCTTTAGTACTCATTTATTACCTATCGCTTTGCGATTGGAAGATAGATCAACAAATTCCCTGACTTTATTCTTCTCCATGGAAGCGATCTCTTCGTCCATAGCATTCACCCAATTGGTCGAGTTAGAAGATAATAATGTATCCTGATACGAATCAGGTCCATCATCATCAACCGCAACGCAAGAGAATGTTTGCCCCTCAATATCGAAATATCTTCGGGGAATCAATCCTCTTTCGCTTCGACGTAAGTCAGGAGCCTGCTGGGATATCCTCCCTGTCTTGACGGATTATAGGAGCATCATCATCTTGAGAAGCAGAACTCCCACTCTCCTGAGATACATCGGGTATTTCAAAAAGTTCTATTGGAGCCTTTTGCTTCATTCGGCTGGGGTATCTATCTTCAACGAAGCTCCCGTCCTGGGATTCTATCTCAATCCATCGTCCATGGTCCTCATTAACTAGAACGTATCCCTTTGAATGCATAGGGTACCTAATGAACACACATTCAATGGTTTTACTATCAAATTTACCTCTATACGGAGTTGGTAGCAAAACATATCCTAAAGATCCCCAAGGGCGTAGGTTGGCTAGAGAAGGAATCCTCTCAGACCACATCTCATATGAGGTCTTAGAAATGGATTTGGATGAGACTCTATTAAGGACGTAGACGACTATTAACAGTGCGTCTCCCCAGAATGTGGTAGAAAGATTGACTTGTGCCATCATCGATCTAACCATGTCCAATAGTGTCCTATTCCTTCTCTCTGCAACACCATTTTGTTGTGAAGTGTTAGTCATTGTGTACTGTAGAACAATGCCAACGTTTTCGCAATATGATTTAAATGTTTCAGACGTATACTCGCCACCTCTATCAGATTGAAAGATTTTAATTTTTTTTCCAAGTTGATTTTCCATCTCAGCTTTATATTTAAGAAAACAATCAAAAGTCTCAAATTTGTATAAGATGAGATACACATAGCCATAGCGCGAGTAATCGTCAATGAAAGTGACAAAGTATTGACATCCATTTCTGGCATGTTCATTGAAGGGTCCACAGATATCTGAATGAATTATCTCTAGTGTGCCCTTGGACCTAGCTGCTTTGGAAAATGGTTTTTTTGAAGTCTTTCCGGACACACAATGTTCACAAAATGACAAATCAACTTTGGATAAGGAGTCTAATAGACCAGAACGTACTAGTCTTGTCATACGATTCTTTCCTATGTGACATAACCTCATATGCCAGTTTTGAGATTCAGATACTATAGTTTCATTCGACATAGCAGATAAAGCAAGAGGTGAATTATCACAATCTACGTCCAGAATAAATAAATCTGAAATTAAATTTTCCCATGCAAAAATGAGGTTATTCAGTCTCAAAGAAACTCTTGTCCTGGAAAATTGAATATCAAAATCATCAAATAATAACGTAGAAACAGAAATTAAATTCCGACGCATCCCCGGTGCATAGAGTATCACGAATGATTATTGTTTGCCCTATGCGTGTACGAAGATGGAGAACGTCAATCCTTAGTACGTCTTCAACAGTGTTATTGCCCATATACAGTTTGTAACTTCCCTTTGTTACAGGTCGGAATTCCTCGACGACTCTGTGTCACGTGCTTTGTTGCGCCTGAATTCAAAATCCACTCGTTAGATATAGTATCAATGGAAAGGATTTTAGAATAAACGCCTACATACAAAGTATTTAGTGACTGAGAAATTACCGTCTTTTTATGGGCACACGACCGAGCATAATGGCTGGAATTTCCGCAGACAAAGCAGACTATATTTGTCTTTTTCTGCTTCTTCTTTCCATTCTCCTTCTTGAGATTTGGAGGAGGTGCTGTGGTATTCTATTCTTGGTTATTCTTTTTCGCCTTCTTGCGAGCTTTGAACTATTTCTTGTTAGCTTTCCTCTTCTGGGTCTCTGCTACAAAGGCCTTGGCCGAACCTGGCTGAATTGCATTCATTTCAACCTCACATACCAAGTGGCCACAAAAGTCTCTGAACGTAGTGATAGAATCAGTATGATTCAGAATTCTTTTGATTTGGGCTCAAGATTCAGGCAATGAACGGTGCATGGCTATAATATTTTGATTTTCAGTCAATTTACACCCAACATTCCTAAGGGCACCTATCATTTGCTCCATCTTACGGATATGATCTTTGATGGGGCAGCTGACTGACATCCTATACTCTTGTAATTCTAATTTCATTGCCCTAACTCTCGCATCTGACTTTTTCGCATAGTCATTTGTCAGTGCTTCCCAGTTTTCCTTAGCGGTGTCATGCACTTTATACGTAGGTATGAGTTCTTTGTGCATGGTGCTAAGAAGGACATTACGAGCTGAATGATTCTGTTTTCGCCACTTATTATAGCGAGTCATCGCAACCCTATGTTGTTGTAAATTCCCGTTTTCAGCCAATATGGGTTCCTCTTGAACTTCATCGAGTGTATGCATATGTCGTCCTCGTTCAGAAGACATCGTACCGTGCGGGACCAGTCTTCGTAGTTGTTGCCGTCGAAATGTTGTCCTTTCATCTGTTCAGCGATTAACGCTTTAGTGACCATCTCTACATTGCATAAATATCACTACTTAGCTATGATCTAAGGTATTGACATTAATCATCAGCATTTCTACGTGTTATATAAGTTTTCAAAGTATAAAAACAGTTAACACATCTTAATGAGATCTGAAAGTCCACATACCCTAATGGGTGGTGTAGAACAATCAAGTTCTCTATTTAAGATGAGTTTAATATTTTTATAAGAATAAATTTGTATAACGTGCAACCTTCCATTATTGGTTGCATTCATCATTTGGTGAAGGAGAATAAACTCCCACTCAGGTTATGCAAAACTTATTTTTTATGTGTATAGGGAGCATCTAAGCACTAAGTTTTTCTATATTTTTCAATGAAAAATTAAGGAGGGCTTAGATCTGAACACATCAAGTTAAATAATATCACACATATATAAACATTATCATAAAAAAATAGAAAGTGCTTAAATATGAAGAGAGTTCAATCTTCACTAGTGATTATGTCGATTAGAGATGGATCCGATCATCACCGTCAATGATCATTGTTGATGGTGAATCCTTTCATCAACATTAATTATCATGGTAGATGATCATTTCGATCACTAATGATCTCTTGATCAACAATGAAGAAAGTGTTTTAAAGGAAACAACATTCATATGCATGCACATGTCAGGATCAAGACGTGTGTCTATCATCTGTTTTTGTATGTATTTCTTATGAGATATGTGTCCATCATCTCATAAGAAATCCATAATGTAGAAATATACTTGATCAAATCCATAAATCAGGATAATACATTCAGGTTGCAACATATTTGAATCTGGTCCACACCATTGTTATAGATTAAACATGAATTCAACAAATAGGAAGTTCGTAATTAAACAGATATGTGCACAATATCAACACATGTGGCAAGAAGAGATCCTACGCATGTGGCTAAAACGGATCTTGCACTCCTTTTGCAACAAATCCAAAACATATGAATGGTTAAGATATTTTGCAACAAATCCAAAACATAATTAGGCGTGATGAATGGTGGTAAGACCCAAGGAATACAAGTGGTACAGTACCTCAAAACAAGTGGTAAACTTGAGGCGTGTTTGCGGAAAAGATGGTACGTCCATCAGCCCCATCTTTGGATTGACCATACCATTGTATCTCTTTATCAAGTGACCGTGGCCATCTGGTATTTCGTCATGGGATTTGGGTGTACAAGAATGGGTGCCAAGCTGGATGTCTAGGATCATTTTAGGATGGTATTTCCTGTCCACTATGGGGTCGATCATACGATGATTTAGATGGTGGATCCCACATGTACAGTTTGTTCGGCCCACCACAAGCTTGTATGTTGCATATCAGCCAACACGTGTAACATGTGTACAAAAGCTATATATATGTAGCATAAGCTCTTCCAGAATAACACGTGCACATCAGCCAACACATGTACACACGTGTACACGAGCACATCAGCCAACAAGTGTACAGATGCCATAAATATAGCAGAAACTATCTCCCAGAACAACACGTGTACACGTGCACATTAGCCAAATGTGTACACACATGTATAAGCTATCTCCCAGTACAACACGTGTAACACTGTTGAGAGATACGTCACCAGCACGTTGATGGATACATCAGCCAATAGTTGCTGTGAACGTGTTGAGAGACTCAACACACGTCACCAACATCTATTTTTAGTGTGTGTAGTTTAATACAACAAGTATTGCTGTATATTGGGTGAGATGTACATGTATGTACTACAATACAACAACTTATGTAAAGTACCAGAATGTATACATCCATGCCGTCCATCCGTTTCGACAGCTTATTTTAAGGCATGCTTACAAAAAAAAAAAATAATAAATAAATAAATAAATCCAAAGATAAAGTGCTAGTAGATCACTTCTAGTCCATGCATTAATGGCCAAGAAACTGTCCATTCGGGAAATCAATTGGGCCAGTCGTGAACCTTAGACATTTAACTGTTGGTTAAAATTTTGGTATACATGAGGGCCCACTCCAGGGATATGGGGAACAAGTACAAGATCTTAACCATTCATATGAAAATCTACCATTGAAAGCATGACAACTAATCAAGTGATTTAGATCTCATATACATCAAGTGCACCATTGTTATCTGAATTCTATTTTTCTTCTCAAGCCTAAAAACAAGCACGCTGAATGGATGGACGTCAATACAGAAGCAATATATCTGACATACAACAGCTATATATCTGACATACAACAGCCATATATCTGACGTACAGCCTAAAATCAAACATGGATTCCAATCCAAAAAGAAAAGATGGGCCACTTACCTTTTTAGATGAAAATAATCGGAGATCCGCCGTTGAATGCTCTGATACCGCTGATGGGAAGCGCGGAAGGTGAGTCCTCAAGATATGACGGTCTACACAAGTTTTGGAACCCTCACAAAGCAGAAAATTGACGCTCCAATGGCCCGCCTATCTACTACTGGAGCAGATGGATCTATTCACACCTCTGATTCTACGGTATAAGTGGCCCCGGATTGCGATCTATGGATTAGATCGTCCCAAGGACAAGTCTAATTGGACAGACTATTGTGTACACTATATCTCTCTCCGTATACTCTCGTTATTACTTATGATATCTTACGGGAGAGAGAGTCTCATCCTTTATATAGGAAAGGAATGAGAGATTGGATGAGACCATATCATCCGGTCTTATCTCTATCTCCTATTATAAATCAAATTCAAAGTTGAATTTCAAATATAATAGAAAAGGAAAAAAGCCAGCAGAAGCCTAAACTTGTAGGACCCACCCACTAGCGATTGCTCACCAGTGGGCCCCACTGGCCTACGTCCAACAGTTTTCTGTTTTCATTGGTTTCATTCCGAATGATATTGCAATTTCTTTCCAATTTCTTATTCCAGTTTCATTTCATTGATTGTTGATTCATATCATTCAATTGTTAGATTTTTTGTCTTGGACCCTCCTATGGTGAGTCCTACGAAATATGCAGTGCCAAAATTGTGGTTTTTTGTGGGGCATATAATAGGCAGCTTTCTGCATGCACATATCAGATATCTTCTGTAGTTTCCATCTTCTTCTTCTTCTTTTTTTTTTTTAAAAAAAATAATACTTTGGGGATCTAAATTTGTAAAATTTTCAGGCCCGGAAGGTGGAATTGAAGACAAGATCAGATACTCCGGATGTCAGCAACCTACAAAAGTGTGCGGATTTTGTCCATGCCTTCATGCTTGGATTTGATGTCATCGACGCAGTTGCGCTTTTGCGTCTGGATGATCTCTATGTTGATTCTTTTGAGATCAAGGATGTCAAGACGCTTCGAGGCGAGCACCTTTCCCGCGCGATCGGGAGGCTATCTGGCAAAGGCGGTAAGACAAAGTTTGCGATCGAGAATTCCACCAGGACACGAATTGTGATTGCAGAAACAAAGATCCACATACTAGGATCCTTCTTGAACATAAAGGTTGCAAGAGATTCTCTATGCAGTCTGATATTGGGATCGCCGGCAGGTAAGGTCTATTCCAAACTTCGGGCAGTTACTGCTAGATTGGCCGAGAAGTTTTGATTTTGCCATTTTCTTTCATCCACATTTTGTATCTGGTTAGTCCAATCGGATAATGTGTTGGCGTAAAAGTGGAGGGCAGTTTTTTTTTTTTTTTTTTTTTTTTGTTGAGGATTCCTAACAAGAATTTTGATACGTTGTTTTGATATATTAAAGAAGTGCTGGGATGATATGAGTGTCGTGCTGGGATGATATGAGTGCGTCGACCAATGAAGAAATTATATGATCTTTGGGCTTTCGGTGGGACCCATGCCGAAAAATCAGCCCGAGCATGTGGACCACATTACAGAGAACAGTCAAGTTGATAAAATTCAAAATAAACGTGTGGTCTAGATGATTGGATTGGCCTGATTTTTGGGTTGGTTGGATCTACTCGTGTGTTGGACAATCACTTAGCGATGCAATGAGAGACATTGTTTATATAGCAAGGTCTCCCCATTCACGGAGAAAAGGTCCATTTATCAGACGGTAGCTCAAGTCCCTGAATATGATTTGCATTATGGAGGCGTGAAACTGTTTGGAGTTGCTCATCGGAAAAAAAAAGGTATGGGGAATTGTTTTAGAGTCTGGTTGAGTTTGATGGTTGATACACGTGCCGAAAACTCACGAATCGTGCCAAAGATTTATTAAAAGATCAGGACTTATTCGTTGAATCTGGACCATTGATGTTTCATTTCCACCATGCATTAAAAATATCCACCAATCGGCGAGTTGGAAATTCAAATCCGTCTTTTTGCTAAAGCCACCTATGTTTCGACCTGCTAGTTGAGCGGTATAAAAGTTGTAAAGAATTCGCCAGTCTATAATGGTTTTATGTTTGCTGATTTTGTTCATAGAGGCAGTTTGATCATTGGTGTGGATCAATTACCTAGTTGGTCTCTCAACTTGGATCGTCCATGGCTAATGCGAAATGGGGCCCACCTGAGTGCACTTGCCATTCTTCAATATGGGTCAATTTATAGCTGTAGAACATCAAACTGTGGCCCTCCTACAGGGATTGTAAATAAATAGTGGTGTCCAGCTCCAGCCTAATCCTGTTACGAATCCGGGCTCGGCTCAGGCCTATCCTTCTAATACTCCGGAGTATGGTTCCAGGCCCAAGCACATCCATTAACATCACATATGTGCCTGTTCGGATCTTGGTCTTGGCGTTAGCAAAAGGACTCTGCAAAGCGTAGACCCTGCCCAGACCCGTTTGTTATTTGGTCCCGTGCTCAACCCACGAGAATCTCAGCTGTAGAAACAGTCCATTCGGCGTTCGGCGAGATTCTCTTCAGCAGCATCGATTCTGCTATGGCGTGCGTGAGTTTTCTCCGCTCGTCAAGTGGGACTATTTGCGGTTTGTTATTGTCCTAAAAGCCATCCAACTCCAGTTCAGCCGCCAAGCAAGCAGGCCATACGTCACGTCTGTCCAAAATAACATTGAGATTTTTATGTGTGGAGAGCACAATCAATGAGGCCCACGAGATGAACGATCCAGCTCTCACGAACCTGTAACTAGGGCGCGGATTGGGTACTACGGACGGTCGGAGGAGAGTCCCTCTGGGACCCACCGTGATGTATTTTTTTTAATCCACTCCGTCCATCCAGTTTGACCAATCAATTTTAGCTAATGATCTAAAAAACGAGGCAAATCGAAGGTTCAAGCAGACCGCTTACCATTGAAACATTCATAGGGTCCATTGTGATGTTTATTTTTCATCCAACATGTTCATAAGGTCACATAGACTTGGATGAAGTTATATGTGAAATTTTCAATGGTAAGCGTTCTATCCCGCATTGTTTCCTGTGGTGTGGTCAACTTTAGCCTTCCATCTGCTTCAAATTTGAGCTTATCATCTGAAATGTTCTTCCAAAATGAATGAACGGCGTGTATAAAATACATACATCACGGTGGACCCCCAGAGAGTATAAAACACATGTTACAGGCTGTGTTGGAGAAGAATGGAGTGAATCCGCAGGAAATTGGCGACATAGTTGTTGGAAATGTTATCGTGAGAGGCTCTATACGAGCAGTAGAGTGGTGCACAGCAGCCTTCTTTGCTGGTTTTCCAAGTTCATTATATCAGATTGTTATAGAATAAAAGGACGTCTATATCATGTTTGATCAAAAGAAATGTTCTTCTCTTCATCCAACAAGTTGTATAAGTGAGGCCCATCCTTCGGTACTCTAAGCCTTTCATGTAGTTGGCTAATGGTGAAGCAACAACCACAATATCAACCCTATCATATGATCCTGGCCATCTGATAGTCAAATGATCCACTTGTAAGTATAAGTAGGGTCATATGATGGGGAAGATTTATGGGTATCTTGTATACTCATCCACAATGGCGACCTATCATGTGGATGGCTTGGGTCACCAAAAGGTCTTGTCTTGTTGGGAAACCACACGAATTTCTCTTTTACGTGCATATCAATGGGATTAACAATATAAAATATTTAGTGGATGAAAATTACTTCTAACAAAAACAAGCAAATTATTAAACATGTAGAATTCAAGAGACACCAAGATTTTTACGTGGAAAATCTTCAATGTGAAGGGAAAAAACACCCGACAAAAATCTATTATAATCAAAATAATGAAAGTACAATCATCAAAAGACCTCTCTTAGATACCCAAATTACATCACCCAAAGGTGGATTACAAGCAACATAAAAGAAAGGAATTCTCATCAACTAGGGAATGTAGAAGATCCTCAACACAACCTTTGGAGAAGACGATCGAAGAAACCGGCATTGTAGATGGACCCTTATGAATCCAAACGTGAAGATTTCGATAGTAGAAAGCTTTTGATCTTCTCTTCTACAAAACTCTCTCTCTTTTCTTTCTCCTCTTTTTTCTCCCAGAAAGAAAACCTCCAATGTTGCTAACCCATTTTCTCCTATTTTACTTGCTTGACTAAAAGACCAAAATGCCCCTCACACATATGTGCCACTAAAAGTTACTTAAGCCCGCACATGAGTCCCGCTTTCACATGAGGGATCCCAACAATTTCTGGGTAACTCGTTGGCTGAGCAAAGTGCTTGAATGAACATTGCAAAATTTCTTCCATAGGGTATATCTAACATTCTAGGTATATCATTCTTAGCCATTCATGCGGAGACTCTCCCAATCAAGACGGTGAACCAGAAATGTGTATCTGGACTTCAAGCACTAGCTGATGTTGTTGCTGCAATAAAGTCCATTTTTTTATGAAATCAGTCAGTGAAGTTCAATCTCTTGATATATGCATGTTTATGCTTGTGAAAATGCAGGTCTTTGAACTTTTCTCTCATGGACTTTGTTTCAAAAATTCATGGGCATAGCAGCTGGAGTTGAATCCATGTCCATCGATTCTGGTGCTCATAAACCTACTTTCAACCCTCAGGTATTGCTAATCATTTTATTAAAACTGTGTTTCTTCTCACAGATAAACATTTGTTGTCAATGACTGTGATTTACTGGATCAAAGGAGCTTCTTAATTTTCTTTCTTACAATTTCGGTTTTTACCGTTACCCATCTTATTATGCATCTGATGGGGCAGGTTCATATCCTTCTAAACCAATATCCTAAAGACTGCTTGCTTCTCATGGAATCACTTCAGAGATTGTAGTAAAGCAGTACAAAAGTTTCATGCTTCGATCAAGGTAAAGCCGCTGTGAGTTTCCACTGTTCTTCTCTTTGAAGTGAATACCTTGTACAATTTTTAGGATAATTGAGTATTCGTAATTCGAACATAATCTTTTATTGCTCTTTGGAATGTTAAGGGTTATTAGACTAGTTTAAGCCTTTGGATAGGTGAGGCCCATTTCTTTTTGTGGTGCCCACCCGAATGAAATGTACATCTTATTTTCCTCATCAATAAAGTTACAGATGGTGTGCTCCCACCCTTCTGGGAAAAAAATTAAGAAAAAAAAGGACCACTTTTAATCGTCTTATGTATGCTTTTATTTTTTTTTCTTACAGCTTTTATCTCATAAAAAGGTTGCTGAGGCCGCTACTGCAGGAAAATTCAATGATGAGATTGTCTCAGTACACACAAAGATTTTTGGATGCAATGGTTTTCTTATTGGAAACATGATTTATAAACATCCAAAGCTCCAGAACAAAGATGGATATTGGGACTTCTTTGCAGGCCATTGATCATAAAAGTGGCATTGAAAGATTGGTCATAGTTTCAGCTGATGAAGGAATTCAGCCTGATACATCTATGCTTGAACCTTCATTCAAAGATGGTGGAACTACCACCGCAGATACGACTCCATTCATTCACAAGAGTCATTTCTTTGTTTCATCTGACTATCTGTTTCAATCAACTTCTAATTTCAGGCAATTCTAGTCAAGCTAGTGATGGTGCTGAAACTGTCCTGCTCATGAAATGAGAAGTTACGCTGCAGAGATGTTTGCCAATACTGAGAACATTCAGGTACTCTAATACTAATGACTTATGAGAGGAATCATCGAATCATGAATGCAACAAACACAAAGTGTCCTGATGTGCTCATTCCCTACAGATGGGACCCATGATTTGGTTTTCCAAACTGTTGATGTGATGGGCCTCACACAGGATGTCTCATCATCATCATCTAAGCTTTATCCCAATTAATTGGGGTCGACTACATGAATCCTGTTCCTCCATTCCACTCTATCAAGAGCCATTTGGAATGTCATGTTTTTCAAATTCATGATGGAAGTGATGCCATAAGTTTGATACTCGCTGCCAACCAGACACAACCCCTCCTTTACCTGGGCTATGGAGTGGCAATGAGAGAATAGAACTCCTACAGGCGCAATGTAATAAACTATTACATAGGTTTATTACAATCAAACATAGTCTAATAGTATATTACATATGTTGATTACAATCAACGAGTTATACTAGATGTCTGATATGTTAAAAAAATTCCAGATTGGAAGATCATAGCCATCCAGTTTTGGCCTACCATTGCTGCAGTTCTTCTTTACAAAATTTTCAGTGGTCACCGATTTCCTAGGATCTTCCAATCTAGGAAATTTTTAGTTCATCTCCCATCCATGGTGTGGCCTGTCAAATTAACAGTCTGGATCACTGAATCATGGTCCTTGCCTAGGACACTGTTCACGTCCCTGATGCTTCAACATCTGATAATTCTTATTTTCATGTGGGTATTAGAGGTGTAGGAATCAGGAATAGACAGTTTCAATTCTTGGCTTTCATTTACTTTACATGGCACTGATAAGATCTTTGTGGCTATTACCATGACCATGATCTCTCCATGAGCAGGCAGTTAAAGATCTTGTGCTTATGAGAGCACAGACCAAGCTGCATAGCAAGCCTCTTGATAGTGTTAATGAAAAAACAGATTCAATAATGCATGGCTTGCATCTTCAACTTCTTTCATGATTTTAAATTCCCCAATTCGGTATTACCAGCTGCATTTAAGCTCCATTTCACCCTGTAATGACATATTATCTCTATCATGGACAGGCATTTTATGTTAGACAGGCCACATGCCTTGCCTTGTATAGCTGATTCTATAGATAGACAATGTATAAATAGGAGATTTTTTATTTATCATTTTACCTTGTATAGTCATTGTAGAACTCTATAAATTCAACCCTTTAGAGTTGTCTCAAATACAGAAAAGCAAAGGAGAATCATTCTTCCCAAAGTCTTCATTGTTTTTGGTTTGTTTACATTTTCATCAGAATACGTTTACTGCTTTCGAAAGCTAGGACTGGATGGAGAAAAGGTTAATGTAAATGGTGGAGCAATTGCTCTTGGACACTCTGTTAGAGCCACGGGATTGTCTTCTTGTTATGGTAATATAAATACCTTTTAGCTATTTATATTGAGAGTTTATGACAAGGACATGGTCTGAATGTTTCAATATAAACTATTTGTACTCACAAAATTTTATTAGAAAACCCAAATCTGTGATAGCTGTTGGGAATTCATATGATTGCCCTTGATTGGATTTCTCTTTACTAGCATGAACTGGGTGGAAGATGTCATTTTGTATTCCTTACGATTTTCCTCATCCATTATTAAGGTCTGGACAATGTAAGGAACTTAAGCTTTTGACACCATGAGAAGCGGCTTGCACTTTTATTATGTATTTGTTATACTTTCACCAGAATCCTTTATAGTAATAGCACTTTCTTTTCCCTCTCTTTTAAGTGTCTTTTAAGTGTTGTTTCCTACTGGTTATAGGAGATTTGATGACTTCACGAGTCTAGTGGCACATTTAAGTAGTGATATACTAAATTATGTACATTGGTTTTCCTAAATTTCTCCCGATTGTTGCGAGCCCTCGGAACTCCTATTGGTACAACTTGAATTTAACCTATTGTAGATCAAACTTGAATTTAGCCGATCTTAGCTGCAGTACAGACCATATAACATTCTTTAGATATTTACTGGGATCAAGCTCCATTGGTTTTTTGCTTAGGATACATACGCTGGTTTCCATAGGTGAGCTACTTCTTTGTACCTCTTAGGGTGGATTGTAATTGTCTTATAAAGTGAAACTTATTTATTTATTTTGATCTGTTACATAGTGGAACTAATCAAACTGTAATTTCCTTCATATTCATAATATTGAGGGCCTGAGCTCCCTTTCATTACTTTTGAGTAGAACTTCAAAAGAAGGCATCTGAATCCAAAGGCTACTACTCATCATAAACCCCTTGAAAATAGCAGCAGTTTTTGTCATTTTTTCTTGATTAAACTGAATGTTCTCAATTTAATTCCCTTGTGCACCCAAACTTAAGATTTTTACTTATTTCCAAGGGATTATCCGCCTATGACTTCAAACCGTTTAATCTCTTCATGATTTGCAACTTCAGTGTGTTCTGAGTTCTTTATACACTTGTCTTCTTGAGATGAACTTTGGAGATCTTCGTTGAGGAAATGATTAAAGCTACTGATGTTTCTTAGTATTCGTAAGTGGAAATGTCCATGAAGTGGCAGTTACAGTTGTTTTAAGTCCAACTTGGAAGTCGTGTAATTGCAATTTTGAGTCCAGCTCATCAAAGGAAGAAATTAACAACTTGGTTATTTCCACATTGTTAGATTAACAATACCAATCCATTGTGAGTGCATCCAAAAGCATCCCAATTGTAACATATTTAAATTGATATGCCATTTTCTCCTCTCTCAATCTTTATTGTACTAATTATCAATGCTTCGTAGGAGCATGTTGTGTCGCAACACTGTTACACAAAATGAAGAGATGCGGCAGAAATTGCAGATACAGAGTCGTTTCCATGTGTTGTGCATGAGTGATGAAACTAATGTAAGTCGTTGGGATTTTCTGTCTGATGCTTAACTGACCCAGTTCTGTTTGAAACTACCATATTTCAGAGAGCGGAATGGGAGACGCAGCTGTTTTGTAGTCCGAACAACTTCAACCATCGGGCAAATGAACACAGGCCCTTAAACTGTATAGTAATATATACACCATCCCTAATCATACAAATGGCATTGATTTTGGGCCCTAAACAATCTTTCATGTAATAATTATACATATGTGCACGAGTATGATGATTCACGACTTGGGTCGGCTTTGTTTATATTATATATACACATCAAAGGATGTCAGATAGCTCTGATAGATCATACTGGGAAGAGAAGATCTCCTCAGTTTGGAAGCTGTAACCATCATAGAAAGGAAATGGGTCCGTCTCCATGGACCACGCATCGAGCTCCTGGTATTGGAGCTCATCCATCTGTTGGGTCATCCATGTGGTCTGGACAGCCGAAAAAGCCGGAAGGGGTGACAATGCCAGGATGTCCGAAGTCTGTGAATCATCTAACAATTGCACCCCTCCATAACTATCTTCTCCTTCAAAACTCCGTACCTCTGGCTCTCCATGGGCCTCAATGCTATTAACTGGGACATGGTCATGCAATTCTTGCATGTGAGGGGGGGATGACGATAACATGGCATGACTTCCATTCCCTGTCAGCTCTTGAACAAGCCTCTTAAAGCTTGAAGAGTCTGTGATATAGACCTTGGGTGGTATCACCTTCAACAGGCTATCTGCTTGCTTCCCATCACCCTTGCATGGCTTCTGTGGCCCCTGACTGGGCCTTGAGTCAACCTTGTCCATTGATTCAAATTCAAATAGCCTTGAAATTATCTCCTGTTTCTTCTCAGCGGAGGATCCTATGCATAATGTATATATATGAAACATGAGGGAGAAGAAGATAGATAGCTATGTTTTATTATTTTTTTCATTAAAAAAATACAAGATGCTGAAAAAGATATGGATTGCAATTAGATTGGAGAAATGGAATAGGAGTCCTTAACCACTAATCTACCTTATTATTATTTCTTTCCATAATAATCCAATAAAACATATGCTGTCATTTGTTTTCTAGCTTAAATGCCTGAGAATTGATTTTATAGCTGAGGGGAATGATCACATACGGCCCATGTATGTCATCTTTCACAAAAAGTAATTTATTTCCTGCTAATGTATCACATATGTAGGATATCCAATCCGTGAAAAAGGTGGGCCATGCCATGATGATCGATCACTTGGTGGAAAAATCAGGCTGATCCAATAGTGAAAAATCAGGCTGATCCAATAGTCGAGCAGGACACAACATCAAAATCAATGGATGGATGATGGGTCGAGCTGAATGTAATGCCAGGTGATCCTCGTGGTGTGGCCCATCTTTTTCACGGATCAAAGTGGGGTATTACTATCAACTGTTCGGATTCAAACGCGTTCACTGTATATTTTATTCAAAAATACGATCTTATACGATCTGGGCCGTAAATCCAAACACACCCTAAGAGAAAATGTTGCATCAGTTCACATTCGACCATAAACAAGACCGAAAACCATATATCTTAGATCCTCTAATCTTGTGGATTCTTGGTTCATGGACATCGAAAGTAAGGCCCATCATATCAACAGTTTGGATCGAGGAATTGTGGGTCCCACATATACAAAAGCATTGTATTAAAATCAGATTGTGTCCATTGGGTAGGTGTGGGTCTGATGCCCAAGGCAGCACTAAAAATCTTGTTCAACATAAAATATTTAAAAACATTTGTTATAAATTAATAATTAATTTTAAAATTTTAAAATTTGGGTGAAAATTAATTTATTAGACCTAGATATTTATATCATAAAAATTGTGATTAAGTTGCAAGAAATTAAAAAGCGTGAAGGTTCTGAAAAAAATACACTAATTTTGTATTAATGAATTTGGAGATATAAGTATTCATGGGTGTGGTTGTGCGTTGACTGCACGTAGAGAGAGACCTTAGTTTGGATTGAAAGACATTGTCCCAATAAAAACCATTTGTTCGTAGCAATTCGATTTGATTGGAGGAGCGCAGATCGTCTGTTTTGAAGGAACAGCCGATTCTGGGGCCATTTACCTATTATCAGTCCACGTCACGATGCTGGCGTTAGATGACGTTAGCTAAGAAAAAATTTAAAATTTTAAAATAGAATCTTTTGAGGTGTGAATTTTCTGTGGGCCCCACTATGATGTATGTGTTATATCCACAGCATCCATCCATTTTGTCAGATTGGTCTCGATATGAGCCCTGAAAACAAGGTAGATCCAGTGCTCAAGTGGGCCACACTAGAGAAAGCAGTGGTAATTGAATGCCTACGGTTGAAACCTTCCTAGGGCCCACTATAACATTTATTTGCCATCCAACCTGTTCATCTGACATACTGTTGGATGAAGGGAAAACACAAATATCAAGTTGATCAGAGCCATACCTGGCTTTGAGAAATTTTCACCTGACTCTTTTCACTGCAACAGGAAGCTCAAAGGAACTCACTATTATGTGGTAACTGGTAAGTTCATTCCTACCTAGATAAACTGAAAATTAAAAATAGTAGTCTACTCCAAAACCTTTGTGGTCCCACAACTATTTCAACTTTGGATCTCATCATGAGGTATGTATTATATCCAAACTGTCAATCCATTTGATGAGCTCGTTTTAAGGCTTGAGTCCAAAAGTAAAAGAGATCTAAAGATGAAGTAGACCACGCTGCAAAAAGCAGTGGGGGATCAAACGTCTACCGTTGACACCCTTTCGGGGTCACATAAATTTTAGATCAATATTATATTTGTTCTTTCTCTTTGTCCTAGTATCTTTGACCTTATGACAATAAAGGTTACGGTAGACCTTACAAATATTTTAATGGTGAAAATTATTATCCGCTGTGATTTGTGGTGTGGTCAAGTTAAGCTTTGAATATGATTCATTTTCTGTGTCCTGCTCTAAAATGATTTCAAACAATGAATGAATGATGTTGATATAATAAACACATCATTTCGAGGCCACGTACCTTTAATCTCCTTTGAACCATTTGTACAACTCGGAGCTCGAGGAGCGTTGGTGCTGGTCTGATGTAGAACATGTCACAGATACGTTCCTAGCATGGTTGGGCCAAAAGAAGGTGGACCGTAAATTGACTATAACTTTTGATCCGGGTATCGTTACGGGGCGCACAAGCTATCAATCTTTACTGAAACGGGCCATCTGAGGTGAACCGACCCACAAAGTGGGTCGCATCTGTCCGTTTCGTCAAAAAACACGCGCTTTCAGCTCAAAAACGAATTTTTAGGAAGATTTTACTATTTTTAGTAATTCCGAATTTTTGATATTTTTTAGAGTTTTAGATTTTCTTTCCTTATAGAAATAAGTTTTAGTTATACTAGGACTCTTCTAGAGAAAGTTATTTGTAATTTTTATTTTTAGAAATTAGGCTTTAGAAGAGTTGTATTAGAATTAGGATTTTTATTAGAGTTAGAATTTTGCTATTTTTGGTAATTACGAATTTTAGTTTATTTTTTTCTTTATTAATAGTGTAAGGAGACACATTAGAAATTATCAATAATAATTAAGCTATTTCGAATTTATTTAGAATTTATTTCTATTTTCTACTCTATTTCTTTTCTCGTGGATTCGAGAAGTCTCTGTGAGGAGTCCAGAGAGGTTCCGTGGATTCGGAATATTTATCCTCTTGAGGAAGACGGTGCTCGACCTCACGTCCTCCCCTGCGTCAGTTTGGTATCAGAGCGAGGTTTCTCCTCGGGTCGATGGCTTCTAACGACGGGTCGGGCAACAATCCCATAGGCGGTGCTCCAGGAAATTTTCCTTTAACGGCGACAACTTTCCAAGCAGCGCAGCAAGAGAATCGACAAGCCATGCAAGGGCTGCAGGCTTCCATGGACCGCATAGCGAATCTCTTGGCAGAAAACCTAAGGCAACTCCATGTTCATGGTGGTGATCCACCACCAGCAATTGCTGAAATTCGTAATTATACTGATCGTAGGGCGATGCTATCAATGAACCACAGGATGGTTCAAGAATTCAAGATGAAAGTCGATCTTCCTAGTTTTAATGGTCAACTCTACTTCAAGGACTTCCTCGATTGGTTGCTCGAAGTCGAACGTTTCTTCGACTATATGAACATCGTAGAAGAAAGGAAAGTTAAACTCGTGGCATACAAGTTAACGGGTAGAGCTTCAGATTGGTGGGAACAACTTCAACTCGAGCGGGCAGACAGATGAAGGCGCCAATCCGCACGTGGTCGCGGATGAAGAAGTTATTGTGCATGCGATTCCTCCCTCGAGATTACGATCAGGTATTATTCCAACAAAACCAAAATTATTATCAGGATAGCCGATCAGTAAAAGGTTATGCAGAAAAATCCTATTATTGGTCCATGAGAAACGACTTCATCAAAACGGAGTTGCAACAGACTACAGGATTCATCAGTGGCGAACATGTGACCTCTATAACAATGGAACCCCACCCAAGACTTCTAAAGTGGAAGGACAATATCTCATCACTGAACAGGCCTTTGTTAAACAATATGAGGAAACAGGAAATATATATCCATTAGTTGAAAAGAAAAAATATGTGGAGCCTGTGAATATCTTAGAGGATTCGGAACCAGTATCACAGGAGTTCAAGAGGGTTGTGCTCGATGAACTCCCTAATAAATTACCTCTCATACGAGATATACAAAATCACGTTGATCCCGTCTCAGGGGCAAGTCCGTCTAATTGTCCACATTATCAGAAAAAATGAGATTTTGAAGGCAGATGTGAAGGAACTAATCGATATTAGTCAAGTCAAGGAAAGCATGAGTACATGTATTGTGTCAACTCAAGAGCTTAATGTCAAGTACAAAAAAAGAGCTAATGAATATCGACGTCGGAAGTTATCTCAGACTCATGTGCCAAGTCTCTTGCGTAACTCGAGGACGAGTTTTTTTCAAGTGGAGGAGTCTGATGTAGAACATGTCACAGATACGTTCCTAGCATGGTTGGGCCAAAGAAGGTGGACCGTAAATTGACTATAACTTTTGATCCGGGTATCGTTACGGGGCGCACAAGCTATCAATCTTTACTGAAACGGGCCATCTGAGGTAAACCGACCCACAAAGTGGGTCGCATCTGTCCGTTTCGTCAAAAAACACGCGCTTTCAGCTCAAAAACGAATTTTTAGGAAGATTTTACTATTTTTAGTAATTCCGAATTTTTGATATTTTTTAGAGTTTTAGATTTTCTTTCCTTATAGAAATAAGTTTTAGTTATACTAGGACTCTTCTAGAGAAAGTTTATTTGTAATTTTTATTTTTAGAAATTAGGCTTTAGAAGAGTTGTATTAGAATTAGGATTTTTATTAGAGTTAGAATTTTGCTATTTTTGGTAATTACGAATTTTAGTTTTTTTTTTCTTTATTAATAGTGTAAGGAGACACATTAGAAATTATCAATAATTAATTAAGCTATTTCGAATTTATTTAGAATTTATTTCTATTTTCTACTCTATTTTCTCGTGGATTCGAGAAAGTCTCTGAGGAGTCCAGAGAGGTTCCGTGGATTCGGAATATTTATCCTCTTGAGGAAGACGGTGCTCGACCTCACGTCCTCCCCTGCGTCAGTTTAGACTGACGCAGGGGAGGACGTGAGGTCGAGCACCGTCTTCCTCAAGAGGATAACTATTCCGAATCCACGGAACTTCTCTGGACTCCTCACAGAGACTTCTCGAATCCACGAGAAAAGAGAGCAGAAAATAGAAATAAATTCTAAATAAATTCGAAATAGCTTAATTAATTATTGATCATCTTCTAATGTGTCTCCTTACACTATTAATAAAGAAAAAAAATAAACTAAAATTCGTAATTACCAAAAATAGCAAAATTCTAACTCTAATAAAAATCCTAATTCTAATACAACTCTTCTAAAGCCTAATTTCTAAAAATAAAAATTACAAATAAACTTTCTCTAGAAGAGTCCTAGTATAACTAAAACTTATTTCTATAAGGAAAGAAAATCTAAAACTCTAAAAAATATCAAAAATTCGGAATTACTAAAAATAGTAAAATCTTCCTAAAAATTCGTTTTTGAACTGAAAGCGCGTGTTTTTTGACGAAACGGACAGATGCGACCCACCTTGTGGGTCGGTTCACCTCAGATGGCCCGTTTCAGTAAAGATTGATAGCTTGTGCGCCCCGTAACGATACCCGGATCAAATTATGGTCAATTTACGGTCCATCTTCTTTTGGCCCAACCATGCTAGGAACGTATCTGTGACACGTTCTACATCATGGTCTTTGCACAACACGTGACTACACACCCAGATGCGTAGCTCAACTGTAAACTGAGTGGAAATACCTCGTTTCAACACTTGAGGTCTTGGTATCGGTCCCTAGCGGGGGTGGCTAACATGGAGTGTGTGCTGACATCCGTGTGTACTAACAGGCTAACCTTTAAAAAAAAAAAAAAAAGGCACGCCTCGTGTGAAGACAAGCAGTGGGTATATGTTCTCCAAATGATGTATTTATTATATCCACCTAATTCATCTATTTTTTTAGATCATTTTATAGCATTATCCAAAGCTCAACTTGTCCACCCCACCAAAAGCAGTGGGATAATGATTTTCACCATTAAAACAATAGTAAGCCCACCGTACCATTTATTTTCCATCTAATCATATTTATAGGGTCACAAAGACATGGAAGAAAAGAAAAAACAAATATTATATTAATCCAAAATTTCCATGACCCCGAAAGAGTTTCAATGGTAGACCTAAAAGGGTTTTAATGATAGACATTCAATCCCCCCACAACCGTTTCGCTGTGGTCCATTTGATCTTTAGACTTGTCTTATTTTTTTGGCTCAAGCACTAAGACAAGCTCACCAAATGGATGGACGGTTTGGATATAACACATACCTCATGATGAAACCCACATGACTTGATGACCATCAACATACTAGCTAGATGGCTGATGTGTGGTACATCAGCCAATCACACATCCCTAGTTGGAAACGGATTGGCTACTCTCCTTGCCACCAGCCAATGGTCGACGTTTTGTGGGCCCCACCATGATGTATGTGTTTCATCCATTCCGTTCATATATTTTTCTAGACCATTTTATGATATTAAACAAAAAATGAGGTATATCCCGATCTCAAGTGGACCACATTACCAGAAACAGTGATGAATGAACGTCGACCATTAAAAAAATTTTGAGAGCCATAAAAGTTTTGGATCAAGATGATCTTTGTTTTTTCCCTTCATCTAGGTCTGTATAATCTAATCAACAGATTGGATGTCAAATAAACAGTACAGTAGGCCTTAGTAGGATTTTAATGGTCAATATCCAATCACTATTGTTTTCTTATGGTGTGGTCCACCAGAGATTTATATACCTATCATTTTTGGTATCAAGGCCTAAAATGATATGTAAAAATGGATGAACAGCATGGATGAAACACATATATCATGGTGGGCCCACAGAACACGGACCACCAGCCCCGGGGCCGGCGGCCGGGGGAGTCGCCAAGCCGTTTCCTCCGGGCGCGGATTGCGTCCTACCTCCGCCCGTCTCTAGCCCCGAAGCGGTTCTATGGGTGGGCCCTCTTTGATGTATTGTTTATCCAACCAGTCCATCCCTTCTCTGGCATCATTTTAAAGCATAAAGCCAAAAAATGACGATCCAACGCTCATATGACCACACCAGAGATATTCTTGCATTTAATGCAACTAGCATTTATAGCTTTGTGCATTTAATGCAACCAAGCTTATTATTTGGTGTAGTCCACTTGAGCGTTGGATCTATGTCATTTTTGGAGAAAAGGGATGGACGGGTTGGATAAACAGATACATCACGGTGGGCCCATCCACAGAACCGCCCGTTCGGGCCTAGAGACGGGCGTGGGTAGGACGCAATCGGCGTCCGTTTCCTCCCTGGTTTTCGGTGGCAGCAAAAGACTTCCCATGCATCTTCCAGCGTAAAAGCAACGACATTTTTGAGACATGGATTTGTGGCTCTACCATGATGTATGTATTAGATCCACACTGTCCATTCATGTTTTGAGATCATTTTATTGCATGAACTCAAAAACGAAAAAAATACAAAGGTCGAATGGATCACACCAGAAGAAACCGTTGAAAACTTCTTGGAGCCACAAAAGGTTTGATGACTAGATGAACAAGTTGGATGGAAAAAAAAAAAAAAATCATTGTAGCCCTAGGAAGGTTTCAACGGTAGGCGTTCAATCCTCACTTCTAAATTGAGCTTTGGATCTACCGTTTAAGATATCCATCTGAAGCCGATAAAGGTTTCAGCCATTCATTCATTTATATGGCCCACATGTAGGGTGGGCCTACATGATTGCTGGGTGAAAGCATGTCCAGAGGGAAGCGGATTGCCTGTAACCTGGACACAGGGATATACCTGATGAATGACTCGGATCTCGCACACTTGTGCCACGTTGACACGTGTGAACAACAAGATTTAAACCCAGGAAAGACCGGACGGTCGAACCGGTTTGGACATGACCCGCCAGCAAATATTCATTGGAGGGTAAAAGAGTTTTGCTGTCCGATTCCAATTCCGGGCTCCCAAACTACCCCTGATATTTGTTTTGTAGCTGCTAGGGTTTTGGAAAACCCTAGCGCTCTTTTATTTTTTTAGGGTTTCACCATTCAATCCAACGAAGCCATGTCCTCCATGGAGATCGAAAGGGTTTCTTTAGAACCCAAATCCGGACCTGGTCTTCCTCGATCAAAGCCCAAGTTCGAGCCTCTCAAAGCCCATGAGATGTCCGACGGCCGAGTTCAGTTCCGGAAAGTCTCCGTCCCTCCGCACCGTTACACGCCCCTGAAGAAAGCATGGATGGAAATCTATACGCCCATATACGAACAGATGAATATCGACATCCGTATGAATCTCAAGGTACCGAAACATCTCGTCCTTTTTTTTTTGCCCCCCTTCATATCAGTTGCGGTTCTTTGATTTGGAAATAGAGGTTTTGGGATTTGGTTTGATAGGATTTGGCATGATAGGATTTCGTTTCGAAAACTGAGAATGGGATTTTTTGATGATTTGGGGCCTAGGGTTTTGAATCGTGTGTATGGAAAATTTGAAAGTTGACGTCCTTTATCTGATAAATTTTGAAGTTCGGGAATTAGTGCCTGTGTGTAGAGATTATGGATTGGTTTTGGGAAGGTAGGTTATCTTAATCCGTGCACCCTGTATATTTCTACTTATAATCCCTCACTTCAGCATAAGTCATGGATTTGACACTACGATCCGATTATCCCATCTGGCCATCGAGGGTGAAGCACCGTGGATTCGTAAATCACAAGAAATGAACGGTCCAAGCACCTAAAAAGCTCCTCCAATTTACCATTGAAAGAATTAAAAAACACTTAAAAGGTTGGAAAGCAAAATCATTCTCCTGATGGAAGACTAACTCTATCAAAATCTATCTTGGTGGGAATCCCAATTCATGCAATTCAACCTCCCAAATGCAACCATTAGTTTTGCATTTTAAAAAATAAAAAATAAAATGCAGCCCTTAGTTCTCTAGAAAAAATGGAACTCACTTACCTGTGGAACATCTTCAACAAGAATTGCTGGAAACATTCTATTAAATGGACTCACATGTGCCACACCAACTGCTGTTGGACCGAGCACTCACAACCTATGGCATACTGATAATGCCCTTAAGTTGGGTTGAAAGATTCTCATGCAACCTGACAATCCATGGGTACGACCTGTCCAAGACAAATACATACGTCAGGCGTCAGCAGTCAGCACTACTCACCAACCACCCCACTTCATACCTATACTTCCAATACTTGGCACAAAATCTGCAAACTCATTTACTTCTTGGAGAAGGGAATCTCTTGACTTGTAGGAAACAGTGCATCCATCAATATCCAAAATAACACATGGATAACTGATGAACTACTGGAAACTCTCCCACAAGATAATTCTTACCCATCAATACCGAGTGGCACTTTTTTCTCCCCCCTAAACCCACTTGCCCATACCTGGCCAACAGACATTATCCTTAGCTTTTGGAATGGCTAATTGCCACAGAAATTATCCAAACTCCTCTGCCGTTAAGCCCCACACTAGACAAACTAAATATGAAAGCCACTTCCCCTGCAGATTTCTCCATTAGATCTGTCCTAAATCAACCATCCTCCCACACCTCCAATCATCCTTTATGCTGGAGAGAAGAAAAAAAAATGGCACTGCTTTCCCAAACTCAAGTTCTTCCTCCGGTCTACACTCCACGAGCATCCATCAACAACGAAGAGACTCATATGACACAATTTCAACATACGTCCCTCATGTGCCCTATGTAAAAGCGCTAATGTAACCATTCCGCACCTCTTCTTTCAATGCTCAATTCTCTTACGATCTGGACCTTAGTTGCAGGTAGTGTTTTCAAAATCCTACTATTTACGATATATGATTTTAGTCGAACCTTAAGCAAAATGATTTGAATCCCCAACCTTGAATCCCTTTTTATATGAATCTCACGATTTCATTATTTGAATCGTACGATTTACAATTCAAATTATATTTGTTCTCTTCTATTTTAAGCTTCACTTGGCTTTCATTTCATGTTTTTAAATTGGTGGGGGCTTTAAGAATCATTTAGAAAAGGTAAATTATTTTATTTCTTCTTTGTAAGAGATTAAGTGATATATATTCTCTTCAATGTTAAATCATGTAGCTTTTTTTTTTTTTTTTTTAAATGATTTCTCACTTCTTAACTGGTTGAAACACCAAATTGATATATGACTTACCTGTAATGTTTTTACAGATGATTACGATCATGCTGACTTGTATGTATTATGGAATGATATTTCGAAATCAAAAAATATTTTTTCATCGATCTACAGTATCAAAGGCCACCTTTCCATTGAAATTATACATTCAAGAAAGTTAGCAAGAATGTAAATTATTAAAGGGCCTTTGCATATTTTTTGAAGGAAAATTTCTTGAAAGACCAAAAAAAAAAAGGAAGAAGAATTCTTTAACACTATCATAACATGGTATTACTTGGTGCACATTGATGGCAAAAGGGAGATTGATGAGTTTTTTTTTTTTTTTTTTTTTTTTTTTTTAATTTTATTTTAAATCTGATTTATTTTTATTTTTTAATTTTTTAAGAAAATTATAAAATCTTATGATTTTTTATACGATTTGTGATTTGATACGATTCAACCCCTACTACGATTTGTGATACGATAATGATTTTGACAACATTGGTTGCAAGATCATTCTAACTAGATGCTACTCCCACTTCAAATCCTGCTCCCACCCTTGCTTCCTACCATGGTGTGTCGTAAAGGCCGTTACTGGGCCGTAAAGGCCATACACATTATGGGATCGTAACGGCTGTTACAGAAAAAAAAATAAACTAAAATCCGTAAACGCCGTTACAGCCCCCGTAAAGGCTGTAACGGCCCCATAATAGACCGTTACAGGACCGATATAGGTTGCTCGTATTTTTCTCAATTTAAAAAAACAAAAAAACAAAAAAACAAAAACAGAGAAACCGTAACAGCTGTTACAACCCTTGTAACGACTGTTACACCCTGTATCGTAAAGGTAATGGTGGTGGCCCCGTTACAGAATACCTTGCTTCCTACCCATTTATACTTATAGTCGCTTCCCCACTTCGGCACCCTAATCTGTTGCCTCTCCGCTTCACACTTCGCACAACTATAATCCGGACTCATTTTATACACTCCTTCCAAACCCTCTCATACTACGTCCATTCCTTGCATGGCAATCAGCCCCAGCAGCATGCAGTGAAGTAAGCACCACCTGTCATTCCCTTTTTTTTCTTTTTTTCTTTTCCATACACAATATGAAACATCTGGATTGAATGCAATCACCAAATCTTCAATAATGTCAACAAAAACCCAAAATCTACCATCCACAACATTGAACAGATGGTTACTGATGACTGCACCACATTGTCCCCAACAAGGTCTATGTGTGTCCTGAAACACCCGTGCTTCCTGCAATATCCCCTAATCCTGCTAAAATTACCTTCGTCAAGTGGAACCTAACCTCCCTAGGTACAAACTAAAGTTGATGGGCCCTTATCCACACACTGGGGGGTTTCTGGTGGCATCATTAATTGGTAGGGGTATCACTGCCTCATCTCGGCCTCTAGTGGGATTCTCTGTTGACTTTGCAGAACCAACTGAGCTTTTCCCTGGCAGTTCTTCGGTCATGGAGTTCAACATTGAACAATTTGAAATTGAGGAATATTTCCAACAAACAATTGATGATCACTTTTAGGAGGACCATCAACCTGGTTCTAATAGAGGTTGAGTTCATTAGCAAAATGTGATAACCCTTCTGTGAAGACTTCGAGGATGGTGTGCCATTTGTGTTTACCGAGAAGCAAATGAAGTAGTGGATATTATGGGCAAGCTATCTTCCTCGGGCTACAGGCAATGGATTTCTGATCTTCCTGCTTTTCTGGACACTTGTATATAAATAAAAATGGCAGTAGTTAGTGTGTTGGTACACATGCACCCCACTTGGGGATTGATAGCTATTTGCATGCACACTTATCCTAGTTAATAAAATTTCCTTTTTAGTTTTGACCAAGAAAAAAGAGATGTCCAGATGAGCGGAATTTACCCAACTATGGTTCTTGTGAAAGTACATGATCACTAGAAATGTGCATTGTTTATGGGTTAGATTTTTTTTTCTCTGGAAGTTGGGAGTTTTTGTTCTGTTTTTACTTGGTTTCATTCCAAATGCTATTGCATTTTCTTTCCAGTTTCTTATTCCATTTTCAGTTCATTGATTGATGATTCATGTCGTTCAATTGTTACATTATTTGGCTGTGACCCTCCTAAGGTGGGTCCCACAAAATAAGCAGTGCCAAAAATGTGGCTTTTTTTTTTTTTTTTGCGCGGGTTGGGGGGCATAGTATAGGTTGCTTTGGGTGTGCATGTGTCAGATTTCTACTATGCATTTATTTATTATTTTGAACATTATTTTGGTAATCTAAATTTGTAAAATTTTCAGGCCCGGAAAGTGGAATTGAAGACAAGATCAGATACTCCGGATGTTAGTAACCTACAGAAGTGTGCGGATTTTGTCCATGCCTTCATGCTTGGATTTGATGTCATCGATGCAGTTGCACTTTTGCGTCTGGATGATCTCTATGTGGATTCTTTCGAGATCAAGGATGTCAAGACGCTTCGAGGTGAGCACCTCTCTCGTGCAATCGGGCGGCTATCGGGCAAAGGCGGTAAGACAAAGTTTGCAATCGAGAATTCCACTAGGACACGAATTGTGATCGCGGAAACAAAGATTCACATACTAGGATCCTTCTTGAACATAAAGGTTGCAAGAGATTCTCTTTGTAGTCTCATATTAGGATCACCAGCAGGTAAAGTCTATTCCAAACTTAGGGCTGTTACTGCTAGATTGGCAGAGAAGTTTTGATTTTGCATTTTTCTTTCATCCATATTTAGCATCCGGTTAGTCCAATTGGGTCATTTGCGTTATTGCTTATGCAAGTTACAATTTATTGGCGTGAGATTGGAGGGCAGGTTTTTCGTTTCTTTCATCCGGTTCAGTGTTCCAAATGAGAATTTTGATATATTGTTTTGATATCTTAAAGAAGTGATGGGATGATATGAGGGTGTAGATTAACAGGGAAATTATAAGATCATTTGATAAAAAATATTGCATCTTTGGGCCTTAAGTGGGACCCATGCCCAGAAATCAGGCTGATTCTCACTCAGCATGTGGACCACATTGCAGAGAACAGTCAAGTAGATGATTGGATTGGCCTACCTTTGGGCTTTTTGTTGGATGTCATACTGGCAACTCATGTGTTGGACCATTGGTTACCATCCTATGTGAGACCTTGTTTATGTAATGACTGACTTCCCATTCATTGAGAAAAGGTCCATATATCAGGAGGTAACCCTGTATATGATTTGCATTAAGATGGCGTGATAAATGTTTGGAGTTGCTTATCCGAAAAAAAAGTATGGGGTGTTGTTTTAGAGTTTGGTAAGGGTTTGATGGTTGATACACATGCAGTCTCAAATCATATGTGCATGAATTAACGACCAATACCTGGGGCACAAACCCAAAAGGCCATTGGCTGTCCCATTTCCACCATCCATTAAATATCCACCAGTTGGGCCAATTGTTTCAAAATCCATCTTTAGCGATGCCACCTAGGTTGTGACCTGCAATTTGGGCAGTTCAAAATTTTAACTCATGTTAGCTGTATGTGAAGTTTAGAATCCTATGTCCAGTTTATGTATTTAAGTTGGTTTCATAAGTACCTTTCAAAAGTATCGTGACCGTTTAAAGTTATTTATAGCTGTGAGAAAAAAAATCTTGCTTTTTAACTTTGTTACTCTTTCTCATCTCTCCACATAATGGACAGTATATCAAAGGTAGCCTTGCAATGGACAACCCAACCCACATCGAAGGTGGGGCTCACATAATGGACAATCCACATCAAAGGTGGGTTCTACATGATGGATGGACAATCCACATCAAAGGTGGGTTCTACGTGATGGCCGGTGAATATTGAAGGTGAGCCTCACATGATAGACAACAACATTGTAGTAGACCTCACATGAGGACAGATCACATTGAAGGTCAGCTCTTAATGATGAATGACTCATATCCAAGGTAGGCCCTGCTTAATGGACGACTCACATCAAAGTTGGGCCACCACATGGTGGAAAGTCCATTAAAGGTGGTCCCCGCATGGACTGCCTGCATCCAATATCCAACATGGACAGTCCACACCTAAGGTGGTCCTGCATGATGGATAACTCACATTGAAGGTGGGCCCTGCATGCTGGATAGCCACATTGAAGGTGGGCCGTGCAAGGTGGATGTTCCACATTGAAAGAGGCCCCACACGCTAGACGGTTCACATTGAAGATAAGGCTAAGGTGGGCCAAACATAATAAACAGTGCGCATCAAAGGTTTGCCCCACATGATGAACGGTGGATGTTATGGGTGGACCAAATAAAATAGAGTGACATGTACTTATGTGATGTAGGAAGCCCAACATACTAATTTGAAGTGTAAGTAGCTTATATAAAGGGGGTGTTTGGATCATAAGTTACTTAAGCTATTGTGCGCAAGTACCTTTTAAGTAAAAAGTTATAATTGATCTTAAACCGAACTTACTTATCTCAAATAAGTTACTTATATACTGCTGTAAGTAGAAAAAGCAACTTATTTGGTGGTAGCCAAACGGGCCCAAAGTAACTTATGATCCAAACAACTCTCTGCACATTAACCATCAGTATTACCCATCACACTGGCATTCTGAACCATCAAATGGCTAGATGGGCCAAAAAGCCATTACCTGATGCTCTAGCTCCATTTAGATGCTTTTTTCTTGTGTTGGAGAATCTTAATATAATGGGCTAATGTGCACTTATTAAGAAGAAAAGTATGTTTGGTAAACAACCTACTTATCAGCTTCTCTCTTTCGTCTCTCCTTAGTCCTTACGGCTCTCTTCAACAACTTATGAAAAGTAGAAAAGCTAAAAATAATTAACTTAAGTGATTAAGTACTTTTAAGTAAAAAAGTCAATTATAACTAATCATAAACCAAAGTTACTTATCTGAAATAAGTTGCTTATCTACTGCTGTAAAGTAGAAAAAGTAACTTATTTGGTGGTATCCAAACGGGCCTTAAAAGTCTCTAAACCTTGGCCAACCAAACTATGTCCCTGCTGCTACTACTGAAGCATCTGTTTTCCATGAGCGTTGCCTAAAACCAATCCAAGAGGGGGAAAGAAAGAAAGCGTACATAGAGGTAGATCCAATGAGAAAAACGAGAGTTGGCAGATTACATAGGAGATTTCTGGCCCATAACCTGGATAAAGCAGCAGGCTTGATATATCTAAATAATGAAATTTGAATACAAGAAAATGTTGGCTATATACATGTGTAGAACGCCAAAAACCTGCCAACTTTTGCAACCATTGTCATCTGAGATGCTCCCCCATTAAGAATTAATTTACAGCTTCCATGTTAGAATCCCAATGCGACTGTTGAAACTTTACCCTCTGATGAAGCAGTGCATTTGATGGGCATTTCCACTGCTTGTGCCATGGACTTTGGGTGAAAGGCATGCTGGAAAAGCATGTGTATATGTAAAATGGGACTGATCATGACCATCACAATCATATAGGACTTACTTTCAACGCCTGCACAATTAGAATGTTAACGTTATTCTGTGTTAATCATCATCATGGCCTTACCCCAGTGATTTGGGGGGTCAGCTTATTTCCTGTTTGAAAATCTCAAGAAAATGAAAGAATTATGCTGTGTTTGGATACACTATCAAATAGAATTGCAGCTATTAGTCTATAAAGTGGAAATGACCAAATCATAAATTTAGTAACTACTTCAAATTCATATTGAGGTTTAAGCTCCAAAAACGCCATTGCATTACTTTCAAGTGGGACTTGGAAGGAAACATAAATACGATTTGGTTCTGCTTCCTCATTATGGATATTAGAAACACCACTCACTTTTTGTCATTTCCTTCTATTAAACTGGATCTTTGTAATGCAATTTACTGTGCATCCAAATGCAGCTTAACAATGTTTGGATGTTCCCTTTTGCAAGGCAGATCAGATGTGCTGTGTCAAATTGCCAATGACATTAGCAATAAAAAAGCAGGAAAATGGATGGGCTTTTGTTTTCTGCACTGCCTACAAACAGTGTCATGTCCATCCAGATAACCGAACGAAATGCAAATTGAGGGTACACCAAAAGGAGGCTTTGGGTACCATCTGGATGTACACCAAATTAGCATTGGATTGGATATCTATGGAGATAAGCATTCAAATGGCCCATTGGTAAAAGACACATTTGGCCCCCAAATCAACACCCAGTTACCTTTGAGTGGACCTCAATTTATCCCGATAAAGAAACAGGCAGAGCACATCCATTCACCCCCAAAAGCAGAAACATCCAAAAGTAACACTACCAACAACCTGGGATCTAATCTATTAAGGAAGGTAAAACTGAAAAGTTAATAATGAAAAAGTCATTTTTCCGTAAATGCACCGAGTCAAAACTGTATATGGACTTCCAGATATTAGTCGTCAGTCAGTTAACAGTATAATTTGGTATATGGCCAAATAAACACAGATCACTGAAGAGATGCTACAATTTGTCACATTAATTGATAAATAGGCTTGTTTATTTAGCAGAAGAAATTCCTGTAATATTCAAGTCTAATGTGAGTGAGAAAGAAAAGCGAATGCAAAGGTCAGACATTGAGTATAACTACATTAGTATTCCCAAATTTTAAGGCCAAACATTCAGAAAGCCATTGTATAACATCCCTAATATTGATGTATGGAATCTGTCATTTGTAAATTCTTCATTTGATACAGTTCACAAAGATCACTTCTTCTTCTTCTTTTTTTCATGTAAATATGCAACCAGAAAACTCTAAATAGCTGGAACAAGGCAACAATGATGACAGTGTTTATAATCTGCAGTTAAAACTACAATTCTATCTAAACTAATAATATAAAACAGGGAATTGAAAGCTACACCATCCTGATTAGTAAATACACTTTCTTTCCCTCTTTTGGTAAATACAATAGTAGAACATTTTACTATTGGATTGCCAAACATATGAAGGGAACCTGCATCTAACAATCCGAGTGGGTGTCGTTAATGGTTAATAATAATGTAATATTGCTGAACATGGAAATCTGCAGTTAAAACTACACCTAATGCTTACAGTTAAAACTACAATTCTATCTAAACTAATAATATAAAACAGGGAATTGAAAGCTACACCATCCTGATTAGTAAATACACTTTCTTTCCCTCTTTTGGTAATACAATAGTAGAACATTTTACTATTGGATTGCCAAACATATAAAGGGAACCTGCATCTAACAATCCGAGTGGGTGTTGCTAATGGTTAATAATAATGTAATATTGCTGAACACGCAAATTTGCGGAGGAGAGTCTCAAATTCTAAATAATTTTCTGAAAAATGGCTGCTGGATGGTTGGCAGCAAATTGGAAAACGACTCTGATTTAGAGAACAGCCAAAGGTCATGGATGAAACCTGGTTTTGTGAGCTTGTCGCAGCAGTCCAGCGTTGAGGATTTGGGGAAGCTACCGACCCATCCCTGATGTAAGTCACTACCCTTGATTGCTCCGGTCTATTGACTGCTAACTGGGGTGGCATTTCTCTCATGACCCATAACACACAAGCTGAAGGCACAGATGAACCTGGCAAAGCATTTTACATATCACATTAAGCTCAGTGAATGGAATTGATTCATATTATGAATAGTAATAAAGAAGATGAGATCTGCAGTGTTTATCGGATGCAAAGGTATATATAACAAATGCTAGTGTCCATGTTTGCATGTCCGTATAGTACATTCTACATTGGTGTGTTCAAATAATGATAAAATTAACCAGCAAAGTTAGAAAAGAAAGTTGTAATGGCTGACCACACTAAAGCACAGAATTTTTTTTTTATTTATTTTTTAATTTAATTTAATTTATTTTTTTTTTTATTTTTTGAGAAGTACAGAAATCATACTTTTGGTTCATCGAAATGCTGGCATCTTTTACCATTAATAACATGTAGGTGATCCCTGAAAACGCTGCCAAGTCTTTGATCAACTTCAGACCAGTCCTATTGCTGCCAATTCCACTTGCTTTGAGTTGCCAACCCAAATGGATATAAGAAGACAAGTTAGATCCTGCCTTGGTCATCCCTGACTGAACCCCAAGCACCCTGGATTTCCCATCAAGGTATCATTCACATTCAAGCTACCATGAAGCTACCAGCTTCCACCATCCCACTGCAGGTAAAGCCCACCTAACAACCATTGTCACTGGCCTACTACGATCATTAATTACATCATTTAAACTAATCAGACAATAATAGAAACTCCCTTGAATTCTTTCAATTTTTTAGGCCACTTAATGTGTGTGTGTGTGTGGTTTTTTTTTATTTTTTTATTTTATAACCATATATACTTTTACCAATGATATCGCTTTTAATTTTTCTCAACCAAGCTATTGTTCAAGGATGGCATCGAACATCCTTTTATTTCTTTACTTTCATATACCCCATAAGATGAAATAAGGGGGCATTCCACATAATATTTGTCACATGGTTTGAAAGGGGCAACTTCCCAACTCCTAAAAGAAATCATCCACACAGCTTGGCATCACTGTATATTTTAAAGAGATTGAAGAAGGCCTTGCAAATGCTTAGTCATATTGCAATGGAGGAAGGGATGGTTGATTATGTCCTTCCTATAATAAAAGATGTTCACAGTGGTCATTTAATAGAAAACTACTCATTTTGCACTGGAAATGCCCTCTTCCATGGACCTGCAAGCGACTGACTGGCCTTATATACATAAGGGGCACATCACGTTTTTTAGCTTAAGGCACCCTTGAGGGCTGGGGGGTATACACATTCTTCAGCTTGAGTCGGGGCAAGTCACAAAATCCAATAGTTCCATTTTCCTTCTTGTTCATCAATCAGACAATGTTGTAGGCGGTGTCAATCTGTCACTCTAGAAGAGATAGATATGTGATGATAGGTGGAAGATGAAAATCACACTATTATTGTTATTATAGTTTTGATTTATTTGACTATTCCATGGTGATTCCCAAAAGCCACACCAAACCACAGGCTCAATAAAGAACTCAATATAGAAAGAATCAACTTTCTCATGTGGGATTGAGAGGATCCCCATGCTTCAACTCCACCCAAGATAGGTTCTACATGTAAAGTTCATAAATCCTATGTGGTGACCATATTCATATATTGATGATCTTGTCTATAGATCATGATGACCATGAATCCTATGTGGACATGTTATTAATGCTATAATTAATATGTAAGTCTATCGTAAGCATATGAGAACATGGTTTAAAGGGAGAGGGTTTCCTCTGTTGTCCTTGGAAACTTGAGTTTGGGCACAACAACCACTGGTTAAGGGAGAGTTGTGTTCCATGGATATCAGTACCTTGTTAGTTCATAAACACCTAGTAAGTTTTAGGACAAACCTGTGAAAACTCTTGATGTAGTCATCTTGTGCAAGGGAACCAATGATGAGTTGGGATAGGTCCCACCATGAGGCTTGACGACAAGTTGGTGTCTTTGCCTACCCCACATGGAATTATGAGTATTCACGGATATGGGCTCTTCTTATTAGACCTGTTGGATACTTGCATTGGATGATTGCTTTTAGTCTTTCGATCAAGAGGCACATCCTGCTTGGTCCAAATCGACTTGTATATGTACTAGCTTTGATTAATCCTTAGACCTGTAGACATATGGGGAGTTCAAGTTCCTAGCTTAATGTGCTTTGCCTCGCCTCGTGAGGTCAATTGCAATGGTTCATTTATTAGTGTGGCTGAATGCATCCATTAGGGTACGAATGAGGTCCACATGATCCAACAAGTGATCTGCTAGTTGCCTAGGAACACTTATGGCTTAAATACGGTTTGATCGAACAACCCATCAAGTTGTTTTCACTAGGCCCAACACTCAAAAGGTTTTAGACTTTTATAAAAGTTTTAAACTAGTAATCTTTTATTTTAACTGTTTAAGTGTTTTAATCACACTTGGTGGTAATTTTGATGGTTGAGATCTTATGGTCCACTTCACTTGCATGGGTATTGGATCAAGGGTGGATGGCCATGGTGACTGGACAGATTGGGTCAATTTGGATACATGGATGGCCAAAATCACAAACTCTAGATGTAGTAGAGCAATACCAAAGTTTGTAGGGTGGTGGAGCACCATAACTGGTCTCTCCCTATAACTGTAACTCTTTATCAATAAGATCCTATGCTAGAGGGAATAGAGAGAGGCCTTAGACGTCCAATTGCCCGAAGAGAGAGAGAGAGAGAGAGAGAGAGAGAGAGAGAGAGAGAGAGGGAAGAGACCTTGAGCTTCCCTAGTCCTACTCTAGGGTTGTGTTTGGGCTCTCAATCTTCTCCTCATCTGGAATAGACGTGGAAGAGACCTTCTAGATTGAAGGCACAGCATTGGCATTGGCATTTTGCACATTTTCAAGAAGTGGTGATCAAGAGGTAATCTTAGGCATAGGATTTTGTATTTTCTTGTAGAAATTTTATAATATCTATATGTGGTTCCATAGTATTAGGTTCACACTAAATAAGGATTTTAAAAAAATTAAATTAATTCTACTGTTTCAAAAAATCCTAATGCAAAGCACCCTGGAAAACTCATTGGAAGAGAGCCCCGCTCGGATGCACTTGTCAGGCTCATTCAGCTAGAGAAAGAAACTTCAGAATTTCTTCAACCTCTTTCATAGGAAATGCCAAAACTCCACACAGAATAATAGCTGCGACATAAGCAACTTTTTCTTTCTTTCTTTCTTTCTTTCTTTCTTTCTTTCTTTTTTTGAAAGGTAACAATACCAGGAATCGAACCCTGGATCAACATACACAGCACTGTCTCTACCAGCTCTCTACCAACTCATGTTGCTCATGCAACACGAGCAACTTTCAGTTGTGCATGCCATCTGAGGGGCCTAATTAAACCCAAAGGGTATCAAGGGAGGGGTCAATGTATCCAAAGAGGTAGGACTTGCTAGTGGGAAGCCAAAAGGTTGAAACAAATGCTGTTCAGAGTACTCAAGGATCACTGCTGCATAAAAACCATAAGCTTCAAGAGAAGTCGCCACAAGGATCAGAACAAACTTTTCCAATTCATTGTGGTTCTACGCTAAAAAATCAAACCGACAAGAACCTATTTCCATCTTTTGCTTTTTCCCTGAGAGATCAAGGAGACAATGGTTGGTAAATGGCTATCAAAGTGGTTTTGCCTCTCACAGTATATGAAAGGCTTGAGCATGGTTCAACATATGATCAGATCGATACCATGGCCTTTGTTTTTTTTCTCTCGACCATTTTCTTTTAGAGAAATGAGTGAAAGGGGTGTTATCTCGTTGTAAACTCATAGCATATATGTTATATGTGTTTGACTTTCACACAAATAGACATTGAATTAGTTGATTTGCAAATGGCCAAAAACCTTTAAAAAAATAAATAGGCTTCAACATTGGACAGACAAACAACATCGGCCTAGGCATAAATAAAAATATTACTGAAAACACAGACCAAATATCAAAACGAGCATTTTCCTTTTTCCTTTTTTTGTGATTATCCCTTTTTCAGATCTATTACTTAAAAAGGAATTTTAGATGATATGGCCAACATCGGCACAGATACAGCCAATACGGTCAAATCCTATCACTTTTGGTTGGAATACCAGAACCAATACTAGTATTCAGAATCTTGGGCACGAGTCTGCATTCACTGAGATGTATGGTTGGACTGCAATGAATTATAATATTGCAGAATGTTGCTTGACCAGGCAATGATTATCTAACAAACAAATATTAGTTATGTATTTTATTTACTGGATTGTCTCCCCAGTTGCAGCTTGAAATCAGTAATCTAATCCTTAACACGTTCCTACACAATTTCTGCAAGTTCTTTAGAAATCAAACAAATGTCTAGTTACAGATAACCTTCAAACAAAAAACATGTGCATGCAAAAAAGTAGAAGAAGCAAAGTTACCTATAAAATAATACAAAATTATTAGAAGTGAAGTCTTTACACCATTTTTGTGCTCTGAACGCCAGTGATACAACATCTGCAACAAAAGAGAAGTTCAGAAAGCTATTACACATCCTAAAATTCCTTCTAAATGTTTTCACAAGATAGAATTGTGTGACATTCAAACACTGCGTACATACAGGAATATTGGTAATGAGCGCTACTAAAGCACACGATGTGAAACACACAAGAGAGACAGCTGCCAAACTTGCTACCTGCACACAGTAGCAAACTTATAAATGTTCCTATGTGGCAGTTGCACTGAAAAGTTTGCAACATAGAAGATTAATTAGATACCTTCCACATTTCAGAAGTCCTTTCTGATCTTACTCTGCTCATTTTCAAGGAAAGTAATAACCCTGAACTTGATCATGCAAAACACAAAAGAAAAACATACGTCGAAGTGACGTATATTCAAAACATCAGAAAGATGCATTAACGTTGTATGTAAAAGAAAACAGACCACCACCCATGTAATGAAGGAAACATTTTGAATCTTGACAAGAAATGAAATCAGATGAGCACTAGATCCATAAAACCAAACATTTGAACAGTTGAAATGGGAAATTCTCTTAAGATATTCAGAGATCTCAGGACATCTAATTCTTGCATTTCTATTTAAACATATTGCATTTATGATTGAAGCATTGTAAGATCATAAATAACAGAATTTTCATTGCCAAACCAACTGGATCCGTGTTGGTGCTTACAAGTCCAAGTCTGACAAGGGTTCAGCTTTAAAGGCTGTATGATTACCAAGGTGGTCATTCGAAGGCGCTTGAGACAGTTAATTGAGCACTCCAAACCTTTTGGAGAGGACTTTCACCTGAAACTGAGATCTTGGGTCTGTGATGTGTGTTGTCTGCCACAATGCAACTAATGGCGAATCCTTTCAGTCAAATGATGGTTTGGTTAACTCCTTTTGGAGACATCTCTTACTTCCATAGGTACGTGAGTATCAAATTCTGCACCAATATTTCTTTTTTAAAAGATTACTGAATTTTATTGAAGGGGGCATAGATGAGACATCTGAATCGAAAATTACAAAACATCAGACCCAGACAGAGAAGGCACAACTTGAGAGGGCCTTTAAAGAATCCAAGCCATCGCATCCAACTTAGGCCTTCTAAAAAACCTCATCAAGTTTCCTACACTGGTTCTGAAAGCATTTATCATTCCATTTCCCCCCAAATCCTGCATCAATATTGAGGGCTTTAGTCCTAACAGTTAAGGCATTTGGCTTGATCCTTCTCCTATGGATTAAAATTTTGGTTACCTTCATAATGAAGAGTGAACATAGCAACTTGGGCTATAAGCAAACATTTTATATATAGTTAGAGAAATATTTTGACATAATGACATCTTGGAAATGTAATTAATCCTCGCCATACCCATATCTTGAAGGTTTGGGTATAGAGGATCTGTCAAACCCGGCCCTTAAAAGACTAAACATCTCTATCTGTACTTGAGGAACATAGAGCTATGGGTCGTGTTTAATCATTTAGACATTACTCTTCATTGAGCAGTTTAATAATGAAGAGCAATATACCTTACAGCAAGCAGTTTTTCAACCAGTTCATGGATTAAGTGCATAAATTGTAGAACATCCAATCCATTAGAGAACCATCCTATAGAAATCAATGACTATCACAATTATAACAAAAGAGCATGAAAAAAAAAAAAAAAAAAAAATCAATTTATAGGGGAACAACTGTTTAAAACAATAGTTGCTCACCGTAGCAAGCTAAAGCTCCTCCTAGTAGAAGGATCACTATGGAAAAAAGATCTAGATAGACCTGCACAGTTAAAGGGTTGCAATTATTGAGCACCAAAATAAAATGCAATAACTAACAAAGGAAACCAACACGTGTGTGCATTAGGTCTATAACACCATGCCTTAGATTAGGAATGATATGCTCTTTTTACAACTTTTTTTTATATGATTTTCAGATGAACAGTGACTCTGTGTGTGTGTGTGTGTGGGGGGGGGGGGGGGGGGGGGGGGGGTGGGGGGGGGGGATGATGTTGATGCTTGGAAGAGATGTAGATGATTGAGTGTACAAAACCATGCCTTAGATTAGGGCTGATATACTAATTTGGTATTATTTTTTAAAATTGTCTAGCTATTTTCGCATGAACAGTAACTATGAGCAAAAGCCCCAACATTTTTATTTTAAATTTCCAATATTCATTTTCGAATACTCTTAACACGTGTAGAATGATTAGGTGTCCAAAACCATGCTTTAGATAAGGGGTGATATGTTAAATTACTATTTTCTTAAAATTTTTATTTTCAAACTGTTTTCGCATGAACAGTAACCACGAACACAAACCCCGATTTATTTTTTTTGCATCCAACATTCATTTTAGAATATTCTAGTATGTGTAGGATGATTAGGGGTAGAGAGCCATGCCTTAGATTATTCTTGATATGCTAATTTATTTTTATTTTTTTCTAGCTACTTTCACATGAACAGTAACTATGACGGCGCAGATTATCCTATTAAAGTAATTATAGTAATGCAGTTGATAATCTGATTGTTTTGGGATATCATCAAAGGGCCATGTGCTGAATAGATTAGTAGCCTAGTGACACAAATGTTACACATGCAACTCTTGGAAGGATTTTAGATGTAATCCAAGCTTCCACCTTGGATTTCAAACCCCCTCTTTGAGGGGATTTGAAACCCCCAGTTACTTTATGGTGCCAAACATATCGGGGAATTTGAAATTCCCTCAAATCCCCCCAAATCCATGGTGCCAACGACCCCTAAAACTCCCACAGGCGCAATATAATAGACTATTACATAGGTTAATTACAATCGACCTATGTATTGATTACCTTGGAAAATCCAATAGAACGATCTAAAGTCTGGAATACATTTCAGGGGCTACTAAAAGTAAGATTGATCAAATGATCTAATCCATCCTAAATTTGGCCTTTTTTTTTGTAGTCATCCTTTTTCCAACCCATGGATGAGTTGGTTAGGATTGCCTAGCAGAAGTGATTCTTTAGAATCATAAGCAATCCATGATGAGAACTATCAAATCAATGGATTGAATTGTTGCTTAGGTCTATATTTGTAAAATGATCTTGACCATCCATATTAAAGGCTATTGATCATATGGTTAAGATCATCAAATCGGTATTGATATTTTCACACTAGCAATGTGTCTTGTACTTAATGGACAGTCTAGATCAATTAACTAGACTGTTCAAGTGTCCCAATACAACTAAGAGCATTGTAACTTGTAATGCTCTGGGAGCACTGGAACATCTACGCAGACATGTACACATGTACGTATGTGTTTATATATAGAAGCAGACACTGCAAACTTTTTGAGATGGACCAAACAAAAATTTGATGCCCATGGTTTTTGTATTCAGAGTGCAAAGACTTTCTAGGGATCGTTTTCATGCATGACCCTTCAGATCCCTCGCCTTTAGGTAACAACACTGAAGATAGCGTGTCTAATTAGGTGGTTACTGAGAGAGAAGATTATGGTTCTGGCTGAAGAAAGATTCTGTTAGGCATATCTTCCTATTTAATTTATTCGTGTATTTGTTTAGCTCATGGTGATTTTCACGTTCCCATTTCTTGTTTTCTGATCATTAAGTTGCGTGCTCCTTAAGACTGGCTATCTTATGTTCTCCTTAAGACTGTCCATCTTTAACACATAAGGGTCATGCGCATGCACGTACACATGCACAGACAGAGGACTCTATAAAGAGGACGAGGAAGAAGAAAAAGAAATGAACATTCTGCATCTTATGAAAAGATATAATCATATGAAATTTTCAAATGGTTGCAAGCTACGTACCCGAGCAACAACTGAAGAATCGATGGGATTTGTGCCTTTACCAACCCAGATTAGAACAGCAAATGCTATCATCAAGACAAAGACTAACACAATCACCTAAGCAAAACAGAAGAAGCAATTAGCTTCTATTTGCGCAACAATACATTGAATCTACTATTTCTATGTAAAATTCCACAACCATCTTTGTCAAACATCCCAAATTTTGCAAAAATGCACTCTCGAAATCACATTTCTAACATCAATAAAAAATGATGGGGAGCAACAACTGGATACACCATGAGAACAATCGAAGATATGCTAAATATGAACACTTGGATACTTGGCATACCAAAATCACAAATTTTTGACGACTTCCGACATGAATGCCACGGAAGGGGCAACATTTTCGATGGTTATCAGCATGAATTGATCCGGGTTTAGCCTTTGTCCTTTCCAGCAAAGTTTCACGATAACTATTATCTTCATCCTCTTCATCTTCATCATTTGCCTGGTGGCAAAGGTCAACCCTGTAAAGTCACCACCAACAAAATCACACAGCTTATAAACAAAAGTGAACTATTTTGTATGTTTGAAAAATCCAGTTGTACAAAATCAAAAAGGATGATATTAGCTCTTTGATCGTCCCAATATGCAAGTGGTATATTGCAATATTTTAGATGATGTTGACTGTGAAATTCGGTCTATGATCTAGTTCGATATGAAGAGCCCTAAATGACTAGATTAAAATGAACATCATGTGAACTTTTTTAATTACTACTAATTTTAGAAACTAGATGCTAACTGGACAATTAACCACTTGCTTTAAAAGCTCGAACTAATAGAGCATGGCAAATTAATCCATTTATCTCATAGCCCAGGCCCCAAATCCATGGGTTCCGCCCCCTCACACGAGCCACCCGCCTCACACAGGCCCCAAATCCATGGGTTCCGCGGGCCGCCCACCCTGAGTGTGCCCCTACATCCCACAGGCCACCCCACTCGAGCCTGGTGTGAAAATGCCCCCACATTACATATAGTCTAAAAACTCCCAATCCATGTGATCATAGGCCTTTACAATGTCCAACTTCCACCCCTTTAAGCCCTTCCTTATGCTTGGAATTCATGCACTCGTGAACGATAAGAGTACCATCCAGAATCTATCTCCCTTCAAATGCTCCTTGATTTGCCAAAATGATCTTGCCAAGCACATTCTGAAATCTTGCCACGATCCTAACCTCTGATTGATGAATTTGCTTGTTGAATGTGGGCTACTGACTATTTGTCATTGCAACTCTCCATTCAATGTCAACCAATTGTCCAGTTAGGAACACATGCTCGTTGCCATTTTTGGAGTTAAAAACACGTTGGTGGGTGGGGCCTACAATATGGAGGCATTAATTTCAAGTGCATTTATGCGAGTATACAAATGCAGCATCCATGGTTATAGAGTATCACACTCTACTAAAAATAAAAGCTTTCATGGTTCTAGCATATTACCAAAGTCGCTACTTCATATTCTAACCAGTACAGTCTGATTATCCATAAACACACAACTGCAGTACGATAGACATGGATGCACCTCAATCTAAACCATCCAAATTGCAAGTATCACTGTGGATGGGGTATAATCCAATAAATATGATAAAAAATTCATAAGCAAGCACTTTTCGGCAATAAAACTGACGGCCAGAATGAAACCAAAACAACCCTTGTTAAAAAAAAATATGGGAGGTAAGATTTGTGTTGTGAAGGTGAATTTGGACACTAAACCCATCCAAAGTGGGGCTCACTATTTGGACAATTTGGATTTAGTACATATGTAACACGTGTACACTGACAGTGGGTTGTGCCTACTAGCTAGTCACACTCTCAGCATATCAATGTTAGTTTTCCTGAAAAATCGATTCTTGCAAGCATCGTCTTCCCAAAAGACCCTCAATCAAGGTGTTCCGTATCCGTTACAATACGCCTGTAAAGGCCGATACGTATAGGTAACGGCCATGGCCATTACGCGATACGGGGGAAACGGGGCAGTTGGTTTTTTTGGACTGTATCGGCTGTTGCGGTGGCCAAAATGGCCATTACAGGGCATAACGACCGTTACCCCCGTAAGGGTCAAAAAACAACCATTTTTTCTGTTTATATCCATTTTTCTCCTCTCTCTCTCTTTTTTTTTTTTTTTTTTTTTTTTCACTTTTATCATTCCAGAAACTCTCTTAGATCATTTTACAATAAACTTTGACCACTCTTAATATAATTTTTAAGATTGAAATCATACATTGAAGTGATTTAAGCAAATAGAAGCTCCGAGGGCCATTTTTTTTCAAAAAATTGAAGAAGTGGTATTTATGCCTTGTTTTTTATTTCTAGTTCTAATGCTTGATTGTGATGTGTAAACATTAGATACATATAAACATGTTCACAAATTCACTAGATAGCCCAATACAACACTCTCACCAAAGAGTGGACTGTTACGCTACCATAAACATGCTCAAAACAAAAAAAAAAAAAAAATGAATACATATTTGGAATATATACATTATTATGGATTTTTTAGATTATTTTTTTTTCAGAATATTTCGGGCAAAAGAAAATTTTCAACCATTATGGGGGTCGTAACAGTCGTTACACCCCCGTATTGGACATTATAACAGATACCCACATCGGTAATGGTGGTGACCGTTATGGCCACCGTTACCGATACAGAATACCTTGCCCTCAATCATTCTCTTTGCAACAGTCATTCCCTAAGATTAGGCAATGTTCCTGGATCTAGGACTAGGAATCTCCTTTTCCTGATCTTTCCTGATCGGGGCAGATTTGGATCCAGGAAATTTAAATCCATAACAGCTTCTGTTTAGATCCTGGTGGGTCCTTTCTCCAATTGGATCAGGCACGGACCAGTTGATCACCCTGGCTTGACCTGAATCCAATCCATTTGCAGCCTAGTTTGAAGGCCTCTTCAACAGCTGCATTTTTCCTGCTGCATGCTATCAGATTTTCTGCAAGCTTTGAGTGATTCTGTTTCACAATATCAAAGACTCATCTTGCTGACATTTCAGCTGCAATTAAACGGCTATGCATGAAATTCTAGAAGCATGCCTCTAACAGGAATCTGAAAAATCCAATTCCAGTTTGGTGATGCATAAATGTGTGTGCCTCAGAAAATGTGAGTTGAATTTGAAACTATGAACAGACATCAACAAGCAAAACCTTTAACTGCATATCCTCTTGCCTGAAAACTTGAGTCCATGTGCATACAAGGCATGGATATCAAAATGCATAGTAAAATCCAACTATCTTGGTCTCAAAACAAAATGCTCCCACCGCCACAGCAGCAGTAATGATAATAATGATAACAATAAACAACAACAAGAATAAAGACAGTGTCCTCTTGCCTGAAAACTTGAGTGCATGTGTATACAAGGCATGGACATCAAAATGTACAGTAAAATCCAATTATCTTGGTCTCAAAACAAAATGCCGCCGCCACGGCAGCAGTAATGATAACAATAAACAACAAGAAGAATAAAGGCAGTTACCTATCAAATGATGGTGGCAATATATACTCATGTGACCCGTCTAAATATGGGAGCTTAATGATGTGCGTTAGTAACGCTTGCTTGGACCTTGTTATATAAATTGTCATTAATTGATAAGTTTATATTTGATCTGTTTGTCTTTGATTATTTTAAGCATGTCAATTGGCAATACAAAACTTATGTTGGAGGTTCTCCAAGTTGGAGTAATTCTAGAATAGACTGACTGCATATATCGTCTCTTGGTTACTTCTGATTATATACCACAATGTCTGGGAATATGGGGAAAATGGCTGAAATAGAGAAAATTAACATAATAAAAGGAACAGCTGGGTAGAGTTCTACCTCGATCTTTATAAAAGAAAAAAATAGTTCTTTCTCAACATAGATAATAATAATAATAATCACAGGAATACTTTTGCATTTCAAATACTGTCCGTGTGGAAAAACTGAAGGCAAAACCCAACCATCAAAATCGAGTTAGATAACTTCTTTCAATTAGTTAAAAAATGCTAAAAGCTTATTTGGAATCATTCTAGCAAGTATCATCGTATATTTTCACTGTTTTCGGGTGTCTTAGTTTGTTACCAAATGAACTTGGCAGTAGAAGAAACATTTGTGCATTTTTCTTCCACCTTTCTGAAGAAGGGAAAAAAAAAAAAAAAAGACTCGTTATCCTGCTAGGACTCTTTTGAAAGAAATATGTTTGCTAACAATAATCATAGTAGTTCTTGCACATTTTTAAAAAGTACGAGATGGAGAACATACCAGAATGATAACAGCAGAAGAAATGCAGCGAGAAACAGAATCTGGGGGCAGACTGCAGAATGATATTTTCACAATTAAAACCTCCACCAAATGCATCAAAGCCACATACAGATCAAGATGGCCTAGAGTTCTGAAGCAAGGTATGATGTCTCAAGAGGAACATTCCCACAAGGATAATGGTCAAAAGAAACGGACAAAAAAAAAAACATACCCATGAGGATAAATCCACATGCGTGCGACCAGCACAACCATCTCTTACAAGTAGCAATGAGAGTCGATACAAAATAAATTACATAACCTGTCCAATTGTGAAGTCAGTATTGAACAATGAATGCTACAGAAGTGTGTAATATTCTATGTAAACCATCAGCTACATGGACAGCCATCATTTAGATATTACACAAACTAACTTCCCAAGCTCAAGCATTATTATTTTTTTATTTTTTTATTTTTTTTATTATTATTTTCTTTTTTCGAGGGATAGCTCGAGCATTAAAATGAATAGAATTTTTTTTTTTTAAAAAAAAAAAAAAAATTAAAAAGTGATAAAACAAGCAACACTGTAACTCTATGAAATCTGAAACGGATAGCTGCAGCAATCGGTGGCTTGTTGATATAACATCTCTGCAAGAGTTTATAGATATTTGAGATGATGCCCTTTAATGATCTCTCATGAACTAGATTTCTGTGAAGTTCATGTAGGATTAGTGACCCACCTCTCAGTCCGACATTGGATTAGGAGGACAAGACTGAGTCGTCACAATGGTGGAGGGATACAACTTGGTTGGGTAATGGATAAATGTGGTGCATGCACTTTTGATGATGTGGAGAATACCGACGTGCATGCGGTGGTGGACTACTGTACCAGTGATGAGACCAAAACCCTAAACTCCTTTATATGAGAACCTATTCACAAGAGAACGATAGCCTATCCACCAAAGATAGAATGGTACCCCCCAGGTCCTCAATTTGAGGAAGAATGGCATCAACAATCTCTCTTTTTTTTTCGAAAGATGCATCAACAAGCTCATCCTACACAACTATGATCTAAGGTACAAGATCGGAAACATTCCTTTCAGTTTAGTTCAAGAAATTTCAGATCTAAACATTGGGTCAATCCTTAATCAGATTAAGAGATTATTATTTTTTTAAATCACGCTACCTTTAATGTTTTTCCAAAACCCATCATGCCCACAATTTTCTCGTAAAATAAAAAATAATAATAAGCATTGTAGCACTGTCCTTAGCTTGTACTGTAGAGAGGTACAATGGCATGGCGCTATAGCAAAATATTTTAGAACTCCTGCCAGGTCTCAACCCACCCATCAGCAGTGTGTCACATATAGGTTCAACCAGCAGTCTGACCAGTTCCACCCATGTAATGTATACATAAATAAAATAATAAGAATGAAGCAACTAAGCGCTCATAGCTTAGTTGGCAGTGTCTTTGCTTTGCATAATGTTGATTGTGGGTTCGAACTCAACTTATTTTAAGTTGAACTGGCTAGTAGAACCTGGCAAAATGCCCAATGCAGGTGAGTGCACCAGTTGGCCGGATGCTCGAACACTTTCTTGCCCACAACAGATTTTCAGGTGCAACTGGTCCTCGCCCAAAACGGCCCAATAATGTGGTCCGGTCCGGGTTTTTAAACACTGCTATGCTGCATACCATCTTCATCTCACAGTTCTTGCGGTTGTCCCTACTTACATTACAGTGATAAAATATTACAGAGGATCAAGAGTCAACAACATCTTGAGTATTGTGTGACTTCCATGGAAAGATGTTGTAAGAAAAGAAAGAAATATGAATCTTTCCAATTAAGTCGGCTGCAAAGAAAAGCTGGATTGACTTGTAAAAGAAAACTTTTTTTCCTTTTTTGGTGGATGGATTATTAATGTGCAACTTAAAAACAAATAAACAACCAAATCATATTCATCAAAAATACTAAAAGACCTATAATAGGATGCTATAATGATCGATGAATATGTGACTACAGCAGCCAATATTGCCATGTGAAATCAAAATTGCAAGCATATAAAAAACCTCAATTAATTGGGATAAGGCTTTGATATATATATATATATATATATATATATATTATATCCTCTCATATTAAGCAATTACATAAACAAAAAAAAAAAGGATTGATGAAGTAAAACTTATTTTGTATCACATGAAAAGGCATTTCATCAATCCTGTGTAAGGCGTCTCACCTACGTTTGAAGACCCAATCATGAGATGAAATACCTGCATAGGGAAAAGGGCATGCATCAGAGATCACATTTTTGGTTTTGTAAATAATTAATAGGAGATGTATCAAAAAAGAAGGAAAAAAAGAGTACACCCAAAAAGCAGGACAAATATAAAGTGATGATTACAACAGACCCTCTTTACCTAGAGTGTCAGCACTGATGCTTTCAGATCAACACCACAAACTAAATAATTAGAAAGTTTAAATTATACAACATAGCAATACATAAAGAGAGTTTTCATTTCAACAAATGGAGAACTACAATACTAGCCTGCACAGAGTCGTTAGTCGTCACTTCATTTGGAGATCTAGCTGCAGCCTGCAGGCCAATTGCATCTAGGATCCATATGTGCATATCAATTAATTGCATGCGAGAACCTGACACTCTGAACTAGTGATATCCTTTTCTTTTCCTTCTTTCCCAAGGTAAATTAAATTAAAAAAGAAAAGAAAAGAAAAAAAAAAAAAAAAGATAAACGAAAATAATAATAACTGAACTAGTATATTCTGAATGAGTACCTTGTGTATGGCATAGGTCCTCTATCAAGGCATACACACAAATAAACCCAGTATTTTCAAAGACATGAGAATAAAGAATTAATGTGATTTATCTTTGCTATTGCTTCCCATTATGCCTCTCAAGCTAATGCCCTATGGGCATTGGATGCAGTGTTAATGTGCGAGAACATGGCACTTGAGTAGGTGAACATGCAAACTCACACCAAATCTTTTTCTAATTTTCTCATAGGTGTATTGTAGAGTCCACAAAGATTTAATCATCAAAACTTTGGAGTTTGGATGCACTTGCAAATTGCACACATGCATAAGTATTAAGAAAAAAGGAAAATTGCAATTACAATGTACACAGCTGCACATTGTTGCACAGATTCTTGTAAACATGCATTGTACCCATCTCAACACATTCAGTTCTGACAGTCCATGGAATGGGGGGCTGCATTTCTACATTTTAAAAATCCTGCTTTCTGCACAATAAAAATTCACATAGGTTCTGAGTTCTACCATTCCCACTAAGATTTTATGCAAGAACGATAAGATCATAATTCTATAGCCCACTATTATACACTTGTACAATCTATCGTAACCCTGCAAATTTTGACTTTCTAAATTAATTAAAGGAATGTTGCATGTTGGTAAGTCATACATACAACATCACTCCAAGTCATGTTCAATTAACAAAATTAAATTTCATGTGTATTGCTATGGAACTATGTAATTTCCCCCTTACTCAAACTGCCAATAGATTTGTTGCTATATGTTCGCACATACTCTTTAGCTTATCATCTTTTAACTACTATGATGAATGCAAGGTAACAAGGTCAAGATAGCAAAGTGACAAATGGCATGCAACCAACCAATGGTATTGGATTGTAAACAACCTTAAATTGAATTGGCAAAACAAACACCATTGTCATAACCATGTCCCAGCTAATTGAGATCAGTTTTATAAAATCCTGTATAGTTACTTTATGGTGTGCAAAATGTCCCAAGTAAACCCTAATCTTCCTCCCAAAAAAATGTCAATTGAAGTGAGTACGGACCATCCCACAATTACCAAACCACATCTCAAATCAAAACCCACCAGCAACGAGAAAACCAAAATAATATATCGATGCTCCGTTATATCGTCATGCCGAGGAAAGGTTATTTTTAAAAATCAGCAATCCTATTTTGACCAATATCTAACTGTTAAGAAGTTCCTTTTGTCCCAATCACAAATATTATTTGATTATCACAAATCAAGTTAGTGGGCTATGAGACTTTTATAATACCTCATTCACCAGCATCTATGTCCAATTTGTATTAATGGATAAGTGGTTCAGAACATTAGAACCAAACAGAGTTATAATTTCCTTCCGTCATCATCATTGCCTTGCCCCTGTTATTTGGGGTCAGCTTCTCATGGTAGGCTGGCAACCGTTCGATGACCAGCTACCCACCTGACATCTACCCTCCTCCACCCAGCTGAGAACCAACTGGTGCAATTACCAACAGGCGGAATATATCTACAAATAATTCATGTGTATTTGCTATTCTTGTTACTATCACTTCTAATCTTCTTCAGTTTGTTAAAAGATACCAAGCAAGTTAATAGATAATAAAATTTGTCAGATACGAGTACAGTAACTACCCTCCTATAGAGATTGATGCCTATGTACCCATGTTCATGTCATAACTAGCAACCCTTAACCACCATAGCTAAGCAACATACAGTAAAACCTTGACAAAGATTCCCTTTTATACTCCTTAAAACATCTAGTTATATACCCATACATGTGATTTTTTTTTTCTTTTTTTGAAAGTTAATGTGATTAAATTTTTAACTTCCAATTTATATAATAAGAGCCAGACTAAGTCATGATCTAAGCATTTTTTTTAACTCTCCCACGCCCTAGAATGTGACAACTCTTTCAAAATTTCACAAAATTAGCTTTGGTAAAAGAAAGAAAAAAATGGAAATAGGGGGGGGGGGGGGGGGGGGGGGGGGGAATGGCACACAGTTGCATAAGTGCTCCAAAATACAATTTATCGCATACCTTTTGCCGTGTCCACCCAAGTTGTTGATTGCGCAAATGAATCCTTAATAACTGGTACATAAAGTAGAATATGAGTCGATTATCCAAAGAAAAGAAACAACATGTTACTCTACGTGCAAATGTCATGATTGATGAAACACAAAGAAAGACCAATGAATGAAGCTCAGAACAATATAAGTTAATTTTGCTGATGTTTTTTTAATGGCGTTAATTTTGTCAATGATGTATTCAATTTCCAAAAGACCATCTGAAATATATAGGACATGGTTAAGAAACTTATGGTAGTATATCATTTAAATGTGCATTAAAACATGTTCGTGTCTGCCTATATCTTGAGAAAGTTGATGGGGATCTAGAACCATTGAAGTGTAAGGCTTATAAGTAAATACCTATTAAAAGAAATAGAGAATAAAAAGGCATTTTGTAAGGATTTAACAGCTTCTAATTCACTGCCGAATGAAGCAAATGGATCCCCTAGTAGTGATTAAATGATGAATTCAATAGAAATAATGTTAGACAATTGATGGATGCAGTCAATGCCTTGTAGCTGTTTCAGTTGATACACCAGATTTAATTGTCAAGAGAACAATTTATCTGTTTGCCAGTACATCTCATCTTTTATCATGCATCAAGGAAAAACTTGATTTATTTGGACAACATTCAAACTTCTGTCCTGACCTAATTCTTCTTGACCACTTGGATCACAAATAAATAATGCCGATATGGCAGCGATAAGTCACTATTGGTACAAGCCTTAGTCTAAACTAGTTGAGAATAGCATAATAGACAGGCAAAGCATCGGTGGATCCCTGGCTGTGGGGCCCATCATGATGTATGTGCCTTACATCCACACTGTCCATCCATTTTGACAGCTCATTTTAGGGCATGATCTCAAAAATGAAGCAGATCCAAATCTTAGGCGGACCACACCACAAGAAACAGTGGTTGATTGAATTCCCACCATTGAAAACTTCTTGAGGGCCACTGGAATGATTGTTTGCCATCCAGCCTGTTGATAAGGTCACAAAGACCTAGATGAAGGGACCGCAAAAATATCAGCTTTATCCAAAACTTTTGTTTCCCACAAATTTTTTTTTTTTGAAAATTGCCCACAAGTTTTTAATGGTCAATTACCATCATTTCCTGTGGTGTGGTCCACCTGAGATTTGCATCAGCTTCATGTTTGGGATCATGCCCTGAAATGAGATGTCAAAACGGATGGACGGTGTAGAGTTAAAGGAGGGCCCTACAGTATGATCTACTTTATTTTTGGCACATACATCACTGTGGGCCCCACAGTCAGGGATCTACTGACCTCGGTAGATCTGGGGATCCACCAGAGCCATGCCCATAATAAACAAGGGCATAAGTGAAAAGGGCAGTCCATTGACGCTGCATCTTTTGAGCCAAAGGAGCGATGCAGGTAGAACCCGTGGGGGCTGTTTCGATGCAAGAGAAATTGTCTCATGCACGGGCTAGCTGGGGCAGACAAGCCATTCAATGGTTTGTCTAACCCACTTATGGATGGAAACCGAGAAAAATAAGGGTAGCATATCCCCAAAAGGTGGAATAAACCAAGGATAGTGTCTCTAGAGAAAGGCAGAATAAACATAAGGAAAGCTTATCCCAAATTCTCTGCACAGGAATATATTGTTGCATGCACATGTGCCAAATGTTCCAAAAATGCCACATGTCCAACTGTCCCATGTTCAAGCACCCCACTTGTGCCACGATCAATCCTCAAGCGCCCTGCATATGCCATATGTGTCGATGTGCCAATGCATTCTACATGTGCCCCCATCCATCTCAAGCTCCTGACATGTGCCATAATCCATTTTTACCCCTTGTATCATGTGTTTGACAAACAACAAAAGAACAGCTAGTCTAATACCAGCTATTGCAAAGCATTTTTTCAAAACTTCTCTCTTATAAGAAATTTCCTTTGGCAAGGTCAGGCTCCAAATCTCAAATTTCATTTGCTCGATGGGAGGGAAGTTTGCAAGCCCTACAAGGAGGGAGGAACTGGTCTCAAAAGCGCTAACCTCATGAATGAAGCCTTCTTATGCAAGTAGGTTTGGAGGTTCTGTATGGTAGATCTTAGTCCTCGGAGATCCATAATTAAGGACAAATATGGAGTTTCCTCTTTCGGATGGCGAACTAAACCCTCCTCATTGTACAAAGCCTCTTATTTCTGGAAATCAGTGGTCTAGTTAGAGCACAAGGTTTGGGAGGGAATCATATTTTCCCCAGGAAGTGGAGAAAGAATACGCTTTTGGGATGATATTTGGGTGGGTGATCACCCCCTACGATCAGATTTTCCCAATTCAGCGGCCCTTTGCCCTTCAAACAATATATCAGTTGCAGCCTGTTATAGTGGTGAAGGCATCTTAGGAGTTTGGATTCCCCATTGTAGGTGGAATCTTAATGAAGCTGAAGAAGTTCTCCAACTTTTGCAGAGGTTAGAAGGCATTTATCCATCCCCGGGTACAGCAGATTCAACAGTCTGGTGCAGGGACAAATCGGGCTCCTTTTCAGTCAAGTCCATGTACACTTACATCAAGCCTACTCCTGCTTTTTTCAACCACATGTCTCACTTTGGGGATATGGAGCTCCGCCTAAGGTTATTGTTTTTGACTGGCTCATGTCTCATAATTCTGACATGAGCCTCCTTTGCAAGAATGAAGCTGAATCGGTTAATCATCTCTTCATCATTTGCCCTTTTGCCTCAAGTTTGTGGGCCAGTATCTTAAACTTCTTTAATTTAGAATGGGTCATGCCAAATTCAGTGAAAAGGATTGTTTGTCTTGTGGCGTGAAGGTATGGCGACTGGATCGGGGAGAGATAAATGGAGAATGGCCATGCTGGCAGTTTTTTGCTGCTTTATTCTCCTCCTTTAAATATTTTGTTTTTATGTTTTTCGTTGGTTCTTAATATAAATTCTTTACCTTTCCAAAAAACCAATACAACATATCCTAAATAGCCTACCCAAGCTATCATGACCCACACAATCTATCTGCCTACAACATAACTGAGCTTGCACCTAAACAGCCCCTTGAGGCATATGGTGTCATGATTCCGTCAACTCTGTAACAAGATTTTTTTAAAAATAAAAAATCACATGGAGTGGAGAGACTACAATGTACATTTGCCATGACTCGCTAAATTGTGGCAATTCATCCACCATATACGTCACACACACACACACACACACAGAGGTAAAAATATCATCCTAATAAATCCTGATACAAAACTTCTGTGGCTGCCACAAAGTTTCCAATGGTAGGCACTCAACCCCCGCTGTTTCGTGTGTTGTGGCTCACCTGAGTTTTGGATCTGCCTGATTTTTTGGACTTCTACACTATTGTGGTCTTGCGAAACTGATGGACAGAGTGGATTTGTCACAGGCATCTCTGTGAGCCCCACATAGTTTCTGACCATATGAACTTCCTATGGCTGAGAGCACGGGTTATATATAATATATATTGAAAGATGACAGTATTTTACTAAAAAATCGCTGAAAAGGCCGCAAAGAATACAAAGGAAAAACAACAACCAAACCTCCCCGGCAAATTACATAAGTGTAAAAGCACTTTTCTCCATTCTAGAACAAAGCTCCATACCCTCCCCGCGACCCACTCATAGTTGTGGCTAACATTACGGAACCACCTCCCGTTTCTCCCCTCCCAAATTGCCCAAAGACCCATGAACAAACAGCCGCCACAAAGCCTACTTTTCCTTCCCTACCTCCACATCAATCCAGATTTATACAAATTTTGGGCCCACTAGGGATGGAATATAGCTCAAGCGCTCAAAGATACTGATCGGACAATCCTAACCCTCCAATTGGTGACCTTTGATTGTACAGTCAAAAGCAAACTGGTCAACAGTCCAAATTTGGGGGGCGAAATCATACAGTTCAGTTTGTTGATATTTTGGACAGTTCAGATTGATGCATATGCATGCAACATGCTTTTGATTATACAGCAAAAAGCAAAGTGGTCACAGTCCAAATTAGGTGGTTGATGTTTTGGACGGTTCAGATTGAGATGTATGAATGAAACATGCGGTGGTGAGTTGGTACAATTGGTGTTAACTGCACTGGGAATAAGGTATCAACTCCCACTTGACTGCATTCAGCATCAAGAGGGTCAGGACTGCTGTGTTTCACATTTCAGGATAGCAAGTCCTGTCTGCCGCATTGCAAAAGCAAGCCCTTTCTATCATAGGATAGAAGTGGTATTTTAGTCATTTCACTCCCGCACCCATAACTAATGCAGACTATTTCTAGCTACTAAAATATTCAGATTCTTGTTTTTCTTCCCTTAAGTTGTTACAAACAATCAAGATTCAATTGTTGTGTCGGGAATTCGATTCGCACAGAGTATTCAATGAATCAAGATCGAATTGAATAAAAAATCTAAAAGCGAAAAGATAACAAAGAAAATTACTGACCTGTGAGAATGCGACGGTGGCGATGGCTCCATCAACACAGGTAAGAACGACATTGACAGCGAAAAGGACCACAGGCAGACAACTGCCGTCCCCGATTCCGTACAGCATCTCGCCGGCAACGAAAGGACTGGAAATGACGGAGGTTTAAAGAATCCTCTCTCTCCGCAAGAGCGAGTTTTAGGGTTTGAAAATGGGATTTTATCACTCTCAGTCTCTATGTGTGTGGGTGTGTGGGTGCGTATTTAGCAGATCTGCGGATGATTTTCTGTGGATGTGTTTTTCTATCGGTCTATTGCGTCTGTGGGCTTTGGAAGAAAGGTGCTGAAGGCGTGGTTATAGCTTCTTCGGGGAGGGAGGTTAAGGGTATTTTGGGAATAAAAGTGTAGTTTTGTTGGAAGGGAGCGAAACGGGGTCAACGTCGCCTTTTGCAGATGGTTAAAACGCACGGGTTTTGTCGGGTGTTTCCGACGTGGACGATCAATGACGCTCGCTCGTGTGATGTGTACCACGTGGAACTGCCAGTTATGGAAGGGCACGGCTTCGGTGGATCCTTGACTGTGGGGCCTACCTTCATGTATTTGACTTACATCCACGCCGTTCATCCGTTTTAAAAGATCATCTTATAGGATGATGCCAAAAATCAAGCAGATATAAATCTTAGGTGGACCACACCACAAGAAACAATTTTGATTGAATACTCACCATTAAAAACATCTTGGGGCCCATCGGAATGTTCATTTTCCATCCAGCCAGTTGATAAGGTAAAAAATAAGTAGACGAAGGGACGACATAAGTATCATCTCCATGTAAAACTTTTGTGCTTTATTTTTAGTATCATACCTTAAAATGAACTTTCAATACGGATGGACCGGAGGGATGTAACGTACATACATCAAGGTGGGCCCCGCAGTCCGGGATCCACCGAAGCAGCGTGATATACACAAAAGTTGGGCTTCAGGGCTGGCCCATTTCGAGTGGGGCTTGGACGGGAATACTAAGCTCGAGGATCGGGTTTCAAATTCAAGGCCCGTTAGTAATCGGGCAGGCTCTGGCTTCGTTCAAGAGCCCATCGACCCGATTGGTCTGACCCGTTTAGGATTTCGAAGGAATGTTTTTTCCCCTATTTCATGCATGATGGGGCACACTTGATGAACGGTCCTGGCCTCGTACAAAAATGGGTTGATGGACTGGGCTTCGGCCATGCAAAATCTTCATGGGCATTTGTGGGCCCAGCTTCTCAGACCCCAACACTTCTCTGGTTTTACTCTGCGAGAGATTGGGCAAGCGATTCTGATTACGTGCCGATTTTCCACTCGCGCAAGTGACCCGGGCTACTCGTAAGGAGGCGGTCCAGCGTGGATATGTGATGGTGGGACGCGGTTTGGCTAGTGACCCTAACATCAGCCGGATAGCGGGTTTCAAAGCTTGTGGGTCCTCACATGATGTCTGTGTTTCATCTATGCTGTCCATCCATTTTTACAGCTCATTTTACAATATGGGCCCAAAAATGAGACAGATCCAAATCTCAGGTGAACCACACAAAGGAAAACAGTTTTGATTGAGTGTTCACTATTTAAAACTTTTCAAGGCCTACCATGATGTTTATTTGTTATCCAACTTACTGATAAGGTCACACAAACCTGGATGTAAAAGGAAAACTCAAATATCAGCTTGATCCAAAACTTATGTAGCCTAACAAGTTTTGAACTGTAAAAATTCAATCCCCACCGATTACTTCGGTATGGTTAACCTGAGATTTGGATCTGCTAGTCCCATGCCCTAAAATGAGCTGAAAACATGGATAGACAGCGTGGATAAAACACATATATGATAGTGGGGCCACAGAGCTTCGACACATCTATCTAAGCTTGTGTGGAGTCACTAGCCAAACCACGTCCACAGTGAAAGAGTCGAGATGGTTCGCCGATCTAAGTGGGCCACTCGATTGAGCAGTGGCCATCCTTTCAAAACCGTCCATTTCTCATGCAAGTGTGGCCACGTGATTTGCGGAGCGACCTCTTTTCGGACCCAGGGAATTTCAACGGCCCACTCTTGATGAGTAGTACAGAATCAATTGTGCTGCGAATTACGGACGCGGATTTCCTGCGAAAGCCTTTAGCAGGAAGTTCCTGCACAAGGATTCTGGGTGGGGCCCACTGTCATGTTTGTTAGAAATCCAGCCCGTCCATCCGTTTTTTGAACTCCTTTTAGGACATGAGGCCGAAAATGATTAGGATGTAAAACTCAAGTGGGCCATACTAGATGAAACAGTGGGAAAGGAATTCCTACCATTGAAACCTTCCCACGATCCACCTTGATGTTTATATTCCATCCAAACCGTTTACAAGGTCATTTTCACCGAGATGAAATGAAAAAGCTAAGAAATTAAACTGATACAAAACTTTTGTGGCCATATAAATGTTTCAACGGTGGTCACTAAATCTCCACTGTTTCCTCTCGTGTGGCCCACTTGAGTTTTTTATCCTACTCTTTTTTATCACATGTCCTAAAATGAACTCGAAAAACGGATGGACGGAGTAGCTTTCTCACAAACATCGTAGTGGACCTACACAGAATGTTGCGCAGGACCTTCCTGCGAAAGCCTTTCGCAGGAAATCCGCGTCCGCGAATTACCTCTTAAGTCTCTTCTCGCGCCAATCCGCGACCCCGGACGAAGCCAGCTGGCGCGGCCCTAGCCGTGGGGCCCACCTCGATGTATTTGTTGTATATCCATGCTGTCCATCAGTTTTTCCAGCTCATTTTAAGCTATGGTACGAAATAAGAAGCATATAAAATTCACAGGCGGACGACATCAAAGAAAGAATTTTGATTGAACGCTCGCCATTAAAAACTTCTTGTGGCCCACAAAGGTTTTGGATCAAGATCATGTTTGTTTTTTTCCTTCAACCAGGTATATATGACCTAATCAACAGGTTGATGACAAATAAACGTTGTGGTGGACCCTGGTGGGCGTTCAATGACTACTTTTCCCGTTGTTAGTTCACCCAAGATTTGTTTCTGCTTCTTTTTGGGACCATGCCTTAAAATGATATGGAAAAACGGATGGACGGCGTGGATATACAACATATAGGTTGAGGTAGGCCCAACGGTCAGGGCCGCACCCACCTGTCTTGATCCAGGGTCGCACCTAATCCTTCTAATCCTTCTTCTCCAACATCTCTCTGTATCGATGTGCGGCTGGCAGTCTGGCACCTATCGTCAGTCTCCAAGTGCAGATGGTGTCTAATATCTAATACCACTCGCATGCTCGTACAACGTAATATTTGCGTATATGCACGCCAATCCAAACCGTCCAAATTGTGGGCAACATTGTTGATGGACCACAAACCTAAAATCACACCGATTGGATGATCTTAATCTTATGATCTTAACCATTAATTTTTTACTGCTGTCCATTTTTTTTCGTAGCATTCCATTTAGTCGCCATGATTTGGATGGTTGGAATCATGGGATGAGCATATTCCATGCTCGATAGGGCCATATTCGGGACAGAGTGTGTGCCACGTGTACACGAAAAGGGTGTGACACCAACCAAGTTGGGAGTCGCTTGGTTTTAGTTCTTTCTTCCATCACTGAACGGTGACAAGCGGTCCAAGCGTAGACCAATTTAGACGGTCCAAATTATGGTCTGCGAGTAGCCTGATATTATCTGTTATTATTTCATTTTGATCGTCTGTTCAGCTATGTAAGACCATCAAGCTGATGTTCCACTGGATTGGATATGGACCCAAAACCTGAAAATTTATAAGATCCTACGGTCGAATCTTTGGCCCTTGCTTATGTTGAATCTGGATCGTTGCTTGACTTAATTTTAACCATCTATTTGTATGGGCCACATCTGGAAGGACCTTCAAGCATGGGAGATTGTTGGGCATTCCCCATAACCCAGATGGTCTGGATTACCGAGTCGTGGCCCAGACTTTACACGGAAACCGTTCAGTCCTTATCAAGGGAGACGATGTGGCGAAGCTTGGTGAACGGGAGGATGGTATGACCATATCTCCATTGGAAGCGGATTGCCTGGTGACCCAGTCACCAGTCACACCAAGGGAAGCGGATCCATGGGGACCCAGCCACTAGCATCCACGCCGTCCATCCGTTTTTCCATATCATTTTAGGGCCATGCAACTCCAAATCTCAGGTGGACCACACCACAGGGAAATGAGAAAATGACACCCACTGTTGAAACCTTTTTAGGGCCCACTGTGATATTTATTTGCCATAAAACATATTCATAAGGTCACACAGACCTAGATGAAGGGAACCACACAAATATCAGCTTGATCCAATTTTGTCACCCATTTCCTGTGGTGTGGTCCACTTATGCTTTAGAGCTGCTTACTTCTCAGGCTCATCCTTTAAAATGTGCTTTCAAAATGGATAAACGGCATAGATAAAACACACACATCACAGTCGGCCCTAGAGTGCCTGCCACTAGGCAAGTGACTTCCATCATCAGGAATATCTTTAGTGACCCAACACCACCGGATCTAATACTCTTATATATGGGGCCTGGTAGAGTTCATCGTCAGGAATATCTCAGGTGACCCAACAGGGACGATCTGATGCTCTTACATATGGCCTCTATTAGAGTTCAGACTCTACAAATTCTTCACAGCAAGCTCAATCAAATCCCACCATGTCAGGTCACCAAGATGACCCTCCCCATGCATTTGATCCGAAGAAGGTTTGTCTAACCGTTAGGACCATCCATCTAGCTATGAACTGAAAATGGTTCCCTGCGCATGCATGGAGTGTATTAATCCAGCCATGCAATTGTTGTTCCATTCAACTCTTTGACCATTGCCATTGAACTGTGGTTCGAACCAAAGGCTGAGGAAAGTTGCGGCACATACTCCTGCAGTAGTTTTACTTGCATCCAAGCAACAGAGTACTCACATTCAAAAGTGCTTGTCAGATTGTACCACAACTAGCAGTCCATGACCTAGGCTAGGTGGTCTGCCTGTTTGTTAAAGGCAAGGTGGCAATAAGCTGGGTAGTCTGCCTCACGAATGAGCTTGACCCAGCTTTGTACTAAGCCTAAAACCAACCAGCTAGGACCATCAGCCGATCTTGAGCCTCACATGAATGGCCCGATCTCAAGTTGAAATTGGGCTCAAGTCAAAACCTGACCCGACTTGGCCCAATTTTACATGTGCATGTGTTATATCTTCCTAGTATGCATTCTAATCTTCAGTAGGCAATCCACCCCATCTTGAATGTAGACCGTTGGTTTGTCTAAAATGCTTGTTTCTTCGTGCAAGTGTGACTAACTTAATCAATGAATAGATTAGGAACATTCAAGTATTAATCAGCTCTAGTTTCTGGTTGGGCCGTTTGGATGGCTTTATACAAATTAGCAGTTTTTGATCCCTCTGACCTGTTCTTGATCCAATGTGGAGACAAGATTTCTTGTTTGTTGGATAAATATAGTCTCGTGTGTAACCCATGCATGCATGGATAAATAATCACATGTGCACCAAAATTATAAAGTATCATGGGTAAGTAATTTCAACACCTATTTCACGGTCTACTAATCACATATCCATGACTACTTGTCCAAAAGTACAATGATCTTTAAACAAAAGAGAGTCAACAAACCATAAATATGTACAGTTGTCCATGATTAGTTACCCATATACAATTTTGGGTAAATTCAGACAAAGGTTATCATGTGCTTATATAACTTTCTTGGTTTAAAATAAAATAAAATTCAACAGTATCCGATTCTCAGAATACATATATACAATCACTTTCATCAAACAATCTTAATTATGGATAAGTGAAAATAATTGGATTGAATTAATCATATTGCAAAATATATGGACTTTTCAAAATACATCTCCCACCTTCGATTCGATCTAACAATCCTGGGCATCTATTCAATGACTAGGAAAATACATTATTGCATATTGAATAAATAAATAAGCCCAATCACCTATTTAAACCATAGATGATATAGGCATGCCCAACCCTCTCGGAATCCATCAACGGTACATTAATTAGTGGATAAGAAAATGATGATCCATATTAATCATGCTAGAAAAGATAGAGGAGCCTACCATTAATTGCCCATCCCTCTTGAAAAAGGAAGCCGATTGCATCCTGCCCCACCGGTACAAAATCGATCCAGGCAAAGGCTCTATGGGGCCCAAAGTAATGTATAGGTTTCACACAAGCTGTTCATTCATTTTTCCTAGGGGTGTATCCTCGAGCCTAACTGCCAGCTCGGCTCGGTTCGGTCAGCAGCTCGGGCCGAGTTCGAGCCAAGATCGAGCCAAGTTCGCCATTGAGGCATTTCCACAAACACCTAAACTGCAACTTCAAAATCTCACTGTTTTACAAACAGAGGCAATGGTTTTACAGGTATTTTATCAAACACCTAAGCAACATAAAAACCAAGAAAAATAAAGAGAAAAAGGGTATTTGTTTCATGTACATACCTTCCTTGCCACCAACCACATTTCGTTGAGTCATTCTAAATCAGTTGTTGGTGAGCAACATCAATGGCAAAGTAACCGAGTCACCAAACCAGTTCGACCCGAGTTTGATTCGAGCTGGATTCGATTCGATTCGAGTCGAGCTGTGGCCTGCTTGAACTCGGCTCGAACTCATTTTCGAGCTCAGAAAAATCAACTCGACTTAGCTCAAACTCAGCTTCGAATCGAGCTTTTTCGAGTCGAGTCGAGCGAGCTAACCGAGCTAGCTTGGTTCGTGTACATGTTGAGACTCAAATATTGCATAATTTTTCTCATTTACATCTTGGTTTTATGAACATGAATCCGCTTAATGTTCTATTTTACTATGTATGTGTTGCAAAGTGAATTTAAGAGCTTGGATTGAAAAAGGTGCTAAAAAGCATAGTTTGATGCTCAAGAATCACCAAGGCAATGGATGGATCTTATGAGACCAAGATTGAAGAATTTACATGCCAAAGATCTAAAAAAACCAAGTGAAGAATGAAGAAAATCGAAGATTTGAAGTGAAGAATCCTAAAATCGTCCTGAAAAAGTGTATTATGAAGCTGTGAAGTTAATTTTGGGAAATGTGCGCAGCAGGAAGTCTGTTTTAAACGAACTATACAGCGAGAAGTCTATTTTGAAAAAATACATATATTTGAAGCGGTTTCTAGGGTTTTTCAACTTTGTACGAAAATTAGAGTTCCCTACTTATAAATAGGGCATTCCAAAACATCATTAAAAGCATTCAAGAGTAATATTTAGGGTTTTTAAAGAGTTTTTAATTTTATTAAAGTTTTATAAATTATTTTTTTTTTTCCTTTTAGATCTTTTCTATTTGCATTTATTTCTTTCTTGTTCCTTTCTTTTTCTATTCTACTTATGTTTTTCTAATTTCCCTTTAGCCCAAGCTAGAAGGAAAGCACATGGGTTTAATATTTCTTTAAGTTTTGATGATTGATTGTTTTTAATGATGAGAAGAATGGTGTATGCATGTTATCCACATGTTTCTATCATATGAAAACAATCATATTTAGGTTTTGTATTTTTATTCTCTTGTGAGATCCATATGTTTCCATCATATGAGATCAACATTGATAAATAGGCTTACCCTGGATCAATCAGATTTCCTAAATAGGAGAGGTTCTCAACCTGCTACATTTCTTTGATATTCATTATCCTATAGATATTGAATACTTAAAATCACTGGCGCTTGAGAATATATGTCAATGATGCAAATCCATGATTTTTTAATTTTTTATATCATTTATTAAAATATTTAAAATGTTTTATTTTCCGATTAAGCTGACCATAGTGCTCAGATCCTAATTGTGTAATCCAAGTCATCATGATTTTGGAACATTAACCTATGTGTGGAACTTGAAGTTTGGGTGTTATTTCAATTCAGTCGAATTACATCCATTCAAAAATCTCAAAATCAAATAATCGGTTTAGTTTTTATTACTTAGTTTGTTTTGCATTTGATTTTTTCCTTCTCGCATTCATCTCCCTATGGGATCGACCCTGTATTCACAGGATATTACTTACGAACCTCTGCACTTTAAGGCAAGCAATCAAGTTTTTGGCGTCGTTGCCGGGGAGAGACTGAGAGAGATCAGATCTGTGCAAGATAGCTAAGGTAAGTTCTCTTCTAAACCTTCCAATTTTTTGTAGACTTTTTTTTTTCTTTTTTCTTTTTTTTTTTCTTTGAAAATAAATTCAGTTGGGTCTTTCAAGCACTAACTATGACATAAGGTTGCCCTGCTTGAAATTTTATCACCCAAATGCTATGGTTGTCCTACAGTTGTTGTTTGATCACAAAGATCATCCGCTGAATCTATTTTCAGATTATCATAGTTTAATTTCTGCATTAGTTTTACTTTGTTGATTTATTTATTATTATTATTTTTTTATGGACTGAACCCTCATGGTTGGCCCTGCCGCCTGGGTTGTTGATTTATTTTGCTTTGTGGACTAAACCCTCATGGTCGGCCCTGCCGCCTGGAGTGTTGATTTATTTTGCTTTGTGGACTGAACACTCATGGTCGACCCTGCCGCCTAGGTTATCGATTTATTTTGCTTTATGGACTGAACCCTCATGGTCGGCTCTGCCACCTGGGTTGTTGGTTAAGTTTTTATTTTTATTTTAAGTATCATACTTGCTATTTGAATTAGTGGTATTTGTTGTGTAGTGTGGATGGTTTATGTCCCGTTGGAGTAGGGATCAAAATAATCGACTCTCCTCTGAAGGGAGACTAGTTTCAGGCCTTGATCATTCACTTAGAAGAGGCACTTAATATCACTTGGATTCCATGGTAGACCCAGTTGATAATCCAAATCCAAATATGCCAGATCCAACTATAAATCAAAACAGAGAAAATCAACATAATCCTCCTCTTGAGGATGAAAATGAAGTTCATAGGAATATGTTAAACCAACCACGGACTTTACGTGAACATTTACACCCTGATAGATCAACTTTACCATCTTGCATAGTGTTCCTTGCTCACACATGGAACATTGATTTTAAACTAGGTGTGATTCAATTGATTCCTAAATTTCATGCCTTAGATTCTAAAAGCCCCTACTTTTGCACCTCAAGGACTTTGAGGAAGTAATTGCAACGTTACAAGTAAACAGTGACAATAGAGATGTACTTAAGCTTAGGTTATTCTCGTTTTCTCTAAAAGATCGGGCCAAAGCATGACTCAACTCTCTAAGACCTAATACCATCACTTCATGACAAGCCTTAAGTAGAGAGTTTTTGAAAAAGTTTTTTCCCGAGCACAAAACAAATGCACTAAAACAAGAAATCATGTCATTCTCCCAAAAGGGGAATGAACTGTTTTTTCAAGCTTGGGAGAGCTTCAAAGACCTTCTAATTACTTGCCCACATCATGGTAATGAATCATGGCATATGATTGATGCGTTCCGAAAGGCTCTCACTATGGATACCCGTCAGTTTATAGAGATGATGTGTGGTGGAACCTTTCTTGACAAGGATCATAATGAGGCTTAGGATTTTTTAGATATGTTAACAGAGAATACGCAGACATGGGATGTCTCTACTAAACCAAACCAAACTAGACTCATTCCTAGAGAGAAAGCAGGATGTATGTCCTAAGAGAGGAAGACGACCTGAATGCAAAATTCGCTGCATTGACTACAAAGGTCGAAGCCTTGGAAATTAGGAAGGTTGATATGGTTAAAGCAAACACTTCCTCGAGTAATTTTTGTAGCATTTGTGGTGGTACAGACCATGACACAAAAGATTGTCCAATAATCTCAATTGTACAAAATATCACGCATGAGCATGATCAAGCAAATGCTATAAATAACTACCAAGGTCAGTCATGCAACCAATGGGAAACACGTATAATCCAAATTGGCTTAACCATCCTAATCTTAGTTGGAAGAATGGACCACAAAATAATGCGTCCAATGCACCTCAAATGCCTCCACAAAACAACTTCTTTGGGGCACCTAACAATGCACCATATGTTCCCCTACCAAAGCGATCATCTGTGGAGGATGCATCGACCGCATTCATGAACTCTCAAGCTCAAATGAATCAATCTCTAATCCAATCAAATCAGGAATTAAAGACAGCCGTGGCTAGGATTGAGACTCAACTAAATGCTAGGGAAAAATGCATATTTCCTTCTCAACCTGTGTCAACCCTAGAAACACACATTTTATTCGAGACTCAAATCCAAGTGAGCTACATCATGAACAAGCTAAGGCCATCATTACCTTGAGAAGTAGAAAAGAGGTCGATAACAAGATAATGCAACCGGTAGAAATACCGGAGGATAAGCCACTGTCTCAAGAAAATGATGAGCCGGCTATGGTTCAAGAGCCGCAACAGCAAAAGGATAAGAGACTAAGTCATATGAGTCTCCAGTTCCATTCCCATCTAGACCGGAATCCGACTGTCCCCATGAAATATCAAGAGGTGTTGGATGTGCTACAAAAGATTACTGTCAATATTCCTCTACTTGATGTCATTAGACAAATTCCATCATATGCTAAATATCTCAAGGACTTGTGCACTGTAAAGAGGAAATTAATATGCACAAAAAGGCCTTCCTTACTGAGAAAGTGAGCGTTATCATTCAACAAAGGGTTGTACCCAAATACAAAGACCCGGAAGTCCCACTATTCCTTGTATTATTGGGAATTTTCAAATTGAGCATGTTTTGCTAGATTTGGGTGCAAGTGTCAACTTAGTACTTTATTCCGTTTACAAACAAATAGGTTAGGCGAGCTTAAACCAACCACGATTATACTCCAACTTGCTGACCGCTCCATTAAGGTATCAAGGGAAATTTTAGAGGACGTGCTAGTTCAAGTGGAGAAATTCTACTTCCCCGTGGATTTTATTGTACTAGACACCGAACCATGTGTAAATGTTAGCGCTCAAGTTCCCATCATTTTAGGCCGCCCATTCCTAGCAACTTCAAATGCAATCATAAATTGCAGGAATGGAATGATAAACTTGTCTTTTGGTAACATGACTCTAGAGCTAAATATTTTCAATCTATGTAAGCAACCCATTGATAATAATGAAATTAGTGAGCTGAATTTCATGGACTGCTTGATTGAATAAGAGGAATTAGAACCTAGTCTGACTAAGGAATTGATTGAAGTCTTTGGGGACTTGAAAAATTCTGATTTAGAAAAAGTGTTTGCAGAAATTTGTGGTGATAATGAGAGCACTACCACCCAAGACATTGGTACGTACCAATGGAGACCGCGCACTCAAATCCTATCTATCGAGGACTCGCAACCTCTGACATCACCAACCATATTTCAAAGCTTGATTTAAAATCACTACCAAATGAGCTTAAGTATGTAGATTTAGGTGAAAATAAAACTTATCCTGTGGTGATCTCTTCATTTTTAGACAAGGATCAAGAGATTAAATTGTTGAATGTTCTAAGGGACCACAAAGGAGCCTTAGGCTGGACCATTTCTAACATCAAGGGTATAAGCCCTTCCATATGCACCCATCGGATCCACCTCAATGAGGACGCCAAACCAATTAGACAACATCAAAGACGTCTCAATCCAAACATGATGGAAGTTGTAAAAAATGAGGTGATCAAATTATTGGATGTGGGAATCATCTACCCAATATCCGATAGTGTTTTGGTGAGTTCAACTCAAGTAGTCCCAAAGAAATTCGGAATAACTATTGTGCAAAATTCTAATAATGAACTCATACCAACACGTGTCACCACAGGTTGGGGTGTTTGCATTGACTATAGAAAATTAACCAGGTCACAAAGAAGGACCATTTCTCTCTACCATTCATTGATCAAGTTTTAGAGAGGGTAGCAGGTCACTCATTCTATAGTTTTCTTGATGGATATTCCGAATATAACCAAATAGAGATAGCCCTAGAAGACCAAGAGAAACCCACGTTCACTTGTCCATTTGGCACATTTGTTTTCAAACGGATGTCATTTGGATTGTGTAACGCTCCAACAACTTTTCAACGGTGTATGTTAAGTATTTTTTCAAATATGGTTGGAAAGTTTCTTGAGGTTTTCATGGACGACTTCTCTGTATTTGGGAGTGTTTTGAGGAATGTCTCAACAATTTATCTCTTGTCTTGTCTAGGTGTGAAGAGAAACACCTTGTCTTAAATTGGGAGAAATGTCATTTCATGATTCAAAAGGGAATTGTTTTGGGTCATATTATCTTCAATATGTAATCGAGGTAGATCGCTCAAAACTCGACATTATTGTTAATCTACCTATCCCCCGAACTGTTAAAGATATTAGATCACTTCTAGGGTACGTTGGCTTCTATAGAAGATTCATCAAGGACTTTAGTGTCATTACTAGACCTTTGACTAATCTTTTTCAAAAGGATGCTCCATTTAAGTGGACAGATGAGTGTGCAAGTGCTTTTAATAAAATTAAATCATCCCTTACCACTGCACCTATCATGCGTCCATCAGATTGGACACTTCCTTTTGAACTAATGTGCGATGCAAGTGATTATGTCATAGAGGCTACTTTGGGTCAAAGGAAAGATAAACGACCCTACGTTATTCACTATGCGAGTAGAACTCTAAATTAACCCAAGTGAACTACTCAACAACTGAAAAAGAATTACTTGCAGTAATTTTTACTTTGGATAAGTTTAGGTCATACTTGTTGGAATCTAAAGTGGTCATTTTCACAGACCATTTGGCTTTGAAATATTTGTTATCTAAGAAGAATGCAAAGCCGAGACTTTTGAGATGGACTATCCTACTCCAAGAATTTGACTTAGAGATAAAAGATAAGAAATGAGTAGAAAACGTAGTGGCCGATCACCTTTCTAGATTGGTGTTAGATGATTTCACTGAGGAGATGCATATCCAGGACACTTTCCCGATGAACAATTATTTGCGATCTCCAAATTGCCTTAGTATGCGGATATAGTGAACTATCTTGTAACAGGAAAAATGTCATATCAATGGAAGTCACAAGATAGGAAGCGTTTTGAAACCGAAGTTAGGAACTTCTTCTGGGATGACCCGTATTTATATAAATATGGGATTGATCAAATTTTTAGACGTTGTGTCCCAGAGGATGAAGTTCAGAGTGTTATTTTCTTTTGTCACATGGAAGCATGTGGTGGCCATTTTTCTGTTAAGAAAACCACTGTAAAAATCCTACAGTGTGGTTTTTACTGCCTACCATGTTTAAAGACACTCATGCTTTCTGTGTTACTTGTGATAGATGTCAAAGGTTAGGAAGAGTGTCCCGGCGCAACATGATGCCTTATCTCCAATTTTACTATTGGAGATTTTTTATTGTTGGAGTATTGATTTTATAGGCCCATTTCCATCTTCTTTTGGATTTCTTTATATATTAGTTGGTGTGGACTATATTTCAAAGTGAATTGAGGCAGTTCCAAGTAGGACCAATAACAACAAAGTGGTCATATGATTCCTCAAGGAAAATATTTTTTCTAGATTTGGAACTCTAAAGGCCATCATTAGTGATGGCGGGTCTAACTTTTGCAATAGGATATTTGAGCGACTGATGAAAAAATATGGCATCAAGCATAAAGTGAGCACCCCATACCACCCACAAACGAGTGGACAAGCTGAGATTTCTAATCGGGAAATTAAATACATTTTAGAGAAAACTATAAGGCTTATAGGACTGCTTATAAGACCCCGATTGGAATGTCTCCATACAGATGGTGTATAGGAAGACTTGCTACTTACCTGTGGAATTGGAACATAAAGCCTACTGGGCAATAAAGAAATTAAACTTTAATATAGACCAAGCAAGTGGACAAAGGAAATTAGAGTTAAATGAATTAGAGAAGCTTAGGAGAGACTCTTATAAAAATTCTAAAATCCATAAAGAGATGACCAAAGCTTTTCATGACAAAATATCTTGATGAAGAATTTTAAACCTCAGCAAAAGGTTGTATAGTATAATTCTCGTCTCCAGTTCTTTCCGGGAAGTTAAGATCAAGATGGACAGGACCCTTCATTGTGAAGAATGTTTATACTCATGGGACTGTTGAAATTGAGAATCCACGTAATGGCAATGTGTACAAGGTTAATGGTCAGAGATTGAAGCTGAAAACTTTCATTTGGAAGAGGAGTCCGTCCCTCTTCATGATCCAGAATATTCAGATTGATGCTCCTAGTCTGACGGAGCATATCTGTAGGATTTGTATCATATTCAATTCTTTTTACTGTCACATAGTAGGTGAGTTTTGCATGGTAGGTACTATCCACCATTTCTTTTATTTTTATTGTTCTCTACATTACATTATCATTATGTTGGGGACAATATAGATTTTAAGTTGGGGGGTGTGGATAGTCATCCATGTGAGTTTTTTTTTTTTTTCTCTCTTTTGTTTCAGTTTATTTTATTATTATTATTATTTTTTAAGGTTTATAGGGAATTTTTTTTCAACATTTTCAAAATAATATGTTTATATACAAGAATGTGAACATGATATTATGCGAATTCCAAAGGCAAAGTTAATACTTAGTCTAGGTCGATAGTAGTCAGAATTCTGATAACTGAAAATTATAGACTTGAGTTCAATTATCTAATCACTAGTTTAAAGTGAGTTGTAATTTGATGTACTGAATTCACAATACAACCCCTAGATAACTAAGTGAGGAATATGATATGTGAACTAGAATAACCAATTTTCATTCAAACAAGGTTGAATGAACTAGTATCATTGATATATGCTTAAAAGAGAATATTGAAGAAAAAAAAAAGTGATGGAAAAAGAAAATTTTATTATAGAGCATGAATGCAATGACCATAACAATCGTGTCAGTAATCCGGAGTAAGGATACTTAAGTATCCATTACTGTTACCATTACAAGTACGATACCTTAGGTTATGAAGCAAACCCGGTGGGAATCTTCATCTAAAGGTGGTCTATAGTAATGAGGATATGATGATAAAATAAGAAATGAGATGAAGAAAATGAGATAACTAGATATTTCATATTCTTGGAATGATTGAAAGGAGTTATAATAGAGAACATGCATATTTCTCAAAGTTAGACTAGTGTCACGGAGCACCTAAGGATATTGGATCATAATTATTCTAAATTTTGATTAGGTCACTAAACTTAAGGATGCAATGGTTTAGGAAATTGAAATTCTAACTAACTTCAGACTTAGGGTAAGTATTGTTTTGTTTGGAATTCATATGATGAATGGAGGCATAATTGTATAAATTTTTGAGTGTTGAACTATTTTCATGTTTTCAATGTTTATGGGTAACATTTCTGGAAACCCTCACGAGACTATAACTCATCCACTAGGGGAAACCTAAGGGTTTAAAGGCTTGTTGCATATGCTAAATGCAATCGAGATTTCCTGCGAAAGTGGTATAGTTAGAATTTTTTTTTCGTTTTAATTTTGTTTCTAAAATTAGCTTTATTCTTATTTTTATTTTTTTCGCTTATTTTGCTCGGGACTAGCAAAATGCTAGTTGGGGGTTGTGTTGATACTCAAATATTGCATAATTTTTCCCATTTACATCTTGGTTTTATGAACATGAATTCGCTTAATATTCTATTTTACTCATGTATGTGTTGCAAGGTGAATTTAAGAGCTTGGATTGAAAAAGGGTGCTAAAAAGCATGGATTTGATGCTCAAGAATCACCAAGGCAAGGGATGGATCTTAGGAGACCAAAATTGAAGAATTCACATGCCAAAGATCCAAGAAAACCAAGTGAAGAATGAAGAAAATCGAAGATTTGAAATGAAGAATCCTGAAATCGTCCTGAAAAAGTGTATTATGAAGCTATGAAGTTTATTTTGGGAAACTACGCAGCAGGAAGTTTGTTTTACACGAACTATGCAGCGAGAAGTCTATTTTGAAAAAATACGTATATTTAAGGCGGTTTCTAGGGTTTTTCAACTTTGTACGAAAATTGGAGTTTCCTACAGGGCTTCCTAGGGCATTCCAAAACATCATTGAAAGCATTCAAGAGTAATATTTAGAGTTTTTAAAGAGTTTTTAATTTTATTAAAGTTTTATAAGTTGTTTTTTTTCCTTTTAGATCTTTTCTATTTACATTTATTTCTTTCTTGTTCCTTTTTTTTTTTTTTTTTTTTTCTATTCTAGTTATGTTTTTCTAAGTTCCCTCTAGCCCAAGTTAGAAAGGAAGTACATGGGTTTAATATTTCTTTAAGTTTTGATAATTGATTGTTTTAATGATGAGAAGAATGGTGTATGCATGTTATCTATTATTTAGGTTTTATTTTTTTTATCCTCTTGTGAGATCCATATGTTTCCATTATATGAGATCCACATTGATAGATAGGCTTACCCTGAATCAATCAGATTTCCTAGATAAGAGAGGTTCTCAACCTGTTACATTTCTTTGATATTCATTATCCTATAGATATTGAATACTTAAAATCACTGGCGCTTGAGAATATATGTCAATGGTGCAAATCCATGATTTTCTAATTTTTTATATCATTTATTAAAATATTTAAACCGTTTTATTTTTCGATTAGGTTGACCATAGTGCTCAAATCCTAGTTGTGTTATCAAGTCATCATGATTTTGGAACATTAACCTATGTGTGGAACTTTGAAGTTTGGGTGTCATTTTAATTCAGTTGAATTACATCCATTAAAAAATCTCAAAATCAAATAATCAGTTTAGTTTTCATTAATTAGTTTGTTTTGCATTTAATTTTTTACTTCTCGTAATTCATCTCCCTGTGGAATCGACCTTGAATTCACAGGATATTACTTACGAACCTCTACACTTGGAGGCAAGCAATCAGTACACCCCTATTCTTTCCAGATCATTTTAAGATATGATCCCAAAAAATGAGGCAGATCCAAGGTTCAAGTGGACCACAAAGTTGGGATTTGAAGCTTTCCACTACAAACTTCTTAGAAGTAAGGGAAGTTTTGGATCAAGCTTAATTTCGTTTTTTAGTCTATGTATCCTTATGAACAGGTTGAATGGCAAATATACATCACAGTGAGCCCTAGGAAGGTTTCAACCATTGCTTCCTGTGGTGCAGTCCACTTTAACCTTGGATCTCCCTCATTTTTGGGCTCATAACCTAAAACAACCCCAAAAATTGGATGATAAAACCTATACATCATGGTGGGCCCCACAAAGCCCCTGCCTGGGCTGGGGTTGGACACAACCCGCTTCCCTTGAAAAATCAGTCTAGAGAATGGATGCTCCGTAGGTACTATACCTAGAAAAGACATGGTTGGTGATGTGTCCTGTCCATAAACTAGAGCTCACCTATGATTGATTGTCGTCCCCTCCAAAAATCACTTTGAGTTTGATATGATCATCCAAACCACCATGTCAATGGTTTTTTTTAATGACAACAGGGCGTCCCGCCCCCTTTTAAGGGGGGACTAATCCCTGTGAATGCACGCAATCACCTGTGTCAATGGTTATGAAATGGACAACCGGTAATTATTGTAACAATCCAATCCCGTGGTGCCATGATTTTGATTGCCCATCTGTCTCAAATTACTGAGATTAGATGATGCTGACAACAGACTTGGAATGCGTATATTGATTGACCTAATAAGAAAAGTCATTGAATTGGACCCTACTTCATGTTACATTCACATCAGATCCATGCTCTAGAGACGAGGATGAATTTCGTGGGAGTTGTTCAACTCCTGTTTGGGACGACGAGTCGGGCCAATTCAACCTGCCTGACTCGACCGATTCACAACTCAACTTGAGACCGTATGGTGTCGGTCAGGTCAATGACTCTTCTCTTTTTCTTTTCTTTTTTTTCACGACACAACACACACCCATGCAGGCGGTAGTGGGATTTCACCACCTGTGGGTTTCGAACCAAGACCTCGTGTTGAAACTCCTCAGAGTCTACCACTGAGGCAAGGACTGGAACCCGGGTCAGGTCAATGACTCTTAAAAACATGCCAGCCAGCTAGCTGGGGTCAAGGCTATGTGGGCCCCACCATGATGTATGTGTTTATCCCCAGGTTCATCCATTTTTCAAGAAATGAGGCAGATCCAAAACTCAAGTGGACCGCATCACATGAAAAAATGGTGATTGGTGAAAACTTCTTGGGGCCCACCGCCATGTTTATTTTCCATCTGACCTATTCATGAAGTTAGATAACTATGGATGAAGGTAAAACACAAATATAAGCTTGATCCAAAACTTCCATGGCCCCCAAGAAGTTTTCAACAGTCAGTGTCCAATCCCCACTGTCTCCTGTGGTGTGGTCCACTTGAGATTTGGATCAGCAAATTTTTGGGCTAATGCCCTACAATGAGCTGAAAAAATGGATGAACGGCCTGGATAAAACACAAATCAAGGTGAGGCCCATAGCTTTGACACCAGCCAAACCGCGTGGAATGTTTCCATTTGGCTAGGGATACAAGCACAATTCCAATTTTGGTGGACCCCATGCCCTCCTCGTTGGATTCGCCAACCTAAAGTGGCGCTTTCCTCCGTATAATTGCAATTAGAAGCATTTTATTTTTTTAATTTAACTTCAGTAATTGCATTTAAACGAAAGAAAGCCAAGTAAATAATTGTGAACAGCCAAACAGCCTCTAAACCCTTGCCATATCGCGAACCGTTGGCCTTATAAAGTCTAATTCTAACCATACATAAGATCAACGTGGCTGAATCAGAACCGTTGAAAAGAAAAATCCTCAGTGGCTCAAGTTTCAACTGAACAAATCAATGGTCAAGCAGATCCTCTCCGCGTGATTATTAGCCCCCATTCGAATTAACATATATGGGATGGACAGCAAATTACAAGCATCCAAACAGACCCAAACCCCATTCATTCATCGAAAATCCACTAATTACCAAAAATTTAAAAAAATTACTGACAAAGAAGGTGTCGTAAAAACGCCCCACCTTCACGCATACATATTTCTCAAAAAAAAAAAAAAAAAAGAACCCAGAGAGAGAGGGAAAGAGAGAGAGAGATTGGAGTCAATGGGGAATAATTGTTTCGGGACTAAGCTGGAAAAAGAATAGAAATGTTAGAACTGAATAAGAGAAGAAAATTACCGTGGGGGCGGGTGATGCATTAGAAGTGACAACCGCAGCAGAGGAAGAAGAAGCAGAGAGCAGAAACAAGGATGATGGCTTCGAAGACGGAGACGATTTTGAAGAGTATGTCGTCGAGGATAGATAACTGAAACTCGAGCCGTTTCCATTTCCACAAGGAGCAGCTGAATCCCCATGTCCTCGGCCTTGAATCCTGCCCCTTCTTCTTAAACCAGCTTTTCCCCATTAAGAGCGAGAGAGAGATTGACGCGTTCTATCGATGGTTTGGACTGATGTTTTATACGAAGGGTGTGAAATCAGAAACCCTTCTCCGTTACTTGGGTTTCTTCTCCCACAAGGTATCGCTGGCCGAGGGGAGTTAGCTTCGCCTACTCTCCTTGCGAAACCCCACCTCTTATTAGGCGCTCGTTTTGTGTCCGTCGCGCCTTACCGTCCAGCGTCTGTTGCCACAAACTGGAGCCCACAGGGTGAGATGGTCCAATCACTTAAACCGTTCATTTTTCTTTACTATACTAAATAAGCTACTTTACTCTTATAAAGTTTTATTGATTATATATCCGTTGAGATGGTCCGATTATTTGAACCGTTCATTTTTCTTTACTACACTAATTATTAAGTTATTTTACCCTAATAAAGTTTCATGAATAGTGATGCTTTAAATCATTATTTCTGCGTAATTTTTGTGTTGTGTTCGGTATAGCATGGATTCCACGAAATGGACGGTCCCGATCTTTGGACCAATCAATGTGGACCCCAGTGGCGGCCACACACGCTGGTTCCCGAGTCGCGGCTGAGGCAACCCGTACTCAGGAAGGGCTGGAAATATTGGAAGCGGTTTGGCTAAGGACCCTGCCACTAGCCAATGCCTAGTGGTCAGTGCTATGTGGGCCCCACCATGATGTATGTGTTTCATCCATTACATCCGTCCATTTTTTCAGATGATTTTATGATATGATCCCAAAAATTAGGTAGATCCAAATCTCAAGTGGACCACACAATGTTGATTGAACGCCCACCATTAAAAACTTCTTTCGGGCCACAAAAGTTTCGGATCAAGCTGATGTTTCTTGATCCCCTTCATCCAGGTCTGTAAGACCTAATCAACAGTTTGGATGTCAAATAAACATTATATTGGGTCCTAGGAGGTTTTTAATGGTGGAAATTCAATCGCTACTGTTTCCGGTGGTGTGGTCCACCTGACTTTTATATCTCCTTATTTTTGGGATCAAGATCTAAAATGATCTTTAAAAATGGATGGACGGCGTGGATAAAATGCATACATCATGGTGGGGCCACAGAGCAGCGACCGTCGAAAATATTCAATTCGAGAGTTTTTTTTAAAGAAATCTGCGAGCCTATCACATGAACGGTTTGGTTCAAAAATCGCAAATCCAGCTGTTACATTCCCCAATCCCCACGCATCTTTTACTACAACACGGTGGAATATATTCAACAAACCTCAGCTTGAAACATGAAAGCCGGCGGTGGACGAGAAATGCAAATGCCACATCTGTATTGTACTCTTCACAATCCATCCAATGTGCTGCCTCTGACGTGATCAGAGCCCTTCGTAGTGGATCCAGGCACCCATCAGGCCGTTCAGGTTATCGAGTGGGCCATACTTGATGAGAAATAACGGTTATAGTTAGTTTGACCGCGGTCCACCTTCAAGGACGCGGATTGCGTGCCCCGCCCGGACGGTAATCCGTCCGGGCAGGGCTCTGTGGGGCCCACCGTTATGTAAGTGTTTTATCCACGCCATTGAACGATTTTTTCATAAATTTAGTACAACAATCAAAAAATGAGGCAGGTCCAAGGCTTGAGTGGACACAAAGTGGGGATTGAACGTCCACCATTAAAAGCTTCTTGGGAGCCAGAGAAGTTTCGGTCAAGCTGATATTGTGTTTTCACTTCATCCACGTCTACATGACCTTATAAATATGTTTTTGGTTAAAAAAAACACACGTGGGTCCTTAGAATGGTTTCAACGGTGGGTGTCATATCAGTGCAGGTTCCTTTGTTGGGTCCACATAAGGCTTGGACTTGCCTCATTTTTTGGTTGACATACTAAATTTATCTGAAAAAATCGTTCAAAGGCGTGGATAAAACACTTACGTAACGGTGGGCCCCACAGAGCCCTGCCCGGACGGATTACCGTCCGGGCAGGGGTAGGACGCAATCCGCGTCCCACCTTCAACTTGCAAATGTTGCGAATTTGTTTGCGGAGGCAGACCTATTTTCGGACCATGAAACATAAGAAAATGTGGCCCACTGATGAACCGCCACTATCTCATACACATGTGCAAAATTGGCACGTTTTGAGAGCATGATTCTCGTGGGGTCTTGCGGAAGTAGCCGTTGCAATCCAGCAAGCCTACGGGCTTATTTAATTGGGATTGCGAGTGTACATCTGGGTGCGTTGTGCAGCAAATTGAAGTTCTGTTGATCTATCGATCTAACCGTGAATAGAGCATGGACTGAATAGGACGCGTATTACGCCCAGACCCTGTCAGGACGAGACTCGGTCCAGGCAAGGGCTCTATGGGGCCCACCGTGATGTATGCGTTTTTATCAACAGCATCCGTCCATTATAAAAGATTATTTTAGGTAGATGCAAGATCGTGGACCACACCACTCGAAGCAGTGGTGATAATGCCACACGGTCAGTTTCTCTTGCTACGGTGGTAGCCTATCAGGAGTTTAACACCCGGTCAAGGGTTCAAGTATCCATAGGTGGTGAAATCCCACTACGGCGTGAGTGTGTGGGGGTGTGTGTGTTAAAAAAGAAAAAGCAAAAAAAAAAAAAAAATAGCCACCCACCGTTGAGACCTTTCTAAGGCCCTCTGTATTCTCCATCTAACTGAATATTACACCAAACCGTCCAATCGGTGTGCATCGAATGGAGGGTCAGCAGACCAAATTCAACGGTCTGCCACAGCACATGGTTTGCAGCTCGAAAAGTAGAGAACCATTTTATCATAGTGGTCCACTCATCCCAATATGACCGACATAATCATCGGTCGGGACCCACTTATTGGAGGAGGGATGGGCCATTGCCCAGAAAAGGGAAACGGATTGGCTACTCCCCCTCCCACCAGCCCGGTGGCTGATGGTCGGTGCTCTGTGGGCCCACCATGTTTATGTGTTTCATCCATTCCGTTCATCCATTTTTACAGATCATCTTAGAGTTTTATACCAAAAACGAGAGGAATAAAAATCTCAGGTGGACCACACCACAGGAAAACAATAGTGGTTGGATATCCACCATTAAAATCCTCCTAAGGCCCACTGTACTGTTTATTTGTCATCCAATTTGTTGATTAGGTCCTACAGGCCCAGATGAAGGGAAAAAACAAATATCAGCTTGATCCAAAACTTTTACAGCTCCGAGAAGGTTTTTAATAGTCGACACTCATTCAACACTATTTCCTATAATGTGGTCCACATGTGGTCCACATGAGATTGTTATATGCCTCATTTTTTGTCTCATGCCATAAAATGATCTGAAAAAATAGATGGACGGCATGGATGAAACACATACATCATGGTGGGACACACACAGCACTGACACCAGCCATTGGCTGGTGGGAGGGGGAGTAGCCAATCCGTTTCCCAGAAAAGGCGCTAGCCATCATATCAACGGCCTACATATGGATGGTAAAAAATGGACGACGATCCTCTGGTTGGACATATAATACCATCTAATCAATCACACTCTCCGATCCTCGCCTATCCGTGACGGGCCAAACAATGGATTATGTAGATCTAGCACGAAAAACGGCTGTGTGACATTTATGGCTTTAAACTGAGGGTCAGGATGGAGTCCACCATGACCAAAGAAACCGGGCGCGGATTGGATACTGACGAGGTCAGTAGCCAAATGGCTACTGAAGTGACGTCACCGAGCTCTGTGGACCCCACCATGATTCATGTGTTTTATCCATACTGTCCAACCATTTTTAGAGATAGTCTCATGGCATTACAAAGAGAATGAGATAGATATAAAGTTCAAGCATACCCCACCATAGAAATTAGTGGGAACAGTGACATCCACCGTTCAAAACTTTTTAGGGGCTACTATAGTTTCCAATCAAGCTGATATTTTTTTTTTCACTTCATCTATCTCTATGTTAACTTATGAATAGGTTGGATCTCAAAAATACATCACGGTGGGCCTTATAAATGTTTCAACGGTGAGTGTGACTGCTCCCACGGGTTTCTGTTGTGGGTCCGCTTGAATTTAGATCTATCTCATTCTCTTTGTAATGCCATAAAACGATCTCTAAAAATGGTTGGACAGTACGGATACAACACATGCATCATGGTGGGGTCCACAGAGCTTGGTGACGTCACTTGAGTAGCGATTTGGCTACTGACCTTGTCAGTATCCAACCCGCGCCAAAAGAAACCCTTTTTATCCCAGTGACAGTGAGTTGTCTGATACTCTGGTGAAGTTTGTCGCCTGATATGCATGCACTTAAAAATTGAATATATGGCATGCACGCACTGTCATGGAACACACAGTCGCCGAGTCACAGTCCCAGAATCAATCCTAACCTTTGATCCGTGGACACTTGTTTGTAGAAATAAGACCATTGGATGCTTTCATTTTTAACCATCCAATACGGCTACTAATCTGCCAATTAAATAATCAATGAGCGTAATTATTGGTCCACAAAATTTAAACCGAGACTGAAATTTCGAACAGTTAAATTTACACTATTTGTATGAGAAGCATGCAATTTCCAAGTAACTTAGAAGTGACTGCGTATCATCCATCCCACTCCGCGGAGCATTCAAGTTTTTCACTCTTGTGTAGCCTTTTTTTAGCCTTTTAACGGCCGGCTGCGGAACCAATGCTGCTATTGCTGATATAGACATGATACTTGGAAGTGGGCGGTTTTCTTTTACAATGACGTAGACCAACGGCTGTAAAAGCTGTTCGTCCTGTGAAAAACTGGTGTACCACACACCAGCTATATTGACGTCAACAAGTTTTATGGTCCCATCATGAGTTATGTGTTATATCCAAACCAGCCATCTATTTGGTGAGATCATCTTAAGGCTTGAGCCAAAAAATAAGATAGATCTAAAGATCAATTGGACCACACTGCAAAAAGGGGATTTAATGTCTACCATTGAAACCCTTTTGGGGTCACAAAAGTTTTTGATCAATATGAAAATTGTTTTTCCTCTTCATCCATGTATTTGTGATCTCATTTTGTGTAATGCTCTAAAACGATCTAAAAAAATGTAGGGTAGATTAGTGTATGAAAAGGAAAATCAAATTTCATATTGTTTCCAAACTTCCGTAGTAAGGGTTTCAATGGTAGAATTTCAATTCCCCGCTGCTTTTCACAGTGTGGTCCAATAAATCTTTAGATTTATCTTATTTTTTCGGTCAAGCCTTAAAATGATCTCGTCAAATGGATGGATGGTTTGAATACAACACATACCTCATGATGGAATCCACAAAATTTGCTGACATCAATACACCAGGTATATAGCTAGTACATGGTACACCAGCCAATCCACTTCCTCCTCAGTGACTGGTGGGATCATATTGGCCAACGTGCTACTGTCAAATGTATATGTTTGAAAATTGTTCAGTAGCAAACAAGCCCAATTGCAATCAAAATAGTTGTGGGTCTTAAACCTAGGCTAAGGTCTAATACATTATAGCGTCCTGGATCTTCACTGTTTTGAATTTCTAAAAATCTTAATTTTATTTTTTTTTTTAACGTAATTAACTTATATTATAACTTACTGACCATTATCACTCAATGTTAGTTTATACCTGGGTGGAACCAGTAAAGAACCGTACAATTTCGATTAATCAACCATAGGAAGCCAACGAATCCGTCCGATCACTTGAACATCAAGTTTAGCCCTATGATTTACTCACATAGGGCCCAAAATCTAATCAACTCATCGCTAACTAATCAAGACAATCATAACTAAATTAAAGATCTAATCGAAGCCGAGTCAGATAAGGCACGGATCTTGATAATAGACCAAATCAACCCCGTTACTATTTTAGCCTAAAACTGACGGTTTAGATTAAACATGACCAAATCTCTACTTTCACTAGCTATAAATAGGTCATACTATGAACATAGTTAATCCAAACCCTAATCATTGCCCACAAGAAATCTCAATACCTAATTTATTCCAGAAATGCCCCGATTTTTCGAACAAGCTCTAAACCGTTCGTTAGTGGGTCACTAGCTCTAAAACTATAGAATAATGTCCGTCTTACTGGGCTTGACGTCCATCGTGGGAATCGGACCTGAGTACTGTCCAGAACCGCTCAACTTGAGCCAAAGGACGAGTGCATGAGAAGTACAAATACCCTAAAGGAATAAGCTGGAACTTAAGTGAATTGGGTCGTCCACTCTTATGCAAAGTTGAGGATTTTGGACCGTCAGTTTACGACCAAACTTCATACATGGAGTAAGGATATTTTCCTGCTCATATCCATATAGCCGCGGCCCCGATTGACTATCAGTGACCGTTAAACAGACTTTTAATCATATCTGTCAATCGGCGCATTTAAATGGCGGGTCGATCATATCCATATGTAGATCATCATTAGCGTTAATCATCCTACGGTGTATATCAATATGTATACCCCATAGTGGACCCTAAAGGCTAGAAAAACCCTCCCATAGGGCTAGTATAGTAAAAACCCAACCCTTGGGGCCATTTGCACCGAATCTGATATTATAAAAGGGCCTCATTTAGGCACTCTCTCTTGCCATATGAATTTGCCTTAGAAGAAAGAAAGGGAGAAAGGGAGAAGAGAAAAGAGGAGAAAGGGAGAGGGAGAGCTTGTAAGCATAAGGGTTTGTGCACCTTCACCCTCTCATCTCCTCTATAGCAACATCGTCCTTCATTGGTGTCGATTCGATGACGATTAAAGATAAGTATGGAGTTATGTTTGTAGGTTTAAGTCTTGGGTTAAATTCATTTCAATTCTTAAAAGCTTGTATGCTTATTTAGACATTTCAACAATGATTTCCTAACACCATAACCCTACGGGCGCCGTGAATCGAGCGGATCGTCACAAGGTGCGGACTATTATCCTTAGGTGGCTTAGCACCAATTTTACTATAAGTTTAATGATTATGAATGTTAGGATGATGTGCTTGAGTAATCTAGAGAGAACCTAGCCAAGACCCTACATGATAGGTCCCCCCTAAATCCCATGAAATGGTTAAGTGTTGGTTATTTGTTCTTCAACATGATTGGGCTTGATTTAGAGTGGCATGTTAATCTCATATGTGATTCTAGTATAACCTCCCTTGTGGCATGTATGATTGCATAAAATCCTTGTTGTATGTTTATGCTTGCATAAATTCTTGTTGTATGTTTGTGCTAGCATTAATCCTTATTGTTTGTTTGTACTATGAATGATGTATAGCTCTTGATTTCTTCGGTAACCCCACTCAACACGTACACACATTAATTTCATTTTTTTTAGTAGTTGCATTGTAGAAAATCTGAATTTTTATGTTTGATGTATGAGTGCATGACTTTACTAGTGTTAGAAGGCGAATCCGAAATTGTTGGAATATTATTGAATGTCATAAACTCTTGTGTTGGTCAGGGAACTGAAGTGGGAGAAGGTGGTCCTGTTGGCAGGACCATCCTACGGCTAAATTAGCGGGTTTGGGCGGATGCGAATGGGCGACAGTAGTTGGACTACATGGGTCGCTTGTACTCGATGTCGTCCGTCACATACTCACCTGAACTCGCACGATCTAGTTCACTTACTGATCAACCATGTTCGTTAACCATGTCTGTTCACGCATGTATGGAACCTGGAACACCATTCAACCACTGAAGCTTATTGATAACCATGTGAAACCAATCCACTGACTTAAGAGCCTGACATGGTGGAATGAGACACTGTGTCCGAGCTATCGGCTTACGCTGGGGTGACGAGCCTCCCCGTAGTGACCGCGAGTGATGCCTCTTCTCAGTACTCCCCATGTGCTTAAAATCAGGGATGGGGAACCCAATGGGATCAAGGATTGCAGGGTCCTGGCCTCGCACGTTGAGGACCTTGGCCTCGCAACCAGTTGAGGGCAATGATAGGTGGGGTATACCAATTTCTCCAACCTGCTGGATGAACGGAATTAATTAAAAATTTGGCTAACACGATCATGATCGCATCGTACTAGTTAGGTTGACAACTCGGCAGTTGAGGTCGCAATGAGGGAGTGTTGGTTATGCGCGATCGTTAGACGAAGTCACTCGAGGGAGTGTTGTTGTGAGAGCATACATCATATCATAATACATGCATATGCATTAACAAGACTAGTTAGGGATCTGTGAATGTATGTCTTTCATTAAATTCATCATATAATTGATACTTGTTGTAACTTAAGGCTAATAGTAACCACTGAGTTAGGTACTCACTCTCACTCTGGGACGGTGTTTTAAAACATCAACCAGATCCTTTTATTAGATGCACGTGAGGCGGAACTCGACGAGCCGAGCGGTGTGAGCATGGATAGAGAAGATGAGCTTTCCTACTTCCAACTTATGAGCGGATCACCGTAAACCGTGCGGGTTGATTATGAGTTATTGAGTAGGGATTTAGCGCACTATTTCCTTTGAGCAATTCTTATGTAAATTTTGTCGGGCGACGCCTTATGCGACCCGTTTGATATTCCTATAGACTTGTACTTCTTAGTCGCATTTATTTCAGTAGATTAGTTGTGATTGTCGTTTATATTCTAGCCGATTCCTTTATTACTCATTTAAACTGATTTATGTACAAATCCCCATAATTAGGATATAAACGACATCCAAAAATTTAGAGGCCAAGTTCCTACACGGCCCCTGAAAATCGGGGGTATTACACACATGCTCCTCAACACTCAGTCAAAACCTAACCCAAGTTTAGCTTTAATCATATAGACAAATTGCTTGTAAGCCAACATTACAAGAATTTCTTATAAAATGAGCCAATCTAAGCACACCACAAGTGCATTCGAAACAATGGTCCTGAAGTCATGGTCATGGTAATCATTTAGGTTTTATCTCAACTAGTTAGGGTTGGATGCACGGATCATTTTCCGTTATTTCCTCTATCAAGGGTCAAATAATGGGTTTGAATTGAAAATGCTAACATTGACATCTCATCCTTCCATGGATTGGCGTAAACCAGTTCAGGACAATTGAAGTCTTGGGTGTATCTTTTCTCTTTTAGAAAAACATTGATACTCTCACAAAGTGTGATGAATGATGCGTAGGTACTTAATAATTACATACCCCGCACACAAGTTGGTCAGATTGAATAGTCCACATTATGGTTCTAGTTTATATGCATCATGAATAAAATTAAAAAAGCTTAGTTAATTATTTAACTATCAAATTAGTGGACATGTATTGAATGATTAAAAATGAAAAATGTCCCCAGATTCTATTCCAACAAACAAGTGTCCATGAATAAAAGGTTAGTATTGTTCAATCAATCTTTATTTTTAATTTTTTTTTTTTAACACACGCCCACACACTCACACTAGTGGAATTTCACCACCTATGGGTACTCGGACCCTTGACCTGGTGTTGAAACTCCTTAGAGTCTACCACCGAAGCAAGAGCAAAGACCCTTGTTCAACCAATCTAATTTTAAAAATATCAAATGGAGAAAGTTGCTTCAACGATTTAAAAAGATTAATTTAAGTTACATATGCTATGTGTAAAATTCATGAGTGCCTACCTATCACGTTTCACATGCTGCCTGGGTATCATATAACTCTCACACCTTTTCCTTTAGATGCAAGATTTTATTTTTTTTGCTTTGTTAAAAGCTAATGTGGAGGAAGGAATCATCACATACAGCTGCTCTGTATGTGGAATTTTACATGAAGGCATTTTTCCTGCCAAGATTTCACATAAGAAATAAGAATATCTAATCCATGAAAAAGGTGGGCCATGCTGTATTGATCATGTCTTATGAAAATCAGAACGATCCGATCGTTGGGTTGTCCATATGAGGATACTGAGTTAGACAATCGGTTGTCCATTGATTTTAACTTTGTTTCCTGATAGATAAGTTCAACGTCTTGATTCTTGTACCAAATAATCATCATGGTGCGGTCTAAAATCTTGACAGATTGGATATTCTTGATATGCAAGAAAAAGATAGAGCTGTAGATGGAGATCACATACAACTGCTGTAGGTGATTGGTACGCATGAAAAAGAAGAAAGAACGCACAGCTAAGTGACAGGGAGTTGAACTTGCAATGGATACGTAGCTGGTGTGACTTGTCAAAGGAAAAGGAATATATGTCCACTCTAGATGAATGGTAGGTCGTCAATCTCCATGTCATGACTGGGTCCCACACAGATGTCCCATTTATATGCTTGGTCACCCATGTAGGCTGTCGCTAGAAACGATATGCCGACTCCAAACGGGAAAAGCTGGAAACGCGTATTCAGAGGTTTGGGTACACCAAACGAAGGGTCAAAAGGAGATACAACGTAAACCTGTTTGCTTTTTTGTTCCAATGGACGTGATTGAACGAAGATCCTTGAGTGAGAGAGTGGATCACGTGTTGGAAATCCGGGCATATTGCACACCTAAAGGAGATCTGGGGCACTCATCGGATGATGCGGATTGGTGCCCCTGGTCTGATCGAGCCTTGGGTGGTTGGATTTGATTAGACTGCTGGCCACAGATAAAAAAAGTCTAGGGCTGAAAGTCGGATGGGGCGGGGTGGGGGCATGGCGGGGCTCAACCCAAGGTTCCTGTACCTCAACCCTAACCCAATCTTAGGTTGAAAATTCTCAACCCATGCCCAACCCAAGCAGGCTCGGTTGGATTGGTTGGGTGGATACATGCTAGTATTTTTGTTATTACATTTGTTTATTATATTTCAATACACACTTATTTTTTATATATATGATTTTATTAATTATATATGTAGTTATTTATTGTAAAGAATTTTATTTTATTTTTTCTAAACAAAGAAGCTAAAATATAAGACAACTACTCCTTTAAAAGACGGTTGTGTGTCACGCAATTTATATGTACCAATGAAACTCGATGACACTAGAATTTCTTGTGCCTTCAACACCGATGATCCACACTCAATTATAATTTATAAGTAAATTATATATTGATCGGGTTTGGATTGGGTCGGGCAACCCGAGACCTCAATCCAAGTCCGACCCAAGTTTTATTGGGTTGGTGTTTGTATAGCCCAAGCTTGAGATCGGACTCGATACATCCTGCTCGAGCCCAACCCAATGTCGGGTCGGTCACGAGTCGGTCGGGTTGAACCCACCCAACTTTCAGCCCTATGAAAAACCCACATAAACGTACCATATTTTAAAGTTATTTACTCGATTAAGCTCATCTTTAACCGTGGCCTGTTAGCCAATCAAATCCAAAGTAATTAAGGAGGCAAATGAAGAAACCATGTTAGGTGGGACATATGACAATCCGAACATTTCAATGTCTTAGTATTGAAAATCATTGGGTATTATATTATAAAAAACTTAATATAATATACATGTGTAAATATTTTTTATACTCAGCAAGACTATTGATCCATTCAACCATTAATCCATTTATCTTAATTGTTTGATCTTGAATTATGACAACCCACATCATATATGTAAAGTTAGAGATAAATTCACCATTGACCTTAATTTCTTAACATAAGTTCACGTCATTAATGATTGTTTAACCCACAATCTGAATCAGTCCATTAAGACATGTGATATTATACCAAACACTTCAAAATGATACAATTACCAATATAAACAAATCTCTTAATTTTTATCCTAAACGGAAGGCTACAATCCTTCAATTTAATCATAGAGTTAGGCCATTCATACTATTAACCTCAAGATCAGCCTGTACATTCAATTATGCAGAGATCAAACTGTTGAGATGTCTCATCCTCACCACATAAAGTCATCTGATCACCCACTTCAATTTTAGAACACTCATCATACTTAACCAAACCCGAGATCACTGTATCCACTCGTATACAAATCTAATGGAGAATCTAAACCGTTCATTTGATTCGATACCCTTGCATATCAGTAGCCTATCATCTAAACCGTTCATTTGGCACACGTGCTGCAAGTCAGTCTCTACCGTTGAATCTCCCTAGCAAGAACATCTCTTTTTCAGTAGGGCCCTAAACAAGTCCCAACGGTAAAGACATGATATTAAAGTGTTAGCAAGTGGGCATACATCCTACCGTTTTGAACTGAAGAAAATCATTGATTTCTATTGGGTGGGCCATCACTGCTTCACTTGGTCTTCCAACAACCCAACATAATCATATCCCTACATTGGATTACCACGTAATGCTAGAGAAGAGGCTGATCCGAGTTCTATCGTACTGTCGCAGCCTATGAAATTTCGAAAATTGACCATCACAGATGGGACGGGGCTTAGGTGTATCACTGACTCTGGTCCCACCGTGATGTATGTTTTTTAGATCCACATCGCCCATCTGAGCGTGAGCCCAAAAATGCAGCAGATCCAAATCTCAGGTTGACCACAACATAGGAAACAGTGGTGATTGAACACTTACTATTAAAAACCTTAGAAGTTTTGGATCAAGCTGATATTTGTGTGGTTCCTTCGTCCAGGTCTGTGGACCTTATCAACCGGTTGGATGGCAAATATACATTCCGGTTGCTTTCAAGAAGTTTTTAATGGTAGGCATTCAGTCACCACACTTTCCTGTGGTGTGGACCACATGAGAATTGGACCTGCTTCATTTTTTGGATCATTTCCTGAAATGAGCTGTCAAATATAAATCACATACATCAGTGGATCCACAGTAATGGATCTGCCAACCTTCCTCAAAAGCAGGACGTCGATGGCACGCAGCGCCCTGCATGAACCTGCATGAAATGGGATGCAAGATATCCATGGTTACCCAATATAGTGGGATTTAATTGGGCCACATGACACTATTAAATATGTGGCACACAAATAACAAAGAACAGGTTTGAAAGTTGTTTAGAGAGCATGTATTTGCGTAGTCTTATCTCTGACAGCAGGATATGGCCCAAGTAAAACACGTCATCTAATCTCGTGTCACTCAAGCAATTCATGTCTCATGGAATGACAATTTTTTGGAGCTTTCATTGTGGGTTCCATGCCTGACATGCAGGCATGCTTTTCATTGCCACTAATGGGTAGAGTTGTACATGAACTGAGTTAGCTCGGTTAACTCGCTCGACTCAACTTGAAAAGCTTGATTCGACTTGGTTCAAAACTGAGTTCGAGCCGAGTCGAGCTGATTTTTGGAGCTTGAAAAAATTTCGAGTTGAGTTTGAGCTTGTCCAAGCTCGAATAAACCCGGATGGAACCTCAACTCAAATCGAACCAGTTCAGTGACTTGGTTATTTTGATATTGATGTTGCTCACCAAGTGTTTGATGAAATGACCTAATGAAGTGTTGTTTAGGGTTTAGGGTGCATACATTCTCCGCGGGATCGACTGGTGGTGAGAAAGGTATGTATATGAAACAACTCACTATATAAAAAAAACATTACATGATAAAACTACCATTGTATCTTGATTTTGATATTGTCTATTGAGTGTTTGATGAAATATTTGTAAATGGCTGCTGCTGTTTTGTATACGGTGAGAAATTGAAGGTGCACTCCATGTGTTTGAGAAAATACTGCACATGCTCAAACTCAACTCGAATTGGCCCAAGCTGCTGACCGAATCGAGCCGAAATGGCTAATTAGGCTCGAGGACCAAGCTGAGTTTGAGTTGGGGTCAGCTAGTGGCCGAGCCAAGTCGAGTTGTGCCAAGCTCGACTCAGTTCGACTCGTGTACAACTAGTAATGGTATGTACAGCTCCCTCCCGCACAAACCATGTCCACATAGATTCAAGCTCCGGCAGCTTTAATAAGAAACGTTGTCCATTTTAAGCCCAGGACTGGCTCGTTTAGTTTTAAAGCCCAGAAGTCAGGCTTGACCCAGCTCACTGGAATAAAATTAAACCCAAGCCCAGACCATTGTGGGCTTGGTCCAAGAGTCCGACGAGCCAGCCCAGCACAATGACAGCCCTAGGTTTGCCTGTCCAGTCCATCATGCTTTTTGGAAAGTTAGGCCGAGTCCATCCTTTTTAAAAAAGGCCTAAAGCAAGGACTGAATCTGGCCCACGGGGGTTGTAGGCAAAACAGGACCACTTGCCGAAGTGGGCCAGGCCTAAAAGCCAGTTTAGGCAGACTAGCCCATTTGCAGCAATAATCACTCAAACTAGGGAGCATATCTTTGTTTAAAATGAAGAAAGAAATCTTTTATTCAATAAAAAGCATAAAGCATCCCATGTTTAAGCACTTAAAGAGTCATCAACCACTATATCCGAACACATGTAAAGGTTTCAGACTGTTCATTTGCTACGCCCCACCACAGCTAGGCCATACCCCAATCATCGTGCTGGTTGGACAATTTGAATACTATATATATATATATATATATATATATATATATATATATATGTGATTCACTACTCCAGAATTACAAAACATAATGCCAAAAAAAAAAAACGAAAGAAAGAAAAAAATGGGAAAAGGAAGAAGGCAATCACCAACATTGCTTGATTGGCTTTGTTGTTATGGACCATTCCTAAATTTTCTCTTAAGAGTTCCTGATCTTTTTATCAGGAGTAATGCTATGACGATTTGCTTGGAGGTGATTTGCAGTGTCGCAGCAACATGTGTACTCTCCTCCTAACATGGGCAACATAAATCTCCACGAGGCCAATTGTTCAGAGTATTCCTGATATTCGATATTATCCATATCTCTAGCTTGGCAATACTGATAACACTAGTAGCGATATTGATAAAACAAGTAGTATCAGAAATTTCAGGTATCAGTGATATATCGCTAAGTATTGCCGATCTAACTATATTGCCAATGTATCGTCAATATTTTCAACTGTATACATTATAGGTGTTGCTTGTATCACCAATGTATTGTCAATATTTTTAGCTATGTAAATTCCGGGTGTCACTTATATCGCTAGCATATTGGTGAATTTCGATAATATCGCAATGTATCGATATCGCCAAAAATCTATTTATTAAAAAAATGTTTGGATGGATAGGATGGTTGGATTGTTGGATGGATAGATGGGATGAATGGATGGATGGATGTTTGCATGGATAGATGGGATGGATGGATGTTTGGATGATTACATGGGATGGGTGTATGGATGGTTGGTTGGTTGAATGAGATGGATGGAATGGTTGGATGGGATGGATTGATTGATGGTTGGATGATTGGATCATCATGCATGTGGATTGTGTTTATATATTTATTTATGCATGGATGTATAATGTATGAATGCATTATGTATATTTGATTGTATGTTAATTGATTTAATGAGATTAAGTGATAGTTGTGTTATTATTAAATTAATTTCCATATACTTTTAAGCCCCATTAAAGGGAAACTTATTATGCATGCTTTTTATAATTTTTTATTCCTAAATATGCAAATATGTGTATTTTAGCATCTTTTGAAGTTTTATTGAAAAGTTCCATTGTTTTTCCCATGTTTCCCCGATGTTTCTCCACATTTTCGGAAATCGACGATATTGATATTACTTCCGTATCAGTGGCCAGAAAAGCTTGTAGCGGTACTAATACTTCGAACACTGATGGGGCCTACTATGATGTATATGTGAAATTCCAACCTATGCATCACCTGATAGATCCCACTTTAGGAGTTAAGCCCGCCAATCAGGCCCATCGAAAACTCAAATTGGCCACACCACAGGAAACAACGGGATAGGGCATATGCCATTACAATCTTCTTGGGACCCATCAAAGTCATGGATAAAGCAGATATTTGGTTTTAACCTTGTAGTCACCTTGTGAATGGATTGGATGTCATATAAACATCATAATAGGCCCTGGAAAGATTTCAAGGATGGACATCTGTATTCACACCTTTGCTTTGGTGTAGTCCACTTGAGTTTTGGATTGGCATTATTTTTGGGCTTACTTCCTAAACTAGGCTGTCTCAAGTAATGGATGGATGTGTCACATATATGTCATGGTGGGTCCCATGGAGATCTATGTTGCCTGTGCTGGGAGGAGAGGAGACGTGTCACCGTAATACAGCTAATCGCCTCTGAGTGAATAGCAAATAGCCGTTAGCATTACTCTTTTATCAGTTTCCCGAAGGTAGATGATTAAGAACTTGAAGAAAATAGCAAGAGTCCACATTCAACAGAGAAAAGGCTAATGATTTCACGGTTACAATCTTCTAATCTAGGTGATTTTCGGGGCATGGTCCATCCATGGTGGGCCTCATCATCACCAACGTAGTGGTCCTGCTTGTACAAAATCAGGAATAATAAAAGACTCTAGCATATCTTTTTATTAATCACAAATAAAGCTGCTTCCCAGATCAACATGTCAGTTACAGATCATCATCATTATAGCTTTGCCCCAGCTATTGTGTTCAGAACATATCAGTAATTCATGGAGAGCAAAAACTAGAAGTTCAAATACTGTTGATTTTGACATATTCAGAATTTTTTATAACTAAAGACTCAAAGCATGAGTATTTTGAGTGTCATTAACAGAAAAAAGACAGCATACCTTGAAGGTGGGCAGCTTAAACAGCATCTGTAACATTTAAGTAGCAACAACGTAGATCGAATTAGCTTGCTATAACCATCCGATATTTGGTCTTTTGCAAAATGAGCAGGAGAGCTGCTGCAGCTCTTTTCACAGTCAGCTGTTTGCAGAGCACCAACTGAAGTGTTAGGATTGTCTCATTGAGGGGACATTTCGGCATGGTTCGTCCAGTGGGAGTCATAAGATCAACGGCCTGGATGGATGAATCATGGGCCCCACAAATATAAAGGACCTGAATATACAATATATTTCCTCAGATCAAGGATAATGTAATTCCTGTTTTTCCAAGCCTCCTACTAATCCAAGCTATACTTTAGAATTTTTACACTAGTGGCTTTCATGATTATTCTCTTATCGCTTTCACATCAAAATCAGATGCATTTGCTTAGTGGATTTAAAATAATGAGCCTAACATATGGCTTCTACTTTCAATCCAACTTTTGCCAGACTCCTTCCCTGTCGAGCACTTCCTCTCCATTACTTCTCTAACCTTCTTTGAATCATCCCACCTCCCATCAATAGCATATAAATTCGACAACAACACATAAGTTGCAGTGTTGTTGTCGCCAAACACCATCATCTTTGCTACCACGGCCAAGCCTAGCGGAATGCATCCATGAATGGTGCAAGAACTGAGAAGTGTCCTTAACACCACCACCCCAGGTTCAATCCCCATTCCATCAATAAACTCTACAGATTCCTTGAAAAATCCGGCACGCCCGAGAGCGTCCACAACACAGGCGTAGTGCTCCTTCATTGGGGTGATTCCATGCTCATCATGCATCGAAATAAAATATTCGACTGCCCTGTTGGCAAGGCCACTGTGGCTGCAAGCCGAGAGAACTGCAAGGAATGTGATATGATCGGGCCTCACCCCTTGATTTCGCAATTCGTCAAGGGCCTTCAACACCTCTAAGCCATTCCCATGGTGGGCATACCCTGAAAGTAGTGCATTCCACAGTACTACGTCGCTCTTTGGCATCCCTTCAAAGTAAGTAACTGCATTTTCCATGCTTCCGCATTTCGAATACATGTCAATGAGAGCACTTCCTACAAATTTATCATCTTCAAATCCAATTTTAATGATATGGGTGTGGAGCAATTTTCCAGTTTCAGTGGCTGTTAGATTTGCACAGGCTGTTAGTGCACTGGCCAGCGTGAAGTTATTCGGTTTAATTCCTTCTTGAAGCATTTTTATAAGAAAAGCAAGAGCTGCTTCATTGTACCCAACTTTCGCATAAACCGATATCAAAGCAGTCCACGAAATGACATCGTGCCTAACCATCTTTCCAAACAGTTTTAGCACAGAATCTAATCTTCCACCTTCAGCATATAACGAAAGCAGGGCAGTTTGTATTGAAATATCAGACTTGCATCCAAACTTAATTACATAAGCATGGATTTGTTCACCTTGATCAATAGCACTCAGATCAACACAACCCGTAAGAACACTGATACATGCAACTGAATCTGGATTAACACCATCCTTTTGCATTTGGTAGAAACTCATAAGAGCTTCTGTTGATAACCCATTATGCACATAACCTGAAATCACTGTCGTCCACGAGAATACATCACGATGGCCCGTAATCAGCTGAAAAATCTGCATCGAGTCCTCCATACATGAACACTTGGCATACAAATCCATTAGAGCATCCCTAATGCATGAGTTCATTTCAAACCCGCTTTTATGAGCAACCGAATGAATCTGCATACCCAAATCCAAGCACTCAGCAGCGGCAGAAACACAAAGAATGCAAGCTAATAGGACATCATCTATTACTACTGATTCACGGTAAAACCAATAAAAAACATCCATGGCATCTTGAAAGAATCCATGACCAGCATATCCAGTAATCAGAGTCGTCCAAGACATCACGTTCTTGCTACCCGAATAAACCAACAAATTGAAAGCATCATCCATGGAATCACAATTCGAATACATCCCAACAAGAGAATTCTCTACAACACCATCACTCTCAAGCCCAAATTTAATTACTAAGCAATGAACTTGCAGTCCTTGTTTCAAAACTTCATATCCATGGATTGCACCTAGAAAATTAACAAAAGTAGCTCTTGTGGGTACTAGAGAAGACGACAAAATCAACTGAAAATTCACAAAAGCTTCCTTTAAATTCCCATTCTTAGTGCAAATACCAATCATGATGTTAATCAGAACGGTGTCTTTAACCACCAAACAATCAAAAACCTTCTTCGCTTCGTCAAAGAAATGGAAATTAGCATAAAACTCAACAAGCCCACTTCCGGCAAAGACATCATTGCAGAGCCCAAGCTTCATTAATGTGCAATGGGCTTGTAATCCTTGATCGAAATATCCCAAACTAATGCAACCTTTAAGGACACTACTGAAACTAAATCGGTCAGGTATAACACCACAAGACAACATTTTTCTGAAGCAACCAAAAGCGAGTAATGAAAACCCAGATAGGAAATAGCCAGCAATCATGATATTCCAAGAGATTACATCTGGTTGGGACATTTCGTCGAACACACGGTGGGCATCCTGGATGTATCCGCATTTGCAGTACATGTTGGCCAAGCTGTTGGCGACGAAGAGATGGGGTTCAGGTATGGTCTTGAGTATTCGAGAATGTATAGATTTTCCCTCTGAAATTGCAGACATTTCAGCGCAGATTCGTAGCAGTTTGGCGTAGTTCTTCTCCAAAACGAATGTGGGGGACAACCCATGACTGTTTGAATTTTTGAAACAAAAAGTGGTGGCAAATCTGACCGTTTGAAGGCTGGTCGCTCCTAACATAAGCTTGGGGTGTGATTGGGTGTAACTACGCATCCCTCCGCAAAAAGCCCACGATACCCTTTTTCTTTTGCGCATGTGAACACTTAAAGGAGGGTATTGCAGTCTTTTTATGAATTCAATGTCCCAGATATGATACATTCCCTTATCAGAAGATCTCAGACCTTCGATCTTTAGCCTACGAATAGACGCAGCTAACGGAAAGAAATACAAAACCGATCCACCTTCAACAGATAGGCCGAAGATGATCTTCAAACTCGGGAGATTTTCTTTAAAGCAACTTCATCTAATGTGAAGTCTATAATATCGACTTGATACTAATAACTAGAACGTGGATTCTCTGTTCACCGAAATAGAAATTTTTCTGCATTAAATTGGTCAACGTTAGTAATAAATTCGACAACACTGCTGTATTAAATGCAATGTCTGATAACGCAGTCTAGTCAAATTGCAACAGAGAGAAATTTTTAAAAGCAGTTTAGCCGGTGTACCAAACACTACCAATATGGCTGATGTGGGTACGTGTACCTGTCGTGCAAAACGAGCACTAACACTCCTCAAGCTCCAACTTGTACAAAGGGTTCAAAGGAAATCAAAGTAACATGGGCTACACAATGATGTATTTATTAGATTCACCCCATCCATCCATTTGGCAAGATCATTTTGGATCATCAGCCCAAAAATGAGTCATATCTAGAGCTCAAGTGAACCACACCACAAATAGCAATGGGAGCGATAATTCTCACCGTTTAAATATATGTAAGGCCCATCATAACATTTATTTTTTTATCTGATATGTTCATAAGGTCACACATATATACCTGGATGAAGAGCAAAAACAAATATCATATTAATCCAAAACCATTGTAACCCCAAAGTGGTTTCAATGGAAGATGTTCAATCCCCCGCTATATTTTGTAGTGTGGTCTACTTGGTATTTGGATCTATCTTATTTTTCTTTTCAAGCCTTACGATGAGCTTGCCAAATGGACGAATAGTTTGGATATAACACATATCTCATGATAGGACCCACAAAATTTGGTGACATTAACACACTATTACACTTGCGAATTAGCTTATTAAATTTTCTATTTGTGGCAATAAGAGGATTTGTATTCATAATCCATGGGACCCTCACATGTATCGGTTGCATATGCTAGGAGACCACCCAAATAGAGCCCAAATTGTCTAAGGCGTATTTGGTTGGTGGAATTGAATGGTATTAACTGGTATTAGATGAGATTAACATTATATTGTTCAATGATTGCATGTATGAAAATACCATGGTATTGTTGCCATCCAATTCCATGTTTGGGATGAAATTTTTGCTATGGGAAAACATTGAATTAAGCAAAATCATGTTTGGTGGACCATGGAATTGTAATCAAAGGACCAAATTCGCATGAGATGTCGCTCACTTGTACACATATATAACCGGAATGTCACGTGTAAATGGTGTATATGGATGGACGGCATGGATAAACACATGCATCAATGTGGGGTCCACATGTGTAGTGGATTTCAAAATCCACGAAAATCCTACATGGGACCAAATGCAATTCCATGGGGCTAAATGCAATTCCATCCCACCCAATCCCATCCTCTCCAAATGCTCGATGGAATTGCAAGGGACCAAACGCAATTTTATCCCTCCTAATCCCATCTAATACCATGCGCCAAACGCCCCCCTAGGGCCTAATAACTTGGTTGGTGGGCTAGGGCTGGGCTTGGGCTTGACATATATGGTTTGATCAATTTTAAAGTTGGGCTTCAACTCAAGTTACTTTTAACCAAACCTGGCTTAGCCCAACCCGGCCCCGCCAACATCATATGTGCATATGCTCCATCTTACAGATATAATGGATTGGATCGGGTAAGATAGAGCCCGACCCATTTAAGAACCATGTTACGACTTTAGACCTATTACAGATCCCATTAAAATTTGGACCAGGTCTCCTCATTTCTAATTTAAAAAAGAAAAGAAAAAAAAAAAGACCCATTTATTTAATAGGTTGTGTTTTGCGTGTAAGAGGATAAAGACTTGACCCATTTGTCTCATGCATTGAGTCAAGGTCAGTGATGTGATGAGTCAGGTTTAGAAATTGTAAGTTGGTCTTCACAAAATTAATATTACAGATATGTCAAGTTGTATCAACATTTAAAAAGAAAGAGAGAGATTTGATAGATCTAAGAAAAAGAAAGAAGAGAGATATTTAATAGCACATGGCTAATTCTTTCATGATCTTAAATAAGCTTGAGATGAATTTAAGAATAAATCTAATTAGAAATGCCCTTCAATATATTTTCACACCACTTGATTTCCTTATACTTCGATTAATTAGTTTTTCCAAGGTTTAAGTTGAGTCCGTGTATGAGTTGGATTTGAGTTAAGCGGAGCATCTTCTCTCTTAATGATTCGATTGCCACCTGCCTTTGGATCCGAAGAGCATGAACACCATACTAATAATAGTAGACGAATTCTATAGATTTTTTTCCCCAGTCTATTATATTTTAAACCCTAAAAGAGGTCCTTGAAAAATAGGTTCAAGTCAGTTTAAGAACAGTTGATTTAGAGAGGGCTCAAACCTGTCTCTAGTTATTTCACTTATTTCCGTGCTGTTAAACTCCTAAAACCTAAAACAAGTTTAATTCCTTGTTTGATCACCGACTGAATGTGCTTTATGATCACTTTATGCAATTTGATTGACCTAAATCTAATACCTTTCTCAATTTTCAAATATTAGAAGCAACCCAGTAATCCAATTGGTCCCCAATTCCAAATAATTCTATTTAGGGCAATAGGATCAATGATGCTGAATCAGACCACACGGGGGGATGTCTCTTCGTAGATCTACTCGGATAAAGTATACTAATTAACAGTCTCCCAAAGAGCAATTTGTTTCTAAGAAAAATCTCATCATTCCTTTTCAAGAGTTAACTAGGAAATTAAACCAGCAACTCTTAGACAAGCATGTAACATAGACATTTTATAAGAATTGAGAGAGAGAGAGAGAGAGAGAGAGAGAGAGAGATGCAAAATTGCATAATGGGGTTTGCAAATGGTTTTTTTTTTTTTTTTTTGAATGTAAGCTTAGAATTATTATTTTCAAGAGGCAAAAGCCTAAAATTAATTAGAAGAGCTACTAGCACTAAAGAAAAGCAAGGCAAAGATTTCTCTTAAAATACTACGAGAGCAAATGGAAATATTGAGCTCTTTCAATGGAAATTGGATTAAAAGGCAACACACCATTGAAATTTTACAGTGTTATGTATTCTGACACCTCACCATCAATTAATGTCCAATAACCCATTGGGTCAATCCAATCCATTTACACAATAGTCATAATCCAACCTAGAAATGGATTATTTAGGAAAATTCACATAGAAAATAGGGATTTGATCAATTTTCAAGCAGTACCGAGTCACAATCAGGCTTAGGCCCATGGACCTTTAAACCCGGCCCATTCCAAGCCCACCACTTTCCACCCCTACACAGACCTACCGAATCCTACATCTGGACAAACCAAACATTTTCCATGGCCATGTTCCATATTGGCCGAGAATGAACGGTGTGGATGCGACACAACTGCTGAAAAACCCATGTCATGGCATGCCATTGATGTTGATTTAGATAGGCTTACCATGACCTAGAAACCTAGCATGGATGAGGACTGAGGAGCTACTCAATGATATGTGATGGAAAATATGCCATGTGCTGTGGCACGTAGTGCAGCATAAGCATGACATAGCTTGCGTGCACGACTCGATCGAGTTTTTTTTGGACCGTTGCCTACCTATGGTGGGACCCATATGGGTAGCTTAGGCTGTCACGCCATGTGTACGGTGGTGATTGGAAAAGAATTCACACCAGTCCAATCCCATGAAAAGACTTCAATCACATGTTTCAGTACTCCCAGTATTTCAAAGTGCTGTGCTGAGTTGACCCGCTTAACAAGTTTCTATTTTTCTTCAACTAGTCATGTGTCACAGCGAGCCGTTTCGACCGGACTTCGGTAGTGACCCCTCTAGCACCGAAACTGGTTCTGTGGGCCCTACCATGACCTATATTTTTTATCCATGCCGGTCATCGATTTTTTCACCTCATTTTAGGGCAATAGCCCAAAAATTAGGTAGACCTGTATCTCAGATGGACCACACCACAGGAAGCAGTGGTGATTGAAAGCTCAACATAAAAAACTTCTTAAGGGCTAGAGAAGTTTTTAATGGTGGGTGTTCAATCACCACTGTTTACTGTGGTGTGGTCCACCTGAGATTTAGGTCTACCCCATTTTTTGAACTAATAACCTAAAATGAGCTGAAAAAATGGATGGAGGGCATGGATAAAACAAATTCATCATTGTGGGGCCTACAACACTGATCAGTATCGACGTTGGCACTAGAAGGGTCACTATGGAATCCCAGTCCGGGTCGACCGAGTCAAAACCATGTACCTTTAACACTGTAAAATTTGGAAACTCAACGATTGACTCGAAACTCAGCCGAGTGAACTCGGTCTCCGTGATTTCTGACGACCAATTCCACGCTAAGGATAATTGAATCGGTCACATCAGTCATCGTTCGTTGGGATTGTCGACGTGGGCCCCACTTGTATAAACACTTTCTTATTATCAATGATTCGATGGACTTAAATTAAAAAAACCGATGAAGAAGTCAGGAAAAGGAAAAGCTAATAAGACATGAAAAGCCCAAAAAGCTTCATCACATGGTGGGCCACTTGGTGCCATCAGTACTACAGCAACGGTAGTAGGAAGCTCGTGCTCTCTGTGGGCCCACCACGATGTGTCTCACACCGACTCTGTCCATCAGTCGCGGCACCTCATCTTCACTGTGCATCATAAAAATTGGCTCGTTTCGAACCTCAGGTGGGCCACACCATGAGAACAATCTAAAATCAACACTAAAATCTCTAAATTCATCGAGTGCGGCTCACATGAGTTGTGGATTAGGCTGATATTTTTGGACATCTCTTCATCCTGGACGATGAACCTGATGAACGGTCGGATGGGAATATAAACAACACAGTCGTCCCAGGAAAGTTTCTATGGTGGGAATACTGATCCCACTGTTAGCTGTTGTGTGGCCCACTAGAGTTTTAGATCAGACTGATTATTGGGCTCAGGTACAAACATGAGGTTTTGTAACTGATGGGCGGAGTAGATGTCACACAAACATCACAGTGGGCCCACGGATCTCGGTTGTTGCACGCTCATCCTACAATAATCTTTTTGAATCATGGGCAAGCTGTCCTCCGGCTATTGAAATGAAATCACAGCCACTAGTTAGCTGGTCCAGTGGATCAATGTAAGACACATTAGAATAAAGAGATCCCACCATGGATGTCTTCCTTGATGTAATTAAAGGTGATCCTAACGATTCCAAAAATGGACATTGAATACAAACCGTCAAATTTTCACACGTTTCTGGCAACTTCTACCTTTCTCATAACCCTTTCAAGCTGGGCCCCTTATCTTGAACAGTTCAGATCATCAGGAATAGATGCCTATCATGGACTTTTGGACCATAGTATGACAGTCACAAGAAATGCGTTCGGTAGACGTTTTGTAATATGATTGGTGATTAGGCATTTGCAGCCTCAACCTTCCTTTTCCCTCCCTTCTCTTTCTTTGGATTTGTTAGGCAGAGGCTGGGATAGCGTGGGGTCCACATGCAAGTGCAATGAGCGTAGGGCCTCATTCACGATCACATCACTACATGTACAGTACAAGTGTTTTTCCTATCTTGACAAGCTGATGGCCCACCACCACATTTCTAATTCATAACCAGCTTAACTACACCCACCAACAAAAAAAAGTGACAAAGACACCCTCCTAACTCAAGCACCAATCAATGCCACTCATAGCCACCTTTAGTGGCCCAAAATGGCTATCTCAATATTCATCCATGTATATATAGTACATATGAATATTTGTATTATATATGTTAAAACCCGAAAAGATCGATGTTGTCTCGATACATCCTATCCTTAAAGAATCCGAGCACACCTCTCTCCCACCATACAAGAACGGTTTAGGTATCTTAACATGAGTTTCAGAATGGGAATGGAAATTTTGCATTTTGAAAAGCCCACTAGATTCCCGCTGATAGCGGGAAATACAGTGAGAAATGATGCTTGGGCACAATGGTGGAAAACCTAGACCGGACCATCCAACTGATCCGTCTTAGACCCGGGGCCTTTTTATGCACTTGGGACTGTTGGGTCAACCGGATTTTCGGTCTAGCTGGTGTAATTTGAATTGGGACGACCATCGACTTTTATTTTTCTGATTATTTTAAAGTAATTTTATTTAATGTAATGACAACATCATGTGTCTTTTCAAGAAGCTTCTTCATGAGTTGTTGGGAAATTATCAATTGGGCACGTTTGTGCCTTTGTTTGAAATTCTTTTTAGGGCCTGATTGTTTAGAGAGAATGCTAAGGTTTTATATTTGTAAATTGAATTCATTAAAATTTGTTGAGAATCTTGTTGATTACATGGAATTTCGTCTCATTAGCCTTTGTAATCTCACATATGAAATTGTGTCAAAGGCCATGACTTTGAGATTGGGCTTGATCAAAACTCCAATTAATTTATGGAGAATAAGTTGATTTTCTAAGAAAACCCGTTTTTTAAAGAATATTTTAATTCTTTTCATAATACAAAGTATATAATAAGCATCCAAACAAAGCTAATATGATATGTTGGATTGTTTTTTTTTTTTTTTTTTTTTTTTTTTTTTTTTTTTTTTTAAATTTTAAAAATAGTTGATTAAAAGGTTTGGTTTAGATGGTAAGGGTACGTTTGGCTGCACCAAATAAAGTGATACTTTATGATTATTTTGGTGGAAAATTTTCTGATATTTCAGTAAATTTAGTTAGCCAAACATACCCCAAACCATTGCTCTTCGATTAGGTAAGAGGACCCACTCTATTCTTTTCTTTTTCTCAAGATGAGTTATTGAGAAGGGGCTTGAAAATGATTTTGAGTGAGGAAAGGTTGACATGTTCTACATGGTAGGAAGCACTCGGGTCCCATTGATTTTATTCATCTATAATGCCTGCAATTAATTTTCTTAAGAAGGTATGAAATGACATTTTAAACTAAGTTAACGGCCTTTTGAGAACTGAAAAATATAACTTTTATCCAACCCATGGTCAGAATTTTACTCATTAAATGCCACTTAATGCTTCAGAATTTCCCCACATAAAGCACCCTCCCCATGTGAGGCATCACCTGGTTGGTACCTGGAACCAGAGATGTGGTGGTAGCTTGACCATGGGCCCAACATAATGTATGTATTGTATATTTATGTTGTCCATATATATGTTTTGCCAACTTATTTCATAGTATGAGTAAAAATAAAAGCAAATGGTCCAACTGCTTTGCCAATTTATTTCACAAGTGTTGTAGGTAAAATTGGACTGACCAAACATTTAGAACGATATCGAAATGACAAGGAAAGCAGCTCGGATGGAAGGTCGGGTATGAGTTCGGTCTTAGATGACGACCCTGATCTTCGCAACCAATCAAAGTGGCAACCATAAATGACAGCCCCGGTCGCCCAATTGATGCCTGGCAGTCTCGACCAAGGGACGACTCTATTTGTCAACATCGAGGGGTGACCTCGATCGTCAGCTCAAGGACCATCTTCAACCAAGGGCCTCTACTTTAGAGGTCAGCCTCGACCATTGACTTAGAGGTCGACTTCAATTATCGACCTCGGCTTCGGATTCCGACCACCAGGGGAGATCCCCTCTATATACAAGTATGATTACCCATCCGAAATCTTTGCCGAGAATCACATCAAGATAAGTGTGATATATATATCCGGAAAAAGACCTATTCTATAATTGGTATTTATCTAGCCAATACATATGTAGTATCAAAAGATTATAAATAAAGACCCTCCTTCCAGAAAAAATGTATGCTCAATTACCCTATCCTAACTACACCCTTTGCAACCCGACACTGACTTATGCATCGGAGGGGCCCCACTACAATCGGAACCTCTTGTTTCTCTCTGTTTCGTAGTTAATAACCATCATTTGCTTCCTATGATGTGATCCACTAGAGAGATTTGTATTTGTCTCACTTTTGGGCTCATGCCATAAAATTAGTTGGCAAAACGCAATGAACAATATAATTACATTACCCATACATCCCACTGTTAGAGTACTTCCCCAGCCTCGTTGGTTCTAACGTACCATCTAGCCAAGTTGTGTGGTTGATGTGATATCTCTCTTTTTCCTCGTATAGCCCATCACAAGCGTATTATTTATCCCTGCAACTCTCTCTCTCTCTCATTTCATCCCTCGTCAATGTCTCTCTCTCCACTTGTGTCCCACGTGCCATACCACTACTCTTCTTAACCAAATTTAGACGGACAGACAAAAATCCCCAAATGTATGTAATCATTTCTCGTATGCATGCATTTAAACTCCTCTATGATAACCTTTCTATGAACTCCTTAGCATTTACATCACCAATCCGAACCGTCCATTATATATATCTAGTCCACTTTCTATAGGCTCCCTTCGAAATACCATACTGGTCAGATGATCCAAACCGTACAGTCAGTGGCACACTGAAATAGATCAATAAGGCCGTTCCTAGGAGATAAGTACTCCGATATAATGGATGTTTAAGACCATCTAATTACTGTGATCTTTGCACTGTGGCAGAAAAATTGTGGAGTGGACCCAACGTACGGTCCAGATACCTGATGTTAATGCCATACGTGCATATGAAAGTTTCTATACGCTTAGCCCAGGTATCATTTCTCATACATACATACACGTCACCGGTGACTTATGTAATCCACCGGATATTCTTCTGCTATAGTTTTTGTTAGCTGTGGGCTTAGATTCCATGTGATAGTTCTGCACCATTTAAAAATGGTGGTGATTCTTCAACCGTACATTTGTCATAGTTGTACAGAAATCTAGACCGACCAATGCCTTGTCGTGGATGGAATTTAATAAAATAATTACAATAAGAGGATGATGGTAACCATTTTATTTTTCTCTTGGAATTTGGACCACACTTACTATTTTACTTATAGCCATCCATTTTCATAGGCATTAATTGGATGGATGAGATTTCTTTATAATTGAGATTTCGGATATATGGTATATCCGTACAAGTTGGATGGTCTAGATAGCTTTACATAGGTGTCACGTGTGAGGAGGATGAGTCACCATAGTAAATCATCACAGGAAACTACTCTACCCTATTAACTGATGTGAACTAATCACCTATACAGGCCTTAAAAAAAAAATTAATTAATTAAAAAATGATGGGAACTAATCACCTACATGCAAGGTACCAGAACTTGTGGTATTGCACCATCTTTTCTTTTAATATGGCACTTCTTGTAGGAAATCAGTATCATGGAAAAGGTAGGCCCTACAATGAAGATAACCTAATACAAAATTAAGTATGGTCTTCTGATCAAGTGGGCCACACCAATGGAATCAATGGAAGCCGATGATCTGATGCAACATACAGGTTTGGCCCATTTAGTGATCCAGTCAGCTGGATTTTCAAGGTAGGCAATCTTCATGGCATGTTCTACTGTTTTCACGGTTCTGATTTTCTTCAGAAGTGGCATGTTTGTGTGGAAAAGATGATATGCTGCAACACGAGTTGTGAATCCATTGCCTATGAGGTTACACATCAGTTTTTGTGGCCCGAAACCTTACACATGCGAGCAAATGGGACTCGATCTGCGAAACGTACGTTTCTCCTGTAAACTGTGGGGCCCACGGTGGTGGACATCTAATCCGTCCATCCGTTTGACCTGCTCATTTTCAGAGATAACCTCAAAAACGAGGCCGATCCAAAACCCAAGTTGGCCACACTATAGGAAACGGTAGAGATGTAAATGCCCACCGTTAAAACTTTCATGGGACCACCGTGGTGCTGATAAGCCATCCAACCGGTTGATAAGGTCATTTCCTACCACAGTGACCGGAAATGACAATCATAGGTCTGTTTTAAAACTCTCGTGGCTTCACCAAGGTTTCTTGTGGTGTGGCCCACCTGAGTTTCATAAACACCCTATCTGGCGCAACGGATGGACCGAGTGGATATACATCGCGGTGGGCTCCACAGAAGCTGCGTCGGAAATCCTCGGAAACCATCTGCCTGCATCCAAGTGGAGGCGTTCCCTGGACCGGTGCACTATTTTTTTTTGTGGGGGTGCGGATTAGGTATGACGCCGGATACACCGAAGTGGGTGGGACCCTGACTGTAGGGCCCACTGTGATGTATGTTACTACATCCACGCCATCCACCCGTATTGAAAGCTTATTTTAGGGTATGATACAAAAAATGAAGTAGTTTTAAATCCCAGATGGGCTATAGTACAGGAAACAATGGTGATTGACCATTAAAAACTTCTCGTGGGCTAAAGAAACTTTGGATCAGGATGATATTTGTGTGGCCTCTTCATCTAGGTTTTTTGTGACCTTATCAACAGATTGGATGGCAAATAAACATTCCGGTGGAATTCATGAAGTTTTTAGTGGTGGGGATTCAATCAAGACTGTGAACCCTACAGTCAGGAGTGGGTCCCACCCACCACGGTGGATCCGTGGTCTCACCTAATCCGCTTCCTTTTTAGTGCTAGAATGATATGATGTCTAGCAGCTGTTTTTAAAATGGTGGTGACTCGTAATCCTCACATATCTGACTCATGTTTACGTAACCACATCATCCAAACTGCCGGGCATTGATGGACCAGATTTTTAATCATCACTGGTTAATGAATGGATGGTTAAAAATGACAGTGAGTGGTTCAATTTTCAAGGGAAAAATCAGACGGTTACAATCGAAATCTCACCATAATTGGGTCAAAGATTTGGATGGTGTGGATTGGTATACATCGATGCTATTTTTATGATCGAAGAACCACCATCACTTTTAGACGGTGCTAAACTAACACAGGTTTCCAACCCTTTTTCTATCATCAACATAGGGTGTGTTAGCTAAGAATGTATTTTTAATGAAATGACGCTTTAAATTACCACCGATGAAGTAAGTATACTAATGTATGCATACTTGTGGTAGCATCCATCCGTTCTTATCTTGTAACTAGACTCGGTGATAGTTCACCACCATGTTAAAAATGACAGAGACTCCTCAACCGTACCCATGCTATAAGTTTGTGTCAATCCAAACTAAAATGTTGGTGGCTCCTTGGTCGCATCCATGTCATAATTTCATGCCCATTCAAGGCATCTACAAAGTTACTGAATTATGGATGGAGCATAGTTTGAAGCTTACATTAAGAAAATGACAGTAATATTATGTTTTTGCAACTTGAAATTTGGACCGCTCACTATTTTAATGCGAGTCATGCATTTGATAGGCAACAAATGAATGGTTAGATTTGCTTGAAGGTGCAAGCTGGTTGAAAGGTATTTTAGGTACATTTTTGGTAATACATATTATTCTTTCATGCAAAAAGAAGAACATAAAAAAAAGCCTCACCAAAATAAAGAAAATCACACTAATAAAGCTCTTAAGAGGAGACGAGAGAAAAAGAGTGAAAAGAAAAGAGGCGAGGAACTAAAATGTAAAATTACTGTATTCAAAGAAGTAAAAGTTTGTTTGTTCCATTAATTACCAGAGGAATGTAAAGAAAATGTATAATGCTTATAAATTATTTATTCCCTAAAAACATTTGCATTTGACTAATGATTTTTATATTTGGTTAATTTATTACAGGTGGAATCATAATAATAATATTTGTACATTACTTTAATGTTAAATCATCGTTAAAATGCATATATATTATTGTTCGGATTCAAAAGTTTTACCGTAATACATAAAAATTTAGAAATATTATCAATTTCTTTATCAATCCCTTAAATACATTTGCATTTGACTAATAGTAACTGATAATAACACATTTACTTTATATTATCAGAGTAATTGGTAAAACAAACGGGTCCTAAAAGTAAGTGACGAAGAGAGGTTTTACACACATTATGTATGTGTTAGTTAACCGTGTGTGTATGCGCGCGCGCGCGCACACACACACACACACACACATATATATATATATAGTTGGGGGCCTTGCACAAAACCTTAGGATCTAGCCCTCCAGAACAAACTAGAATTATGGAATAACAAAGCAATGAAATAAATCAAAACATCAATCACACACCACACAAGAGATTTTACGTGGAAAACCCTCAAAGAGGTAAAAAACTACGGGACCTCGTCTAGATCAACAATCCACTATGAAGAAGAACGTTACAACCTTCTTCACTCACGCAGGAGTGGATAAATAATAAAAGAAACAAAGAAGATGGAGAGATCTCACCGATTACGAGGACATAGAAGCGCTGAGATATAGATTGCGCAGTAGATAACCTCCACGAGCATAATCTCCATTCTATAAGCTTCCTCTCTCTCTCTCACCTTTGATAGCCCTAAACCTTTTAGCAAATCCCTTGTAAAGCTTTAGAAAATCCTTTTGTCGTACCTAGAAAGCCCTAAGAACTCCTATTTAAAGTTTTAGGAAACTCCTTTCCGCATCACAATTGCGAAAGGACTTGAGACACGAAATCCGCGCAAAATCGCGGAACGAATCTGCGTAACTTCGACTGGTCGAACCGAGTCCACGACCGGTCGAGAGCCACCTACGACCGGTCGAGCACCTTCTTCGACTGGTCAAGCACCCCAGAGAAAAATAGTTCACAGTCGCTGGACTTTGAGTCGTGCCACGACTCGACGCCATGACTGGTCGACTACCAGCCTTCGACTGGTCGAGCAGGGCTCACGACCGGTCGATGATGGGTAAAAAAACTCATCAAATCTCCCCCTTTTTGACCCAGGAGGGATCCACCTTCTTCAAGCCAGTCAGGTTTCTACAAACCTCAAACTTGCCCTTGAGCAAAGCCTTGGTCATCATGTCTGACCCATTATCGTTCGTGTGGACCTTCTCAAGCTGTAACACTTTTTATTCCAAAGTATCCCTGATCCAGTGATACCGAATCTCTATGTGCTTCGACTTGGAATGCCGACTTGGATTCTTGTTCAAGTGTATAACACTCTAACTATCGCAATAGACCACGTGCTTCTCCTGCTTCAGGCTAAATTCCTGTAAGAACCTTTTCATCCAAAGCATCTCTTTACATGCATCTATGACTGCAATGTACTCGGCTTCAGTCGTCGACAATGCTATGACCTTCTGTAGCTTGCTTTGCCAAGAAATCGCTCCCCCCACAAACGTGAACATGAACCCCGATGTAGACTTCCTGGAGTCTATATCACCTGCCATATTTGCATATGTGTAGCCCTCTAACACAGGTTTACTATCACCATAGCATAGGCTCTACCTAGATGAGCCTATTAGATACCGCAGTATCCATTTCACCGCTGCCCAATGTTCTTTGCCAGGATTGGCAAGATACCGGCTGACAACACCAACCGCATATGCTATGTCTGGGCGTGTACACATCATAGCATACATCAAACTTCCTACAGCTGACGCGTAGGGTATCTTCTGCATCTCTTCCACCTCTGCCTTCGTCTTGGGACACTGCTTGTTACTCAATCTAAAGTGACCATCCAGTGGAGTACTGACCGGCTTCGCTGCATTCATATTGAACCGCTCTAGGACTTTCACAATATACCGCTCTTGTGACAGCCAAAGCTTCTTGTTGCTTCTGTCACGGGTTATCTCCATTCCTAGGATCTGTCTAGCCGGGCTCAAGTCTTTCATCGCAAAAGACTTGCCCAACTCCTGTTTCAGCCTGTTGATCTTCTTGATGTCTTTTCCCATGATGAACATGTCATCAACGTATAATAGCAGAACTAAGAAATCACCATCTGAGAACTTACGCGTGAATATACAGTGGTCCGACTCTGTTCTGTCATACCCATGCTGTAACATGAACGAATCGAACTTCTTGTACCATTGCCGAGAGCTTGTTTTAGCCCATACAAGCTCTTCCTCAGCCTACACACCATATGCTCCTTGCCCTTGACTTCGAACCCCTCTGGTTGGTGCATGTATATCTCTTCCTCCAGGTCACCATAGAGAAAGGCAGTTTTAACATCTAACTGCTCTATCTCCATATCCATGCTAGCCGCCAACCTAAGCAACACCCGTATGGATGTCATCTTCACCACTAGTAAGAATATCTCCTCGAAGTCTATGTCTTTCCTCTGACCAAACCCTTTCACCACAAGTCTGGCCTTGAACCTCGTTTGTGAATTCTTCTGCTCGATCTTCTTTCTGAACACCCACTTGTTGCTCAAAGCTTTCTTGCCCTTAGGCAATTTCACCATATCATAGGTGTGGTTCTTATGCAAGGATTTCATCTCCTCTTGCATAGCTTTCAACCACTCCTCCTTATGCTCATCAGCTAGGGCATCAGAATAATCTTCTAGCTCTCCCCCATCAGTCAACATAATGTACTCATGTGGCGAGTACCTCTTGGACGGCTGTCTGTCCCTATATGACCTCCTCACTTGTGGCTCAACAGGTGGATCAAGTGGGGGCTGCTCCCCTAGTCCATCTTCTGAAAGAACTCCCTCATCCTCTGCACCTTGCTGTACTTCCCCGTCATCAGGCACCACAGGAGGAATAACCGGATCCATGTCCTCTAGCTCACCTGAACTAGGCTGGTTCTTCTCTGGCTTACCAATGTCTTCTATACACTGATCTTCAAAGTAAATCACATCTCTGCTCCTGACAAGCTTCTTCTTGGTCGGATCACACAATCTGTAACTGAATTTTTCATCACCGTACCCTAAGAACACACACTGCCTTATCTTCATATCGAGCTTGGACCTTTCGTCTTTTGGTACGTGAACGGATGCCCTGCATCTAAACACTCTGAGATGACTGTACGATGGATCATGTCCAGTCCACACCTTCTCAGGCACTTCTCCATTTAACGGGGCTGATGGAGACCTGTTTATCAAATACACTGCCGTGTGCATTGCTTCTCCCCAGAACGTCTTGGGCAATTTCGCATGGGATAACATGCATCTGATTCACTCAACAATGATGCAATTTATTCGTTCAGCTACACCATTATGCTGGGGGGTCTTGGGAACCGTCTATTCATGCCGTATACCCAGGGACTTGCAGTACTCATGAAAGTCGCAAATGTATTCACCACCATTGTCAATGCGGATGCACTTCAATGATCTACCTGTCTCTATCTCGACCATAATATGAAATAATTTAAACATACCAAAGACCTCGTCCTTGGATTTCAAAGCATAAACCCAAACCCTCCTAGATGCATCATCTATAAAAGTGACAAAATACAATGCCTCACCCAAGGTTTTTGTCCTCATAGGACCATAAACATCAGAATAAACCAAATCTAATGCATGCACTTTATTAACATGAGAAGAAGTTTTTAATAAATGAAACTCTATGCTGTTTCTCTGATAAACAATCAAGACAGGTTTTGAGAGGTGTACCTGTCATGTCTGGAAGGAGCCGCTTCTTTGCTAATACCTAAAGCCCTTTTTCCCTCATGTGGCCTAGACGCCTGTGCCACATGTCAATAGCTGAATCTTCCACTGCGTTCAACCCACCCTTGCACACATAGACACTTGCTTTGTAAAGGGTGCAACACTTATTTTCTCTAGCTGTGATCAACGAACCCTTGATGAGCTTCCAGTGCCCGCCAGCAAACCGGCTTTCATAGCCATCATCATCCAACCTTCCCGTCGACATCAAGTTGAGGCGAAGGTCCGGGATATGCCTCACATCCCTGAGAACCAATGTGCAGCCCACATCGGTCTTCACACAAATATCACCGACTCTCACGATTTTTGATACGCCAAAATTTTCCAGCTTCACAGTCCCATAGTCACCTGACTTGTAGCTTGGAAAGAAGTCCCTGCGTGGAGTTGCATAAAAAGAAGCTCCCGAGTCTATCACCTAGTCGGTGTCCTGACTTGTAGCCGTGAGACATACATCGTGATCTGCTGAAAGAATAATTACAACATCGCCATCTGAAGCGACCACAATGGAATCTGATTCATCTTCCTTCCATTTTCCTTTCTTGTCGTTCTTCTTACCACGACATTCATGCTTGTAGTGGCCCTTCTTGCCACAATTCCAGCAATCAACATCTTTTCTGTTACTCGACTTGCCTCTTGATTTATCTCGGGCCTTCCCGCCCTTCCTGTTCTTTCTTCTCCCCTGTTCCCGTGTCACAAGAGCCTCTTGCTGAGTAAACCCCTGAGACTTCTTCCTTGTCTCCTCATTGAAGAGACAGCTAGTTACCTGTTCCATGGATATCTTTCCGTCTGGCGCGGAGTTACTTAGAGACACCACTAATGTCTCCCAACTGTCAGGCAATGAACTAAGCAAAAGTAAAGCCTGCAATTCATCATCCAGGACCATCTTCATAGAGGAGAGTTGGTTCACTATATTGTTGACCTCATTCATGTGCTCGGCCACAGAACCACCATCCTTGAACTTGAGATTCACAAGTTGTCTTATCAGAAAAATCTTATTACCGGTTGTCTTCCTCTCATACAGCCCTTGTAATTTTAGCCACAGGCTAGCTGCTGAGGTTTCCGTAGACACATGGTGGAACACTGAATCATCCAACCATTGTCTAACAAACCCCACCGCCTTCCGGTCCATCTTCTTCCAATCATCATCAGACGTATCCTTGGATTTTGCTGATATGCCTAAAATTGGAGAATATAGGTCATTGTAATAAAGCAAGTCCTCCATCTTAGCCTTCCATATGGTCCAGTTAGAACCATTGAGGCTGACCATCCTTGATGAGACACCTTCCATAATTCAAAACTGATCCTACCCGTTCAATGAACTTAGCTCTGATACCACTTTGTTGGGGGCCTTGCACAAAACCTTAGGATCTAGCCCTCAAGAACAAACCAGAATTATGGAATAACAAAGCAATGAAATAAATCAAAGCATCAATCACACACCACACAAGAGATTTTTACATGAAAAACCTTCAAAGAGGTAAAAAACCACGGGACCTCATCCAGATCAACAATCTACTATGAAGTAGAACGTTACAACCTTCTTCACTCACGCAGGAGTGGATAAACAATAAGAAAAATAAATAAGACGGAGAGATTTCACCGATTACAAGGACATAGAAGTGTGAGATATAGATTGCGCAGTAGATAACCTCCACGAGCATAATCTCCCTTCTATAAGCTTTCTTCTCTCTCTCTCTCTCTCTCTCTCACCTTTGATAGCCCTAAACCCTTTAGCAAATCCCTTGTAAAGCTTTAGGAAACCCTCTTGTCATACCTAGAAAGCCCTAAGAACTCCTATTTAAAGTTTTAGGAAACTCCTTTCCGCATCCCAATCGCGAAAGGACTTGCGACACGAAATCCGCGCAAAATCGCGGAATGAATCAGCGTAACCTCGACTGGTCGAACCGAGTCCACGACCGGTCGAGAGCCACCTACGACCGGTCGAGCACATCCTTCGACTGGTCGAGCACCCCGAAGAAAAATAGTCCACAGTCGCTAGACTTTGAGTCGTGCCACGACTTGACGCCACGACTGGTCGACCACCAGCCTTCAACCGGTCGAGCAGGGCTCACGACCGGTCAATGTCGGGTCAAAAAACCCATCATATATTTCTTATTTCTTAATCCTACCAACACTACGAAATTAAGAAGAAAGTTTCCTAACCACTTTTTTAATTTGATTAAATCGAAAGATGCTTGATAATTTTAGGATTTGACAATGAACCTCAACATAAAAGGGATATGAATCTTCTGCATCAGCTGTTCTTGACAACTGCTAAAATACCCAAGCCCCATAGGGCCCATCATATTTTATAGGTTAATCCACTACATCCCTCAAGTAAGAACTCTTATTTGAACTGTATATTCAAGAGATCAGTCCAATGAGGGTCTTGCTGAAGGAAGTAATGTGAAATTGTTCCTAAAACATTTAAATTTACAGTATGGCCCACCTGATATATGGATTCAGATGTATTTTTTTTCCCATTTTATCCACACATGATTAACAGGTTTGGAGGAAGATACGTACACACCATATATATGGTGGCCCCATATTTCATTTTCATTATCTCTAGGGTGAGGTCTATTTGACTTGTGGATGTCATTGCATTTTTTTTTTCCAAGGCCTAGAATCAAGGGTAAGTTTTACATATAGGTGGCCACCACAAGCGGATAAGAATCAAGAAAAAATTTCACATATACAGCATGGTGAATGTGCCACAAGCTTGGGTGTTTTACCCAAAACAGGTGTTGTAGAGGAGTTGGATCCCACCAGAACGCATTCCATGCAGGTACTTCCCATCCTGCTTGGATTAGACCAAGATATTATCTATAAATAAAAGTACATCTTGCTGATCTAAACCAACTGAGGTACAAGCTAGTTTGATTGGTGTAATTTTAGAGATATGGTCCATCTAAAATGCACCCTACAATTTGGATGATCTGGGATAGATATGCATGGGTTATGCGTGTGTGAAGGATGATTACTGACCACTATTTCTAAAATGGTGGTGAATTATCATAGGAATCTAGTGCATTAGGATACTCATAATCATTTGATGATGGGAACCCCACCAAACAAATCTAATGTGAACTCACTTAAGATTTGAGGCTTAAGAGGGGTTTATACTTTATTATTTTATACTACGATTCTTCACCTACTAAAGCTCTCAATGCATTGGAGAAGGGGAGAAGTCAAACATATCTATTGGGAATGACACACACCCTTCAAAATATATGAAAGGTTTGGCTTTAACAATCTTTACATGTGTCATGGGCACATTGGACTACTAATAAACAAATACCTTATCTTCTATTGGCTATTGAAATAAATACGCTATTGTCTGTCATTGGGTCGTTATAAAACTGATTCTTGGGAGAAATAGTAAGCTCACCAAAGAAGTCAGAGAACATGACTTAGAAAGTCCTAGGGTTAGGGTGTTTGTTTTTTTTTTTTTTTTTGGGGGGGGGGGGGGGGGGGGGGGGGGGGGGGGGGGGGGGGGGGGGGGGTGCGGAGGGGTGCTGTGCAATGTGCAATCATATGCATTGCATGTGAACTTCACATGATATGGGTGCATAGCACCAACGTGTGATGTGGCATGTATGTATATATCTGGGCCATGTATAAGGTCGGCCCCACTATGAAGATCAACTGGCAAAAAGGAATCGGGGTCCTCCACTCATCCGGTCCGCAGTATATGTATGGATTTAAACCATCCATACGGTTGACTCATTTGGTGAGTGGAGAATGTGATATGGATGATGTTCTTGGTGTGTCCCATATTTGGTGCAGCTTGAAAGTGGGATATATGCTGGATATTAGAATATGTGTAACCATTGCATGTGAAGTTCACATGCAACACATTGCTGGTGAACATTCCATAAAGCAAGCAACAGAGATGGTTGATGTGAGTGGAAAGTGGACTTGCACTATGTCTTGTTCCTTTTGGAGATTTTTCTTGCCAGTCCAAACCACAATGGCACAATTTCCTTCTTTTAAAGGGTAAAAGAGGCCTATGAAATTCAATCTTTAAAGTAGTTGATACCGGGTCAAGTCGAGCTCTCTCTCTCTCTCTCTCTCTCTCTCTCTCTCTCTCTCTCTCTCTCTCTCTCTCTCTCTCTCTCTCTCTCCTCTCTCTCTCTCTCTCTCTTCTCTCTCTCGCTCTCTCTTCCATTAAAGAAATCAAACCACATCCGTTTGGAATCAACCATGACATACGGCCTTACCGAAATTTGACCTGGTGAGGAGACTTGGGTGCATGGTATGATGGGCTTTTGCCTCTTGCCCTTGGCTTATTCATGAGTGGTTTACACAGCTCGTGGTCGGATAATCCAAACCGTCCACAATGTCGGCCTACTGTAGATGGGCAGCTGCACAAAAATCACATGGATAACACAATCCTCACTGCCTGGTTTTGAACATGAACATCGAGCATTTGTGTGTTTAGCTGTCCATCTAAATCCAATTAATTAGATGAATAAGATAAAACTAATCATACATCTATACATATACCCATCCACTTCAGATGAATGGTTCAGATCATCTGCACAAGAAGTCACATGGCCCCATCACAGTTCGACCAAGTGATGAACCTCCAGGCACTTCGGATCAGAGTCAGCCACCTTTTTTTTTTTTTGTTATTTTATTGAAATCAACCTCACCCCATTTGAATTCTACAATGAAATACGATCTCAGCTCAGCTTGACTTAGGTGATGGCACATGGGGCATGTAGCATGCGACCAAGTCAACTGGTCCAATATAAAAGATTTTAAGATCCCATCGGTGTATTATTGTCTATGAAATCGTCTGCCCTTTTATTTTAGCCCAAGAAACCAAACAAACAAAGGAGCCCTTTTATTTTAGCCCAAGAAAACAAACAAACAAAGGAGCCCTTCTATTTTAGCCCAAGAAAACAAATAAACAAAGGAGGATCAGACAAACCATGTATTATAGGAACTCTTGGAGTTGTATACAATGTTCTGGTGGTTGCATGTCCAAATCCTTCTTTTGGCTTCAAGCAAGTAGAAGAACTTCATATTATATGGTACACATGCCAACCTGGAATGTGTGAGGAAACTATGGGACCCATCCCTAAAACACTAGGGGAATAGCATGCGGATGCGTACGTGTGGAGAGAAAGGGAGAGGGAAGATCGAGGAAAAGAAAAGAAAGAAATGTTTTAAATTAAGTGTAATTTATACTCACTTTTTTCTTTTTTTTTTTGGATTGTTTGATTCACTTGACTTTTATATTATTTTATTTTGAGATTAACGACTTAACATGAGATGGTACAATAGATATATAGAATAAATTTTATACCATTATGATTACGAGCCCTATACAATTAGAAGGCTCTTCAGTGGTATGGTTGGGGTATATGTTACTTTTATAGGTAAAAGTCTAAGCCATTTAAGGAGGGTTTGCATCTTAAATTATTTAAGATAAGTTATTTATACCTTAAGTAGCTTATCTTGATATATACTTATTAAACTGAAATGATTAAGTAACTTTAAATTTTAAAAAGTACTTATAATTGATCATAAATTACTTATCTACTGCCGTAAGTAGAAAAAGTAACTTATTTTTAAAATTAAAAACACATATTTTTCAACTCTCAAAATCCTCGCAATGTCACCTCTTAATGTTTAAAATTATCCGCACTAAAAGACAATTTCCAGGGCAAATTGCCCAAAAATATTATAAAATATATATATAGTATAGATGGGCCATTGGCGAATGGACAAGATCATTGGCTTGGAGACAAGGTGTGCCCCTGAATGTATCTTGACCGTTCGATCGTTTTCTTACAGGGGTGGGCCTCTCCTGATAAGTGAACTGGGTTGATTTTTGGGTCAGATCATCTGCAGCATAGGGTCCTCCTTATGCATGGATCAGATGTTTAGCACGTGTGCTCAAGTGCGTGTATGTTTGCACACATGTGGACTGAAATGGCACGTGGAAGTGGGCATGCCTACACAAGCTCGTGAAATTCCATGCATGTGCACGCCTCTACATGTGCGCGCCAGGCACGAGGCTTGACCCCATGTGCGGTGTAGTAATGAATCAGCGTATGTCTGTGTGAATCATCTCTCCGCGTGCAAGCGTTTCCACCTCTTCCCGCGCCTGTTTTTCTCGGCGACTAATTCAATAGGCTGGCGGAGTATAAAAATTCGTGCTTAGGCATACGGCCTTTGTATAAGTCTCATACAAATCTCCCAATCAGAACTGTCCAAATACTGGACCCCATTCTGACAGACCATCTTAACGATTGGAAAACCCTAACCTTTTTAATCGATGATTCAAAGAAAGGAGTTTTCTCTTTTTTAAAGTTAAACTGTCCATTTGTTAATCACCAAAATGATCCTTTACTTTTGTTTCTGGGTTATACCCATCTAGACACGGCCACCCCACTAATCGAACGGTTGGAATGGGATCCCACCATGACGCGTGGGCATTCCCTATATGCCTGACTACTGGCGATCACAATCTGCGAGACTATGAAAACTCTCCTCCTATTATATGATTCACATACGTCCATATCAGTAAGATTCCTCATGCACAGACCTAACAAAAAACCTGCCCTCTTGGTTGATCAAAACATGTGCAGGGCCCCAATACCACACCTACGTACCCCAAAAGTCAACAATCTCATGCTCTTTTTTAAAATCATTTATATGCAAAAGTCGTACCACTTAAGTAATCTCGCTCCATCTGCACAAAAAGTTCGAAATGCACCCTCCTCCTCCTCATGTCTCTCCCTTCATATATGCTCTTATAGACCCTTTCTTTTTTCTTTTTCTTTTTTTAAAATCACTTTCAATCAAGCATCTGTTTATATATATATAGAGAGAGATGCTCACTGCACACCAATTCTCACAGGAACTCAATTTTTTGAAAAATCATCTCACATGATATGAGTTCAAAATCTAAACTGTATATGTGATGAAGCACCCCATGAACCCTACAAGGCCCAACTTTTATCTCCATGACTTTGGTGAGTTATGGCATAAGAAAACAATTTTCTCCCTTAAGTTGCCTCTCTTTTCTATATCCCACCAAAGTTTTATATTAGGTTAAAAGTTGGACCTAAGATATATATATATATCTTGTGGGTGGATGTATTAACCTTGTAGCCATTATGACCTAGGCATGACAAAATTCATTGCGTTGCGTTGTTTAAAGAAGAAATTAAGAAATATAACTAGTGCTAATCTCAATGTCATGATCCCAAGCCCACCATTGCATCCGCGAGTGTGACATGTATGTCGATGATGAAGTGACGGGATCGTTGACCTAAGCAAAGGAAGAAATGAGCATGCATGTGTGCAACACGCACATGCACTTCGACTGGCTGTCTGATATTTGATCAGATGCCGGTCATGTGTGTAGACCGGCATGGGCCCCACGGTTAGCATCCGATGGACATTGGATGGGTCATCGTATGCGTTTGAAGATTCGTCGCCCCATAATTCAGGGCGGCAACCACTGGTGTATCCCGACATGCAAACACCATACTAAATTATGGCATTATACATCTTCACAAAGGTCCAAAATTGACTGGGAGGCTGTTGAGTGGGTGGGCCACCACCCCAACAACAGAAATATACCAACTACAGCTCAAAATATATGGCTAGCATGCATTTGAGAAAGACCACATTGTTGTTATTCACATTTGATCATTTCTAATAAATAAAATAAATTAGTCACACAACATGCTTTAAGCTTACTAATGCTACAATTAAAAGAAAATCAAAGAAATAAAGTAAGAACTTTTGATTTTAAATAGAGAGAGGGCCCCATTGCTATGATTATTATTTGAGTGAGAAAGATCCGAGCCTTTCATTTGCTGGGCCCTTTCCTGGAAGAGAGTCGTTGATCAGAGGATTAAGAATTGTAAATGGGTGGGGTCTGGAAACTGTGATCAAAAGCTAATACTCAATGGCTACAATCATATTCCAAGTGATAACTAACATAATTGTGTGATTTTCGAAACATAGCCTACCATGGTAGGGACACTAGATGAGAGATCCGAATCTCGTGTACGTGTGGCACGTGTAAGGACAGATATGGGCTACCTCTGGGTTTCGTGTGAATCCTAGGAAGTTAGGCGGTCCATCACTCAAACCGCGGAGGATGTCAGTTACTCGCCTTTCACACACAAGGCAATCGCATTTCTGTACAGAGAACTAATCCCGTGGAGGCAACGGTCACAGATTGTGGTATCGTACGATTTTTCTGATAACATGATACTTTTGTAGGACATCAATACAATTAATACAATGGCCATGATGTTAAGATCATTATTTTTGAAAACCATGCTGATATGATTTCTAGGTGGGTCATATTTGTATGTTGAGTCATATCTACGGTTTCATATTGATTTTAATAGAATGGATGATCTAATAAATGAAACTATCTGATTTTTCTTTCATATGATTACCATGCTTTAGGATACCATTTCCATGGAACAGATTTTCTAAAAGTGGTATTTTGGCGGCAAAGAAGGTGTGATGCCACAAGTTGTGGTACCTTGCCGGTTTGTATATGATAAGTTCTCGTCTGCATAATTTTATCAAATGTGCGTTTGGCACAATTGAGTAGTTTTCGACAAGTCATCTTTCTTACACGTGGCATATCTGTACACAATCCAGACCGTCCAATTGATTAGGTCACTTCATATAGAAGATATGATCAAATCATATAGACTGGTGTACATGAATGAATGACTCAGGAGGAAACTATCAGCATTCCCAAATATATCCTGACAAATCAGAGGGTTAAAAATGTCTAATCAGTGTAATAAAATTTAAGGGTGATTTTCTACGTGAAAAAAAAAAGAACTTTGACGGTCTTGATTTATGAATCCATGGGCCAGATATACCAAAGATGTGATCTGGTTGTATCCAACGCACACCACAGCCACGTCCAATATCGGGAAATTATTCTTGACGGCCGTCGAAACGAAAGCGCGTCATCCAAATGCGAAGATAACGACGCTGACGTCGACTCACATCAGCAAAATGTCCACGTGGCAGGTCCTGGTCGCTGGCCCATGTGCCAAAGAACAATACTACTGCGGTCAAAAGCCGGTGCTGCCCTAGACACGTGTCAGTGTAATGTCCGACAACTCTAAACTTTGAAAATTGACCACCATCTACCCCTCTCTCCATCTCTCTCTCTCTCTCTTTTGAAAGGAGAGTAAATTCAACAAAAGGCTCGACCACCATCTAACTCCAGCTCTCTCTCTCTCTCTCTCCCTCTCTAAAGGAGAGTACATCCAAAAAAAAAAAACAAAAGGCTCGTTCAAAGTTCTCCCACCATAAGAAGAAAGCCCTAGATCTCTCTCTCTCTCTCTCTCACACACACACACAACCCATGTCTGAAAATAGAGATCCTTCACACCATCGCACATACCATGACGATCAACGCCTCGGCGCCGTCAGTTTCCCCTTCTCTAACCATCCCAACCTCTATAACCAAGACCCAACTGGGCCAGGATCCCACTCCATCCTCGATCTACACGGTTTCGGTCCATCTCCACCGTACATGAGCTTCATGGATTGTCTAAATGATTCAGTGGACTACTCAATGCTATCTAGAGCTTTCGACTTGTCACACTCTTCATCGGAAGTTTTCAGGGACGGCTGCGTCACCGCCAATGACTTGGTGGACTCTGCGGGGCCGAACGGCAACCCGGCCACACCCAATTCTTCTGTTTCATCGTCATCGACGGAGGCTGCAGGTGACGATGATTCGGTGAGGTGTAAGAAAGATCAACAGCTTAAAGGGTGTGAAGATGGGATGGAGAGATCTAAGAAAGTGTATGTTTGGTTCTTCTTAGAATTATCCAGTCAATAGCCTTTTTAAGCTCTTTTTATTCTTCTTAGCTTATTTGCAGTAAAAAGTCATTTCTTTATACAACCTTTTCCTTTCCTTTTCTTGTTTTATGACAAAGCATGTTTTACCTTATTAATAGAAGTAAAAGAAAAGATATCCTGTTGTTGCTGTATTCCGTGACTTGAATTTGGCATTCTTTCTTCACGTTTGTCATCGATTTTATCTGGTGCAATATAACATTGTGGCTATTTCTCAACCATGCTAAAAAAAAAAAAAAAAAAAACCCAAGTTTCATTCATTATTTGATTATTAGCATTGGACCTATTATTGTTGTGTTTGGCTAGGATTGTGAATTTTGTTCTACTATTAGCATAATTTTCAAGAATCATGAAATGATACTCATAGACAAGGGATGCTCTTTCTTTCCAATGCAACACATAAAGCACCATTTCATGATTTTTTGAAATTGTAGTAGAGTAGAAATTGCAAAATCTCAAATTATTTTTCTTTGCTCCTAAAATGGTGGTGAGCCAAACACGGCCTGAGGTAAATTGGGAGATCTTTAATCTTCTTAGGTTTTTGCAAGTGGGTTTTGCTCATTATAGATTTTTGTGGTGAAATCCATCAGGACTAAAGGACGGAAGAAAGGAGAGAAGCGGCCAAGAGAGCCCCGTTTTGCATTCATGACTAAGAGCGAGGTGGATCATCTTGAAGATGGATACAGATGGAGAAAATATGGCCAAAAGGCAGTGAAAAATAGCCCTTACCCAAGGTTCGTTTGTTGAATTTTTATAGAAACTCAGTTTGCCACTTTCTGGTGCGATTATCTTTTTTCGACCAAAAAAAAAAAATCTTTTATGGGGAGAGGAATTAACATAAACCCTAAATATCAAACTCTAAGCATTTGATAATCCTATATGTATCTAGCCCTAAAAATCATTATTTTACCAGTTGGTCTTTAATACATTGCAACCCTAATTGATGCGACGGTTGGTGTTTTGATGATTATCTAATAAGTTCTTACATTTTCTTCCTTTCTCCTTTTTGTAATCGATTATTACACTGTGGGAATGAATACCTCAATTCAATGTTGTAAGCTAAACAGTAAAAAAGCCTTCAACACAAGAAAAAACTCATTAGTGGTGAATTATCTTTCACATCTCACTAAGGTTGTGTTTGGATGCAAAAGCTATTTGATTGTGAATATTCAGTTTAACAAAGAAGGAATCACAGGATGATGTTGTTTCCTTGAATTTATAAAGAAGAAATTGCTCCGTAATTGCCATGAGTCCAACTTGAAACTTATGTAATTGAAATTTAGAGAGGCCTAGGCAGGTCATTGCAATTCCATTCGATGGTGTGTCCAAGCACATCATGAATCTTTTTTTTTTTTTTTTCCAAATGCAAATCCATTGAATGTGAATAATTTTTGTTGACCCATTTGCTCTTAATTTGCATTTTGCATTGCAGAAGCTACTATCGTTGCACCAGCCAAAAATGTTCGGTGAAGAAACGGGTAGAAAGATCGTACCAAGATCCAACGATAGTAATTACAACGTATGAAGGCCAACATACACATCCAAGCCCTGCGACCCTTCGTGGAAGTGCTGCTGGAATGTTGGCACCATCGATGCTTACAGGGTCACAACTGCAATTGCCTACCTTCCACCATGAGATGTTGATGCAGGCACCCCCAACAAACATGCAAGGCTACACAAACTCCATGTACCGGCAAAACCTAATTCCTAATCAGCAGCTTCAACTTCCTGACTACGGCCTTTTGCAAGACATTGTTCCCTCGTTCATCCCAAAACAACCCTGACCATGCTTCTCTTATCTCTAAAGTCACTCTCAGGAGAGTACAACTACTAGTCCATTTCCACCACGCATGCCAACGTATCACTTGTGTTCTAAATCTGGTCGTTCATTTGGTGGGCCCCACCATCTATATGCCATGGTCCAAATAGTTGGCGAGTCCAGTCATCAGGTGCAAACGCGTGTGGAAGCAGTCCACTCGTCGGTGCACCACAGGCGCACTCGTCTCGCCCACCCGATGACCAGACCGGCCTGATTTTCAGGCCATGGCACGTGAATGATGAAGCCCAACTGATGAACAGCCCGGTTCTCGCACACAAGTGCCATGTTGGCACGTGTACAAAAGTCCTACTCTCTCTCTGAGTAACCTTAGTAGTATCTCTCTCTCATTCTCTCTCTCTCTCTAATATTGTACATGTAGTTTGAATTTACATGCATGAACATGGCATCGCGATGCTAGTATAGAATAGTAAGAGCATTAAATTCATCTCTATGACTTGGTGAATGGTGAAGTGCACGTATCTCGTGCCTCCTGCAAAACGCATCTCACTTCAGTTTCTCAGCTGAAACGGCTAATGGCAGTGTTGCCATGGAAAGGCTATCTGTTTGGAGATTCGTCTATTTGGGAAACGGCCATTTATATGCCAGCTGCTGTAGTTGATACAAGTTCTCTGAATCGGGGGGTTTTTTTTTTCTTTCTTATTTTACCCTTTTGTTATAAGTGCAATCAATATATATCGTTGGTTTGATGATGAGTGGCGGGGATTTCAAGATAGGGATGGTATGTGTTACTATGGAGTTATCATGAATGGATTGGGTTCTTGATTTGTGGAAGGGCATTTTAGAGATTTGTAAGTTTTCCTCATGTAGGTGGGCCATAGTTAAAAAAGCTCTAAACTCCCAGTCGGACTAGAGATATCACAGGATTAATTCTCACCTGAGTCAAGGTCGGGTCAATTGAATCGACCCCGAGTTGACTCAGTTGAGGACCGAGTCTTGTACATTTTCTAGTCTAAAAGTCAAGTTGGACCAAACCTACCCAAGTCGTGTTGACTCCGTCGATTTCCCAGTCAGAGTCTGGAAGTTTTAAGACTATGAGGTGCACCAACACCATTTGAATTCAGCGTAGGCTGGCCCATGGTTCGGTGATCCAGACCGTTTATCTGATGGGCATCGCAGTGGATGGGGAATATCCTGAAATTTTCCAGATGGGATGATCCTAAGCATCCAGGCTGTGGCCTTTTGTATTTTATTTGTCATGGGCCCGTCTTCACTGACCTGGCAAAATAGGGCCCCATTCACACTATTCGCATCCGTCTGCAGAAGCAAGATGCATGTGGCTAGGGCCATACAGGCTCGTCCACTGACAAATAGACCGTGCATGCACGTCGAATATGGACATATATAGGCTATCCATTTGTAACCGTTCATTTTCTTGTAGATGTAGATCAGTCACAAGTACTGAATTTTCAAAATACTCATCTGGGATAACAGGCAACTTACAGCCGGAAAAAGGTAGCCCCACTATATAAAGATCACCTTTCTTGGTCCAATCATTAGGTGGGCCTCACCTGTATGTAAGTTGATTTCAGACCATCAGTTGTCTGCTGATTTAGGTCGCGTGGCCCACCTTATGAGGGTGTTGTCTATTTCTTGCACAGGAAGGGTTTAATCCACCATTTGGATGTCTCGTATCGTTTACCATTGACATCTAGGCCAATGGATGTTTGTGACCAGGGTTAAAATCGTGGACATGGATATCGTTGTTCGGTGTTTGGAAGGCCAGACAGGATGGTCCACTCATCTGTGTTTGGATGACACTTCTTGGACAACCTTTTCCATGTACAGCACGAGGCATATATTAAAGAGGAATCCAGATCCTCTGCTTGTCACCAACATGATTTTTGTATTTGTTGTAATGTGATTAGGCCACATCATCATAAACTGCATTTAATGCAGCTGTATTAACAAGTGAGGGTGTGGACTAATGACAATGCGTGGAAAATGAAAAATAGTGTATGTGGCAAGCAAAGGATCCAGGCTCATTAAAGAGAGATGAGGAAAATGTACCCAGTTAAGAATCAGTATCTTTGTGCCGTATGAGCCATTAGAAAGATAAATACTTTAATTATCCCTTCTCATAAGTTGTACCCTTCCATAGAAATGGGGGTTAATTTTCAAGTTTTAATAAAGCTACACTATATAATTTTTGAAGTCTTCAAATGCCATAGTTGTATAGAGTTTGGTAAGAGTACTAGCTGTCCAAATCTATAATCCAAACTTAGGTGGGGAATAACCCAAAACTTACACTAAAAAGATGATAGTAACCAGCTGATTTTATGCGAATGCTGCAATAGAACATGTTAGACTTTGGCTGTTTAATGGAGTCTTCTCAAAGACCCAAACCATTTGCGAGTTGTTCCAAAGAACTTCCAGATTGAAATATTTCAATGCTTTGATTAGTTAAAAGTTAAAAAGACCATTTTCTGTTAAAAAGGGAGTCAAAGGATAAAAGTGCTGAATTATAAATGTGATGGAGTTTTTATCTTCTCCTTTTTTATCCTATCCTCGTCCAAAGTGAGGCCCATCATATAAACCGTTTGGATCATTGAAAGATGAACCTAGATTGAAAAGGCGTCTCCACCCCACATATCCTATTGCAATTAAACGGGCTGTATACCATGGCAAACTGCAGTTTGTTGAAATGCAGGGTTCCATACATGAATCCACAGGATGGGGATCCAAACCGTTGATCATGTGGGCCACATGCTGAATTGTAAATCTCCACTGGAAATATGTCAGAATGGAAAAAAAAAAAACCTTCGAAATTCGGACGCTTTTTCAATTGAATGTGAATGTTGATGTATCGTCTTCAAACCATCTATTTGTGAGCCCTGAGTCGATGGGCTGAGATCTTCTATTCTTTGAGATCACCGAACACTATGCCCTACACGCACGGAATCCTGCCCATCACCAAACTATAGCTTTGCTGATGAACGGCACCATCGCATTCCCTCCATTCAATTTGTGCCTCTTCCTGACGGTTGCTGATAATCCGAGTGTCAATACCAATTAGCTTCATTAGCTTAGCCTCTCTTTTTTTCGCTATGCGTTGATAATGACCACGTGGATGATGCTATTTACTTGAAATATAGTGGCCCACCATCCAACCAAGAGTTTCAAATGATTGTTATTAATGTAAGTAAGGCCAAAACACATAAATGAAAAGTACAAATCAAAACAAGAAATAAGATACCGAGATTCAGCAATATTTATTTTATAGGCAACAACACAGTTTTTTTTTTCTTTACTAGAATTAGGACAAACAAAAACACAAAACTTACTTCTCTCCCACGCACATGAAAAATTTACAAATCAAGAAATACACTAAAAGATGTTTTGAAGGAATAAAATACAAATTTCTAATTGTATTCTCCTTATATATACCACACCCACAAGAGAGCTTCACTATACCTATGAAGGTATGAACAAGAGGTAGAGAGAGAGGCTCTCTTAGCAGGAGATACCTTTACGCTCAACTGCCATAACAATATTTGCATTTTTTTTTTCTAACTTTAAGACTCTTAATTTGGTGAAAATAACAAACCAATCTAGATCATTTTCCATCTACAGCTACCACTGCAGTTAGGAAGTGTAGCCCAGCTGAACTTACTATGGCCCTGATATTTGGGACAGGGTACCTTCACATAATGGTGTTGGGGGGCCTTGCACAAAACCTTAGGATCTAGCCTCCCAAAACAAATAAGAATTATGAAATAATAATGTAATGAAATAAATCAAAGCATCAACCACACAACATAAGAGATTTTTACGTAGAAAACCCTCAAAGAGGTAAAAACCACGGGACCTCGTCAAAATCAACAATCCACTATAAAGTAGAATGTTCCAACCTTCTTCACTCACGCAGGAGTGGATAAACAATAAGAGAAACAAAGAAAATAGAGAGATTTCACCGATTACGAGGACGTGGAAGCGCTGAGATATGGTAAATCACCTCTACGAGCATAGCCTCCTTCCACAAGCTTCCTCTCTCTCTTTCTCTCTCTCTCTTCTCTCTCTCTCCTCTCTCTCTCTCTCCTCTCTCTTCACACACAACACAGCCCTTCTAGAAAACCTTTAAGAAACCTTAGAATATCCTAGAATAGAATCCCCTAATCCCGTTTGGAACCCCTTAAATAGAGAACCGGAAGAATTAGAGTTACATAAGGAAACTGTGCATAAGCGGAGGAATTAGAGTCAAATAAGGAACCTACGCTACCTCTTCTCTGAACTGAGGAGAAAAACCCCATCAAATCTCCCCCTTTCCGACTCAGGAGAAATTCGCATTCTTCAAGCCAGCCAGGTTTCTACAAACCTCAAACTTGTCATTGAGCAATGCCTTGGTCATCATGTCTGACCCATTATCGTACGTATGGACCTTCTCAAGTTGTAACATCTTCTGTTCCAAAGTATCCTTGATCCAGTGATATCGAATTTCTTTGTGCTTCGACTTGGAGTGCTGACTTAGATTCTTGCTCAAGTGCATAGCACTTTGACTATCGCAATAGACCACGTGCTGCTCCTACTTCAGGCTAAGTTTCTGTAGGAACCTCTTCATCCAAAACATCTCTTTACATGCCTTTGTGACCGCAATGTATTCGGCTTTTATCGTCGACAATGCTACGACCTTCTGTAGCTTGCTCTGCCAAGAGACCGCTCCCTCTGCAAATGTGAACATGAACCCTGATGTAGACTTCCTGGAGTCTATGTCACCTGTCATATCTGCATCTGTGTAGCCCTCTAACATAGGTTTTCTATCATCATAGTATAGGCTCAACCTAGATGAGCCTCTTAGATACCGTAGTATCCACTTTACCGCTACCTAATGCTCTTTGCCAGAATTAGCAAGATACCGGTTGACAACACCAATCACATATGATATATCTGGGCGTGTATACACCATAACATACATCAAACTTCTTACTACTGACGCGTAGGGTATCTTCCTCATCTCATCCACCTCTGCCTTCGTCTTGGGAAACTGCTTATCGCTCAATCTGAAGTAACCATTCAGTGGAGTATTGATCGGCTTCGCTGCATTCATATTGAACCGCTCTAGGACTTTCTCAATATACCGCTCATGTGACAGCCAAAGCTTCCAGTTACTTCTGTCACGGGTTATTCCATTCCTAAGATCTGTTTAGTCGGGCTCAAGCCTTTCATCACAAACGACTTGCCCAACTCCTATTTCAGCCTGTCGATCTTCTTGATGTCTTTTCTCATGATGAACATGTTATCAACGTATAGAAGCAGAACTAAGAAATCACCATCTAAGAACTTGCGCGTGAACACACAGTGGTCCGACTCCGTTCTGTCATATCCATGCTTCAACATAAACGAGTCGAACTTCTTGTACCAATGTCGTGGAGCTTGTTTCAGCCCATACAAGTTCTTCTTTAGCTTACACATCATATGCTCTTTGCCCTTGACTTCGAACCCCTCTGGTTGGTACATGTAGATCTCTTCTTCCATGTCACCATGGAGGAAGACAATTTTAACATATAACTGCTCTATCTCCAGATCCATGCTAGCCGCCAACCTAAACAACACCCGTATGGATGTCATCTTCACCACTAGTGAGAATATCTCCTCGAAGTCTATACCTTTCATCGGACCGATCCCTTTCGCTACAAGTCTAGCCTTGAACCTCGTCTGTGAATTTTTCTGCTCAAACTTCTTTCTGAACACCCACTTGTTGCTCAGAGCTTTCTTGCCCTTAGGCATTTCACCATATCATAGGTGTGGTTCTTATGTAAGGATTTCATCTCCTCTTGCATAGTTTTCAACTACTCCCCTTTATGCTCGTCGGTTAGGGCCTCAGAATATTCTTCTGGCTCTCCCCCATCAGTCAGCATAATGTACTCATACGGCGAGTACCTCTTGGAAGACGGTTTGTCCCTAGATGCCCTCCTCACCTGTGGCTAAACCGGTGGATCAAGTGGGGGCTGCTCCCCTGGTCTATCTTCTGAAGGAACTCTCTCGTCCTTTGCACATTGTCGTACTCCCCCATCATCAGGCACCAAGGGAGGAATAATCGAATCCATGTCTTCTAGCTCACCTAAACTAAGATAGTTCTTCTCTGGCTTACAAATGTCTTCTATACACTGATCTTCAAAGAAAACCACATCTCTGCTCCTGACGAGCTTCCTCTCAGTCGGATCCCACAATCTGTAACCGAACTTTTCATCACCGTACCCTAAGAACACACACTACCTGATCTTCATATCGAGCTTGGACCTCTCATCTTTTGGTACGTGAATGGATGCCCCGCATCCAAACACCCTGAGATGACTGTACGATGGATCCTGTCCAGTCCACATCTTCTCAGGTACTTCTCATTAACGGGGCTGATGGAGACCCCCGTTTATCAGATACACTGCTGTGTGCATTGCTTCTTCCGAAAACGTCTTGGACAACTTCGCATGGGATAGCATGTATCTGATTCTCTCTACAATTGTGTGATTCATTCGCTCAGCCACACCATTATGCTAGGGGGTCTTGGGAACCGTTTGTTCATGTCGTATACCCAGGGACTTACAATACTCATGAAAGTCGCCAATGTATTCACCACCATTGTCAGTGCGGATGTATTTCAATGATCTACCTGTCTCTCTCTCTCGACCATAGCATGAAACAATTTAAACACACCAAAGACTTCGTCCTTGGATTTCAAAGTATAAACTCAAACCCTTCTAGATGCATCATCTATAAAAGTGACAAAATACAATGTCTCACCCAAGGTTTTTGTCCTCATAGGACCACAAACATCATAATAAACTAAATCTAATGCATGCACTTTATTAACGTGAGAAGCAATTTTAGTAAATGAAACTCTATGTCGTTCACTGATAAACAATCAATACAGGTTTTGAGAGGTGTACCTGTCACGTCTGGAAGGAGCCGCTTATTTGGTAGTACCTGAAGTCCTTTTTCAATCATGTGGCTTAGACGCCTATGCCACATGTCAATAGCTGAATCTTCTGCTACGTTCAACTCACCTTTGCACACACTGACACTTGCCTTGTAATGGGTGCAACACTTCTTTCCTCTAGCTGTGATCAACGAATCTTTGATGAGCTTCCATCGCCCACCAGCAAACCGGCTTTCATAGCCATCATCATCCAGCCTTCCCGTCGACATCAAGTTGAGGCGAAGGTCTGGGATATGCCTCACATCCCTGAGAATCAATGTGCAGCCCACATCGGTCTTCACACAAATATCACCGACCCCTATGATCTTCGATACACCAGAATTTTCCATCTTCACGGTCCCAAAGTCACCTGACTTGTAGCTTGTGAAGAAGTCCCTACGTGGAGTCGCATGAAAAGAAGCTCCCGAGTCAATCACCCGGTCGATGTCCTGACTCATAGCCGTGAGACATATATCATGATCTGTTGAAAGAATAACTACAACGTCGCCATCTGAAGCAACTGTAGTGGAATCTGAGTCATCTTCCTTCTCCTTTCCTTTTCATTTCTTGTCGTTCTTCTTACCACGACATTCCTGGCTGTAGTGGCCCTTCTTGCCACAATTCCAGCAATCAACATCCTTTCTATTACTCGACTTGCCTCTTGATTTATCTCGGGCCTTTCTGTCCTTCCATTCTTTCCTCTCCCCCGTTCTTGTGTCACAAGGTCTCTTGTGAGTAGACCCCTGAGACTTCCTCCTTATCTCCTCATTGAAGAGACAACTGGTTACTTATTCCATGGACACCTTTTGTCTGGCGCGGAGTTACTTAGAGACACCACCAATGTCTCTCAACTGTCAGGCAATGAACTAAGCAATAACAAAACCTGCAATTCATCATCCATGACCATCTTCATAGTGGAGAGCTGGTTCACTATATTGCTGACCTCATTTATGTGCTCGGTCACAAAACCACCATCTTTGAACTTGAGAATCACAAGTCGCCTTATCAAAAAAATCTTATTACCGGCTGTCTTCTTCTCATATAGCCCTTCTAATTTCAGCCATAGGCTAGCGGCTGAGGTTTATGTAGACACATGGTGGAATACGGAATCGTCCAACCATTGTCTAATAAACCCCACCGCCTTTAGGTCTATCTTATTCCAATCATCATCAGACATATCCTTAGATTTTACTGATATGCCTAAAATCTGAGAATATAAGTTCTTGCAATAAAGTAAGTCCTCCATCTTAGCCTTCCATATGGTCCAGTTAGAACCATTGAGGCTGATCATCCTTGATGAGCCACCTTCCATAACTCAAAACCGATCCTACCCGTTCAATGAACTTGTCTTTGATACCACTTTGTGGGAGGGCCTTGCACAAAACCTTAGGATCTAGCCTCCCAAAACAAACCAGAATTATGGAATAATAATGCAATGAAATAAATCAAAACATTAACCACACAACACAAGAGATTTTTACGTGGAAAATCCTCAAAGAGGTAAAAACCACGGGACCTCGTCCAGATCAACAATTTACTATGAAGTAGAATGTTACAACCTTCTTCACTCACGCAGGAGTGGATAAACAATAAGAAAAACAAATAAAACGAAGATATCTCACCGATTACGAGGACGTGAAAGCGCTGAGATATGGTAGATCACCTCTACGAGTATAGTCTCCCTTCCACAAGCTTCCTCTCTCTCTCTCTCTCTCTCTCTTCTCTCTCTCTCTCTCCCTCCTTTGATAGCCCTAAGCCCTCCTAGAAAACCTTTAAGAAACCTTAGAATACCATAGAATAGAATCCTCTAATCTCGTTTTGGAACCCTTTAAATAGAGAACCGGAGGAATTAGAGTCACATAAGAAAACTGCGCATAAGCGAAGGAATTAGAGTCAAATAAGGAAACTGCGCTATATCTCCTCTGAACTGAGAAGGAAAACCCCGTCAGATGATGCATCTTGAGAGTGGTTTTGAACCTGCACAAGTAAAAGCGGCTTCTAAGCTCATTTTCGTGGAAAATAGAAGAGTGTGGGCACATTTCATTTTAAATGACAAATGGGTGCCACCCAAGCAAGCTAAGTTTTGAAATTTTAAAGACATCTGATTAGCCAAAAATTGGTTAAATGTGACGAGGCTTGCCTGTATCCGCCGACGTGATGCTTGTGTTATATCCACTCTGTTTGTACATTCTCCAACTCATTTTAGTGCATGTTTGGTACTTAGGATCAGGTAGGGATTCAATTGCGTTTAGCCTGGTGCAAATTAAATCTATCATTTGAAAACGATGGAAAAGATTGGATTAATTCAGGCATCATACCTAGTCCCACAAATAGAGTATTAATTGTAGGATTTTCAATGGATTTCGAAATCAACTGCATCTGTGCCCTCACATTGGTGTGTGTATTTTATCCATATCACCCATCCACATGTGCCCTTTATTTGTGACATTAAAGTTGCATATGCATGTATATAGATAATTGGTATTAGTTGTGAAATCTAGTGTGTTAATTGCAATTCCATCACCCACTGGAAGTACATTTAACTTAATACTATATTTTTTTCAAAGAAAAAATTTGATCCCAGTCAAAATACCATATATGGTATTACTAAACATGCAATCATTGTGCATTAATGATGCTAATTTCATCTAATGCAATTCCATATCATTCAATCTTGCATGCAAAATAGACCTTAGATCATCAACCCAAACATAAGAGAAATTAAAAGGGTTTTTAAAAAAGAAAAAAAAGAAAAAAAGAAAAAAAATAGCAACCGGGTAACCTAACAAGAAATAGTGGAAATAGTGGGATGGAAACGTGAAGCGTAAAAGCCTTTTTGAAGACCATACACATACATTGGATGTCATTTAAACATATTATAATGGATCTAGATAAGTTTCAACAGCGAGCATTCCATCTCCGATATTTTTGTATTGTGTTCCAGTTAAAAATTCAACTTCCCTTATGGGAGGCTAATATCCTAAAATGACCTGAGAAACAGATACATGGAGTGAACATAAAACAAACGTTACTATCAACTCTACAGGGGTTGGGATTAAAGGGGATTCTTGTAACCATAAGCTACAGGCAAGCTACGACAACGCTTGTCACTACTTCACTGAGAGGGGAATCCGTGAAGGAAGGAGATCACCACCAAAAGGTGAAATATATTAAAGAAGAGAAATGCCAAGACCACTCGATTTGCAATGATGGGGAATCAAAGGGTTTATTCATAGTACACGTTTCTAGCCGGATTGGACGCATGCATGCATGATCTAGACCACTCATTAGATTTCACACACTTTGAGCATGCCCTACCCAAAGTCAATAATGTCCATTCATGAGGTGAGCTACAATATTTTACAACAAATAATCAAACCGAATCTCCTTGCCTGTTTGGATAGAAGATCTTTGAGAAGAGTACAAATTCTCATGATTTTAAAACTGTCTTCTGTTTGGAAACAAAAAATATATATATATGAAGTATGGGGATAGAATTCATTTTCCTAACTTTTCCTAAAAAACAGATAAAACCATTTCCAACAAAAGGCAACTGATGATTTTCACATTTATTTTAAATTTTTGACGGTTGACCTTTTAACATTTATATGAAAAATCATATTTCAAACCAAGCAATGAAATAATTATTGGGTTCCATAGTTTTTTGTTTTTTTTTTCTTCAGAGAATGAGGCTGGAGTTTTTCATATTCATATTTTAGTTTTTATCTAGTCCTTGTTTGGATAAGTGTAATTCGATATATGAATATAGAAAAAGGTAATGATTAATATTTTTATCAACATTATTTGAAAATTAATTGTATTTTTTGAAATCTTATTTATTAAGTAGAAATTTGATATTTTGTAAGAAATGTCATCATAATTTTTCTTTGAAAAGAAAATTAATTTTAATAAATGTTAAAGACAAATCTCCACTTTTTTCAGTGATCCAAACACTAGAAAACAATGATATTGTGGGAAAATATAAGTATGATTTCCAAATTACAAGAAGTGAAAATGGAATTCATGATTTCTCATTATTTTGTGCAATCCAAACAGTGTAAAACAATACATTTCAGTAAACTAAATTATTTTCTGGCAGAATCCTACCCTAAACAAAAGTGTCCGGCATATTCTCTGTGGGCCCCACAAGATCAAAGGACCAGTTTCTAAATGCAGCCTTCATAAGCCACCATCTGCACATACTACGACCTGATAATGGCTGGTAACTATGATGAGGTGCTTGAATCAGTGAGGTCGACCCCCCTTGATGGATCTAGACCATCCACTTCGTGGGCCTTATGCTGGAGTGGAAGTTACTCTGATTGGACGGTTAGGGTGTGATAGTATGGTACAATGGCAGGTTTCCACCCTCAGATTGAATCCTTAGAATGATCTGAACCATTCATGTTCTCAATTCTACCACATAAAATATATATTCATATAATCACGATTCATTGATGATCCTAACCTTTGAATCTTGGATTTGAACATCGGCCATCAAATCAAATTCATCTTCATACACAATCGCCCGTTCAACAAATTAATGTATTTAATCTTAAGATGTCCCGGGTAGAATAGGGTCCAGAGCATGAACAGTTCAGATCGCCATTTAAGATTAAATAGAGGGTGGATATCTGCCATTGTACAATACTGCGATACGGTGGCAACATTACCCTATCAATACCTCCAAATAATTCAGAACTATGTACAAGTACCGTAATAATTTCTCGAGGAATGGTCACATGTGTACAAGTGGGACCCACCATCTCGGCACATAGGTACTGAATCCTATCCACTCAAAAGGTGGGACCCACCATCAATATCACCTGCCACAAAAAAAAAAAAAAAAACAATCAGGTACTTCCTCATCTAGCGGGCTAAAACCTACGACCACAATGGACAATAAATAAAACAAAATAATGGCCTGATTCAACGTACAAGTGTGGCCCAATAGCTAAAGGACTGGCTAATTTCTTTTGCCCAAGGTGATCTCCATCGTGGGACCCACCTTCTGAATGGCTCAGATGTTGTACACACGAATCATGTGGCAGGTGGATGGCAACGTCTTGCCGACGTGGCAGCTCTGGATTAGTGATTGCGGACCATCAAAAGATCATTTTCGGTGGCTGGATCACATTCAATTCCATGAACGAGAGGTTTGCTAATTCCACACTCCACATGCGGATTGAACGTGCCATAATGTGATACGTGTGTGAGATCTGAGCTTTCCATCAGGTGGGCTGTACCCTTTAGATCTTTTGCCCTAGATATGTGGCTATTTCACATCTCAGGTGGGACACAACATATCAGAGAAAATAAATGACCAGAAAAAGGGTTTTAAACTATCGGTTTACTTTCTATATTGTGGCCCACGTGAGGTGTGAATTTTTAAGGAAGAAGATATAAGCATTATTACCAACCTGATAGAAGGTTCAGATCTCAATCACGTGTTTCATGATATTACATGGGCTTGTGTGTAGATGGGCACGCTCCACACGCTTGTGGAATTAGCAGAACCAACCACAAACAATGGTCAGGATCACCCTTCCAGCGGATTACGTGCGGCCGTGACTGTGGGGCCACCTTGAAGTATGTGTAGTATATCCGGGCCGTCCATCTGTTTTTCCATATCATTTTAGGGCATTAGACCGGTAATGAAGCAGATCCAAATCTCAGGTGTATCACAGTACAGGAAACAGAAATGATTGATCATTAAAAACTTTTTGTGGGCCACAAAAGTTTTGAATCAAGCTGATATTTGTTTTTTCCCTTCTTCCAGATTTTTATGACCTTACCAACAGGCTGGATGGCAAACAAACATACGGTCAGCTCTAGGGAGCTTTAAATGATTGGAATTCAATCACCACTGTTTCCTGCAGTGTGGTCCACCTGGGGTTTATATCTTCTTCATTTTTGGGCTCATGGCCTACAATGAGCTGGAAAAATGGATGGATGGCGTGGATAAACTATGAATACATGAAGGTGGGCCCCAGGGTCAGGGCTACACCGTGTTGGGTAAGGCCGGGACCGCACCAATCCGCTCCCTTTAAAATAGCACCCAGATGATGAATAGACGGTTCCCATCACCCTTCCGGCATCAACGGATCCGGGTGCCCATTGACGGTTCTAAGTTGTACAGATGCAATGCATGGCAATGCTCTCTCGTCCACGATGATAAACTTGTACGATGACTACTTTCCTGTCCACCTTTCATCATACGGAAAAAGAAGAAATGATCAGATACACCAGCTGTACCAGAAGATATGGTATACCCATTCTTTTCCTGCGACACATCGATCTGTACAATATCCATTCCGTTCAAAGCGTGGGCCAGATCTTGATGATCACCTAATATGAAAACCAAGCAGACCCACTTTAAACATCAGAATCAATGGAATTCTAACGGTATGACAATGTGTACTTGTGTGGACCACTCAATGGGTGGATTATATTTATTTTTATTTAAAATGATCAGCATGATGTGGAACATGTTTCTCACAGATTGGATCTTCTAAAAATAAGTCATGTTGGCGGGAAAAATATGGATGTACCGTAATTTCCTATAAAAGAGATGTATCTGATAATTTCTCGTGTAAAAAGAGCCCCACCGAAAACAAAAGGAATAAAGTGGCCCACCAAGCCCACAAAGAAGTAGAAGTACCGAAATGAATGCGCACTTGCACAACCCAAACCCTAATTTCAGGAACCCACAAAGTGTAACATCATACACTCACACATACACTTATTAGAAATCCAAACATTTGTCACTTCCCATAAGTAACTTTATGGCAAATCACACAAAAACATAAAGTGCACGCTCATCTCTCCTTCTCATACACGAGAGATATCAGTTATTGGCCAAGAGAGCCCATTTACACGTCACCCATCTGCCAAAGTGGCACCCATATGAGATCCAAGCTGTTCATCAGATGGATCCTGCATTCAATATGTCCTTGGCAAAAAATCAGATCCGTCCACTGATTAGGGGCACCACAATTCATGAAACAAATGGACGGGCAAGAACACTTAGCCATCATTTTTATTATGAGTATATTGGCTTGATTTTTAGGCACGAGCATCTATACATTAGGGCCCATCGAATGGATGGCTTGGATCTGAAATAGGTTTGCTATATTTGCACATATGGGTGGGGTGTAGATGTGGTTCATTGTACAAGCGTGTGGGCTTAACAAACCACATTGATGAAAGATGTGATTATGGGTGTGATGAGTGATGGGGTATCCACCATCGATTGCGTATGAAGGCCCACCTCTTTATAAAGTTCGTGTTGTTAAGGAAGCCTACTGCACTTTCTTTTACAACTGCATAAAAAGAATTACTATGATAATAATAATCACATCACATGAGGTAAAGGCACTCTACATATCCAATCCTCGCATACATGTATGCATGTACACATGCACCTACATGCATGCATGAGGCACCCCACATCTCCAATGCTCCCATCCACGTATGCATGTAACATGCATGCATGCATGTATAGATGCATGCATGCATGCTCCCATGCACGTATGCATGCGCTAATACTTCACTTGCACTAGGGCTTGCGTCATGCGTGGAAACCTGCACTCCAGCGCATGTTGTTGTCCTGGGTGAATTATATGATCCTCAACCGTTGATACGGTGGGCCTGATGCTGGATGTCCGTAAAAAAAAAAAAAAAAAAACCTCTGTTGAGAGGGCGCGTGGATTAAGTGAGGCAGGGGTAACAGCTTAGTGAGTAAGGCCCTGACTGTGGGGCCCACCTTGATGTATGTGTTGTATATCAACTCTGTCCATCCGTTTTGTCAGCTCATATTAGGGCATGGTCAAAAAAATGAGGCAGATCCAAATCTCAGGTGGACCACACCACAGAAAACAGTGGTGATTGAACGCCCTCCATTAAAAACTTCCTGTTCCCACCGTAATGTTTATTTTCCATCTAACCTATTGATAAGGTCAAACAGACCTGATAAAGGCAAACCACAAATAGTAGCTTCATCCAAAGTTGTTAACGGTGGGAATTCAATCCCTACTGATCTGTCTCATTTTTGCTACCATGCCCTAAAATAATAGGGAAAAAAGGATGGACGGCGTGGATATGCAACACACACATCACGCTCGGCCCCACGGTCAGGGCCTCACCCACTAATCTGTTAGCCCTGCCTCACCTAATCCGCGCCATGTTGAAAGGCCCCACCTTTCCAAAATTTCAGCCTTTCTTGCAGTTGAATGTGGACCGTTGCTGCTTCTTTTTAAAAAAAAAAAAAAAAAAAAAAATTTCAGGCCACCAGTAGAATATGGTTAGGATTTTCTTACGAATGATAAGTGCATGGTCCATCTATGGTGGGTCCCATCAGATGAACTGTCCGGAATCTAGATGAAATAAAGGGCCCACTTTTACAAACTCAAAATCGGAGGATAGCATCATTAGTCATTACCCCTGTTATGGACTCTTGTGGAGTGAGAAAGCAGTGCTTATACCATGTTACTATATGAGAAGTGGGGGCCAGCCATACTGACGTTTTGCCAGTGGTAGGTCATGAGCGGGCCCACCTATCAAAAGGTGATATAAAGTTCATTCACATTCATATTCAGCTATTCGTAGTGGACCCATATCGCTCTCCCCCTGAGAAAGTTAGAGATAGGTCAATGTCCATGACCAGTCATGTGTGACTGGTTTGTGCTTGGATGCTTGGAACATGGGCCATGGATGCCAAAATCTTGTGTTTGGATGTACCTACTTAAAACTCCAGGAAGTCTCTTTTGCGTGTAAGAAATTCACGCATATAACAGTCGAGAAAAAAGAGGTGATTATGAAACATCTGCCGACATGTGTGTGGGATCTGGGCAAGTAGCAAGTGGGCCACGGGATATGAACATGCTCTCGCAAAATCTGCGTTATGTGTTGTGGGGTTGTAGTTGCTGGAATGTGGTTGCAAGAGGGATGTAGAAATAATATTGTCAATGGGCCGAGATGGGCAAGCAAACTCAAACTCAAATCAAATTTCCGAATAAGCAGCATGTAGGTCCGGCCTAATCAACACATAATTCAAATGGATAAAAACCCTAACTTGGTCCATAGACTGTTATATAGTGTTAAGAGAATTTTTGTAGACTTTTATTGATGGATAACTACAATCAATATACTCTGTCAACACTTGAATGACGTAGACATCTCTACACTGGGGTACGGTGGTCCACAAGGTGGGATTTGTGAAATGCAGAATGGCCACAAGGTGCGTGTCATTATAGGACATGGGAGATATTGATTAGTTTGCTTAGGATGGCCTAAATAAAGGGAAATTTCGGTGCTTTCTCAATAGCTTTGGAGTTTTTGGTACATGGTTAATGCTCCCCACATCATTGAATATTCAATTTTTTAAGAAGAAAATTAAGAACACATAAGCGATAACACTTAACTTATGATTTGGAATCATCTTTCCATACAACATGTCAATTGTCCCACCATATGAACCTTGCCTGGCACAAAAATCAGGCTACTCCATTCATTGAATCGGCCACATCATTGGAATGAATGGATGGCTGAAGATCTAACTCAATATACAGGTGTTGCTTACTTAGTGAATGGATACACATGATTTTTAGGAAGGGTGATTTTCATGGTTCAGTCGACTATTTTCATGGTGTGAATGTCTTATTCAAGTGCATGGCAGGTTAGTGGGAAAGATGATATGCATGTCTATGAGGAAATAGTTCTCTTTATGGGAACCTTTGTCCAACATAAACCTGTCTTAAATGTGGCCCACATTCAAACTTTGAAAGCCTTCAAGGTCATGGGTATCTTTGTTTAATTTAAATGAGTTTTTAAATGCATGCAATTGACAGGTAAAGTTGTGTTGTCACAAGTTATTTTAGTTAGATTACTTTTCCATGGCTTGCCAAACCCATTTTATTGAAGGGAATCTAAGATAATAGAGGCGCCTTTTCAAATTTGATTATTAGAAACTATGGAATAACATTACAGAAAGTTGGAATAAACATAGAAGAGAGCTCATCTAGGATGCATGTGTGAACAGAATGTTCCATGCACATTCCCCACATTTTTCAAATGGGCCACATGCATCCAACTTTAATTGCCTTGCGTGTGCACATGTGCCACTATTAATCTTCAATCCATAAACATGTGTCTCATGTGTCAATGCATATATACACTATAACTATACTTGCCACCATTGACATTAACTTTTTTAAATGTGCAATAATTTATTTTTACTTATTTCAAAGTGTTTGACAAATAATAACTAGAATAGCTATTTTAAATAGTATAACTTAAGTAATGTATTTGAAACAGCATGACCTAAGTGCCTTTCTACACAACTTTGCATACATCTAAATATTTTATTTTTAAAATTTAAAATTTTCTTCTTTTTTTTAAAAAAAAAAAAAAAAATTTATTAAAAGGTAAGGAAATTCTTACAAAAGAACACATACAACCTAAAGAATACACAACGACCCCACACCCTAGGTGAGGGAAGAAAAGAAAAGAAAAAGGAAATTAAAAAAAAAAAAAAAAAAAGTTCTTCCCTAAGCGAGCTGTCAAATCTCAGCCTAGTTAGACTTCTTCAAAGAGAGAGTGAAATTGAGGGTAATTAGCTGACTTGGGGGTGTGGTTAGCTATATGTCAATTAATTAGGTTAGCCTAACTAAACCCACTAGGAATATTATTAATTGGCATTTATGTTTTTTAAAGGCATCTTCTCTTCACAGTCATGAAAAATATACATACTTTTTGAAATGATGTTTACTTGGCTTACTAAATTTGACTTGGGAAACAATGGGTTGTTGAGAGGAATTTTCGGCTCTTGCTAATTAGCAAATCTATCATTGCCTGCCCGCCAATGTATAGGATTACCCACATATGGGACCATGCTTTGGTGATCCAGACCATTGATGTGGTGGGCCTCACCATGAGTATGGTGTTTCTTTAAATTATTTAACATTGGATAATTCTAATGATTTGATTATTCACATTTGGAGATAACTTGTTGGTTTTTCATTAATGAACTCAGAATACCACAGATGTAGAAATTGTGGCCACAAATTGACTACTTTCTAGCAACTGAGAATGTGGAGTGCACTTGCCACCACACGTGCTACTGTATAAGATCCAATCCTTTCATCACGTGGGTCTGTCCGTGGTGGATTTAGTTGTTGATTTGCATTGAGAAGGTTAGAAGAACGTTTCCAGAAAAACCAATATGAAGCGTATCCTCACTTTTCTTGCTCTATGCTGGAACTGAAGGTGTTGCTCTCACATTGCTTACATTGAAAGAGGTCTGCTAGCCCACAAGCCAAGCACAAATAACAGTTTGCCAACGATCTGAGAAAATAAAGCTCACGCAAAAATGATGACAGCCAACCCATCATCTGGCTCATCCTATATGAGAAAATGGATGGTATAGAAAAAATTAGCAACTACCTACATTCAATGCACGGTTGATGCTTAGTCAAAAGTGTTTATTACTGGTTTTAGCATTAACACCGAGGGATTGGGGTCCAAATAGCAAATACATTACCTTCAAGTTTTGACTTGAGAGGAAACAACCACGACTTGATTGTTTCAGTTCTCAATTCAATTCACTCATGCTTCTGTAGACTGCTCAACACTAGACGATTCACACACCTAAATTCAATCACATATACACCCAAACAGAGCCTCAACATGGATGACATCTGACCGCATACTTGGTGTGCAGTTGTACATTGATCAAATCCCCACGTGAGCCCACTTGCATCATCGCAGGGATTCACACACCATCTGCTGCCACTGACAACTGCTTGATCAAGGGGTTAGGTGACCCGTATTTGAAGGTGAGGGAATGACAGGGTCACAGAATCAAAAGCTTTCCAAATGCGCTGCAGTGGTGTTATACGGGCTCCTGTGTTTCCATCAAGAGCCAGTGTCTGTTGCAGCGACTGCCATCAAGGGAGAGCCAGTGTCTGCACATAAAGCTTGTCGCCAAATCCATGTGATTTAGCTTGGTAAAACAAAGAATGTCAAAATGCATCTCAAGCCCATTTTCGTTGAAGTTTAGATTTTCTGCTCCCTCCGGAGTTGTGAATCATAGCTCTGAAGTCTATCCCAAAATAGTGACTCCTGGAATGGCCAATCTTTTTTTTGGCTTTACATCCTAGACTCAAGACACATGCCTCCAAAAAATTGTCCATGTGCTTTTGGAATGAGAATATTCGTAAGTGGAATAATCACGCGCATCTGTGACAAAAGCAAAATAGACATAGGATGGCCGTGTACTCAAACAAAGGATTTGAAAGCAATTATCAACATTGCACCATGATCCGGATCACCCTATCTGTAGTTTGGAAGATTCAACCAGCTTGCCACACCCAAGTACTTTGGGGTGAGAGATTTTACTCGGTCATGGCCATGCATGCAGGCATCCTGCCACACAGACCATTGTTAACACGGGTAAAACACTGCACTTGCCTCGCGGCCACCAACCCTAGATGCCAACCATGTCGTACAGCTGATGTGTACCATTGTCCGTTGTTTGGCACGCAGTTAAAAAGACACTGACAATACGTAACTAGTCAAATGGCCATGCCCCCACGGGTCATTTCCTCAATGACTACCATGCGGTGAGGTAGGTGGCTTGCAGTCCAGGGGCAGAGAATGCAGGATCTGGGCCACTCATTTAGTGGCAGCCACCTTGAAAATTCCCTGCCCATTAAGGAGCACAACGTCCCTTTTTTAATCAGGCGTGGCCCATCTGAAGGGTGGACTGGCCTAATTTTTGGGCCAGCACCCATTCACAATGTGGCCCTGACCTAATGAGTGGTGGTCCAGAGACCATGCGAACTCGTCGCACCACGTTAAAATCTCTGGCGCCAAACACCCTCTCTGTCGCTTCTCCAGTGACAAAATGCACAGAACCTCAACATCCCATGTTTCTATTCCTCCAACATATGTAGATGATATAAAATAAGAAGCAGATAAACACAATAACGACCCCACAGATGAGTGCATCCAAGGTAATACGGAGTAAAAGCACTTTAACAAAGATAAAGACCCGTTCACGCGCACACCCACAAAAAAAAAAAAAAAGAAATGATTTTAAAATGCAGCCATTAACATCCATCTTCCCATCTCAAAGCAAAAATGAAACACAACAACAATAAAGAAACATACAAAGATTCCAAAAGCTACAAGAACAAGAAGATGACAATTTTTTTAAAATTAAGCATTCCATTAAAAGAGCTAGTGCTAGGTCCAACACAGATTTTGACAGAATATGAAGATCACATACACAAGTCACCCTCCATCATCAAACCCACCCTCATTCCTCCATAAGGACGAAAGGGTCTGGGCCAGAAAAGTTTAAAAAGTCGAAAACCCCACTAAGGAAAAAGAAAAAGGAAAAGAAATATCCTTAGAGCAACAGCATCCACTACTCCAAAGCAAGGCATCACCCATCCCATACCAAATACCGTCGTCAACTTTCAAATGGCCTCCATGCTTTAAAAGTTAAGACAGTGAGTGCGAAAGCGAGATATCGCTCCTACCGGAGTCATAATAATAATAACAACAACAATAACATATTAACGATAATCAATACTGTAGAGTTTGATTATATTCAGCATTACCTTGGGAGCTTAATTCTTCTTGAAAGTCCCTATCCCGAGCTTCTTCACCTCTACCTTCAGAGACTTCAGGTATCTAACGGCTTCATCAAGCACCGTGGCAGTATCCATACGATTGCCGCCGGGCACGATTCCTCTCAGTGCCTTCATCATCTTCTTCATTCTCTGTTGCTTCCTTTTGCTGCTGGTGCTGCAGCTGCTTGTGTTACAAGAGAATCGCTTTTGAAGGGAGGACAGCCTTGTATTGTGGGAATTGGTGCTGTTTGTGGAATCTGAATCTGGGGAGCTGCTCCTGCAGTCGCCCATAGTGCGGCCAGTGCTGACCTCCTCGTCTTCGTCTTCGTCCTCTTCCAAGCTCATCAAAGCATCAATATCCTTCGTGTCTTCCTTGAGTAAGGATTCATTGTCCTCTTCATCTTTACCTCCGACATTCTCTTGAGTGTAAGTTGCATGGATATCAAAGCCAGGGTAATGAAACTTGCTGGCCATTGCAGGGTGGAACATGATCCTGCTCTTGTTATCAGTCTGGTCAAAGATGATGAAGTTCTTGGGACACATCTCAGAGGCTTGGATTTCGACTCCATGAAAGGGCCCCACAGGCTTCCCAGTCACTAGAGTTGGGTCTAAGGAGGGTGCAACAGGGATGTTGTAGGTATAACCATCCACTTCGGTTGCAGGAGGGGGCACCACCTTTCTAGGGTAAAATTTCTGGTCACTCTGCATAGGTCTTTCTGGATGTTGGATGCGAAGTACAGATGAATGCTAGGTTGGTGCTCGGATCACACTGGTTTTGGGTTTGATGGCACTGGTTTTGGGTTCGATCATACGTCCTGACAAGGATGGGATGTGTAGTTTACAGTACAGGGGAGACTAAGTGGGAGTTTACACTACTGCGATGAGGGTGTGGGAGATCACAGCCATCAAAATTATTTCATCTCTTTCAATGCGTTGTGATGAATGAGTTAAGCAAGAAAATGATGGTCTCAGTTTCAGAGCTTCCCAAATAGTTGGACTACGTAACAGGTTTAAGCAATTGGCGGAAGTACTCAGCCTACCATGTATCAAGGAAAAAAAATAGATTAATGGTGCTGCAGTGATCATTTTGTAATAATTAGGTGCACATACAATTTATTGAGAAAACAGAAATACATGGAGTGACACGGAAAAGTGTGTATGTGTGTGTCCGCGCACGTGTGTGACAGCAAGAAAGCTTGTGAATTCATACAAACAACCACATAGTTTCAAGAAATAACCATATTAAATACAAAAATAAATTTGTTTGCCTGTAATTTAGAGGAAAATTTGCATTGCTAGCAAATAATTCATTTTTCTTCTTTTAAACAGGCAAACTTTGGTCTAGAAGTACCAAACTTCCCTGGTTTTACATAACAGGTACAGTTTGGTGCATGCACTTCTGAAAGCGAACGTGAAGTGTGAGCACCATATCTTGGTTAAGATACAAAAAAGAACTCCCCATTCCTATGTTAAACATGATACGTGGAGGAAAAGGTGGGAAAACTTTACCTTGCTCAGTGCAGGTTGTCATCCCCACCACCCCAAAAGCCAGGCACATTAAACAGGCCTACGAAGCCATGCAATGCAACCATGCTTTGACAGTACACAGAAATGCAGTCACGATTGACTGGTCAGATCTGAGTTCAGATATCCAATTTGTAGGGTAGTTTTCCCCAAATATCTACTTGATCCTGCATATATGATCGGTGATGCTATTTTCTCCAAATACAGGGGTTCTGCACTTCTTGTTTTCAAAGATTTTAAACCAAAAAATAAAAAATAAAAATAAATAAAATAATAAAATAAAATCGGTTACCTCTTCTATGGATACCAGCTTGTGGAGATTTCTTATGGGTAGTTTTGTCACTAATTAGTAACTTCTTATCCAGGCTATTTTCCCACTTGTGTTAGAATTAGGGATTGTTAGAGTTTATAAATATTCACTATGTCTAAATTGAAGCTGGTTGCTTTTGGAGAGGTTGCGTCCCTCCAACTCATTGGAGGTTCCTACATAGGTTATCTCATTTTCTCCAATTTTTCCTCGTGTGCTTGAAAATTGTGGTTCCTGTGTTCCAGCAATCTATTTGGTTTCTGTGGAGAATTTGTGCTATCAACGAATATCGCACTTCCCATTTGCCGCCCCCATTTGCGTCAATGACCCCGGAAATCTGACAGGCCTCCCTATGCTTACCTTATAAGTTATAAAGCCTATCCCTGCGGCCATAATATAAAAGAACAAAAAATAATACTGATAATAAAAAAGAATAGAAGTAATGTGGCACAATATATTTGCACCAAAACAAATAGACTGACTAGATTGGATGGTTGGTTGGAAGTAAGAAAGTACTAACCATTAAAACCTCCGGAAAAGATCAATGGTGATTCGTAATATTTGTATTTTGTGTTGATGAGAAGTGGATCATCTCTTTGTGCATTGCCCTTTTGTGGGCCCAATTTGCGCAGATATGTTGGGCTGGTTTTCATATAATGTGGTCCACTCCAGAGTCGGTGGATCGTCTTTCGTATGCTTGGCATGGGGTTGGCCTAAGGCAAATGAAGAAGGTGAGAATGGCTTTGCTTGCAATCTGGTGGGCTATTTGGGAACAAATGAATGCTAGGTGTTTCAGCAATACCAAGAAGTTGGTGGAAAGCACATCCCAACAGGCTAGATTGTTGGTTATAGATTGGGCTTCTTGTGTTTCTAAATTAAAAGGATGTAATCTGGATTTTCTTGGGCTGTACTTGGGTCACCTTCTCGGTGTCCCCTTCTTGTTGTAGTTTGTGTTTTCTTTTCGCTTCTTAATAAAATTGTCATCTTAAAAAAAGTAAATAAATAAATAAAAGTAGACTACTACATATAAAGCATATAAACATTACCCAAAAAACAAGGAAAATAAAGACAAAGGCATCCGCCTGACTGTCATGTTAATGGATTGCCATCACACAGTTTCCCAAGAGAAATATTGTATCCTCATTGTCCAGATCCATTGAGTAATTCCATTACATCCAATCAGAAAGCAATTACTTCGTGAATTTCCTTAAGTTTCTCTTCATGGTAGTTTTTTAATGATTAAATGACAACATGACCTGAAAGAAACTTAGATAGATTTGAGAAATTACACACAATAAACTGTGAAAAGGGGAACGACCTATTTATCACAAATCACAGTAAGAAGTAAGCTAATGAGAGTATTCTCTTATGATATCTTGAGAGTAATCTTTGTAAAACTGCAATATAATGACATACCTTTTCGATAAATTCAACACTTTTAGCAATAAAAATATGGACAGATATTTACAAAACACTAAAAAAACAATGATGCTCAAGATCATAACCACCCAAAATAATTGATATGGGAAAACACCAAAACCCAGAGAGAACATATTTACCTGACAAACTTGCATCAATTGGTAGTATGCGATGATTCTGACGTTCATTGTAATTTTTCCAACTTCCCTCACTGTTCGGTATCCTCTTAGATTAACAGCAATGTACATCATCACTCTTCCAGGACCGGTATGGAACAAAACTGGAAAAAGAAATGCCCCGCTTACAATTCAAAGCTATTTCACCTGTATCAGCGGCCCCAAAGAAGACATAGTGAATCAAATGGCCCAAGATTTCTTAGTTGAATCACATATTTCGATTTTCAGGATATGTTTCATTGAATTAAGAGAGTAAATGAAAGATGAAAGGCCAAAACTTCAAGAGAAGAATATCATACAAAGGAGATCCAATCTTATAGTATGACACGGAAGAACACCACCAAGCGAACGCAGTTCCGGCTGTAATTCACAAAAGAAGACGTCCAAGGCATGCTGCTAGATTCCTTTAAATCCTTCCAAATCTGCACCGAAGACTGCCAAACTACGGGTGTAAATATCTGCTAGAATTAGTAGAAATTGTTGGATTATGGACTACTCACACAAAACACCATCCGCTAGAAGCAATAAAACAAGGCTAACTTAAAAAATAATATAAATAAATAAATCCAAAAATAAATGACGCTAAAAGCAGAAGATTTTTTGGCAGAAACTTGTACAGGAATGGGAAAACTGTCAAATAAAAATAGAAAACCAACAAAATCAGAAAATTCGTGTTTAAAATTTGAAAAAAAAAAAAAAAAAGAAGGGAAAAGAAAGAAAGAAGATAAACGGCGGAATCTAACGGCATGAAAGTAAATATCTGTCAAAGCAATAGAAAATCTTTAAGAAAAAAAAAAACCGATCGGATCTGAGACGTAATCGAAAAAGAACCAAATCTATGTTCAAAAAATCCCAAAATCTAGGCGTAGATCCATGGAAAATCCACAACAGGGCCGCAGATCAAAGAGAATCAGATGAAATCTACAAACACAACGAGAAATACAATATAGATGAGAAATCGAGGAAACAAATAAAAAATCGCGAGGAAAATGTACTGAAAACCCTAAAAACAGAAGCAATTCGTTAGAAGAGGATAAAAAGACAAGGCAACAGAAACAAACCTAGGGTTTCTGAAGGGATCGCGACGCGAGGAAGACGAAAAGGAATTCAGATCGATTAAAGACGGGCGTGTTGACTGCAATTTCAGAGGATTTGATAGAGAGAGAGAGAGAGCTGAAGTAAATGCCGAGAAAGAGAAAGGCCTTTCTAAAGAAGAGAGAGAAGATAGATTTAACTCAATGGTCGGGTTTGATCTTAACCACGGTTAGTCCTAGAACGATTTGTATAGGGAAGGGTGCCCTCCACCGGCAGACCGGACGAGCCCAACCCGGAAGTGTCCAGAACCGTTGGATTCGCGCCTCGATAATGCTTTCCGTTAATCGCGGATCTGATGTCAGCCGTTGGATTCCGGCGTGCGTGGTGAAACCTGGTGGGCTCACGAGGTGGGCGTGGACGCGTTTCAACATGCTTCTTGTTGTCGGGCCTATCTCTATCTGGTATGGATTTTGATTCTGAAATTGGAAACCGTTAGATGATCCGACGGACTATACCAATCTATACTCTTGCACATGGATTAACCATATGTTACTTAAACTATCTCAATCAAAGCCGTCGAAATGAATGGATCAAAATTATGTGGATATCTTCCGTCCTGTGATTAATGGATACTCTTCTGGAATTTAGAATGGACACTTTTCTGTAGAGTTTTGACCGTCGCTTCTACTTTGTTTTTACCCGTTCATTTGATGGCCAACAATCGGATGGTTACGGTACGTTTAGGGTCACTTGTTAGGATTAGATCTTGGACTGTACCCGTTTCATAGTACTACTATTACTTGCACGGTCTGGATTGAAGTAGCCGTAGAGTAGCTGTGGTCATGCGTATCAATAGTCACTTTTTCATGGTATTTGTATGACGGAAAGATCTACGGCAAGGTTATGCGTAGCAAGACTGCGATGATAGTCCATAGCAACATTTAAAATAATGGTGACTCCTCTAACTTTTATGTGGCATATATGCATATCAATCAACACCGTCCATATTGTAGGGATCACCGTCGATGTAGCAATTTCTGAAGATCGCATGACTGGACGATCCTAACCGCACAAATGATAGCCACCTAGATTTTTTAAATCTCTTTGACGCCCATCTTTTGCTCAATGTACTGTTAGGGCGTGTTTGGCCGGACCGATCCCATGGGATTAGGAGGTATGGGATGGGTTTTAAGGTAATGATGGCAGCGTCAGTTTATGGTCCGCTGTCTTCTGGGATTTTCGTGTCACTCTACCAAAACATGTGCCTGTTTGGTCCGTCACAGCCATGATCATGATCAGTGACGTGATCCTGTTTGGATGGAAATGGGATTCCATTTTAATCCAAGCGATCCCACACCCACAGCGTGAAGTGGTCTGACTGCTCACACCCAAAATGCTTGTACTTCCACACCCAATCCAAACCATCTGAAACCGTGGCCGAATCTCTATGGGACCTACATCGATGTATCTGTGTCATCCAAACCATCAATATGTTGTACTGCATCATCCAAACCGTCTAGAATGATTTGGATGGGTGGAAATATGAAGGCCATGACCGGGCTTATCATTGTGCGTACACTGCTTCCTATGTATGACTGTCCTGTTCGTGATCTGGGTCACGCCACCTAATGCGAGGGAGCGAATTTGCTACCACCCGGTCTACATCTCAGCCATACACAACATGGGATGATTCCGTTTGTGCGTACGTGTGGATGTTTACGAAATCAGATCCAATTGGATGATTATGATATCAACTCCTAATGCAAGACGTACTATGACTATAGTATGTCATGAAATCATCCGTCAATGTACCAATGTTAGTAAATCATACCCAATAATATCTATAATTTTATCATAATATACAATGCGAAAAAAACAACCATTACTCCAATCAGGAGTAGGGGGGAGTTATTAGTAGACGTGGGCCTGAAAATAGTTGCCCGGGCTGTCCGTTGGATAGACAGCACTGCAGAATGATGGACATCAACTGCATCCGCTGAAGCTGCCACATTTCCCGATGGAGCTCCATATCCATGGGTCGGTGGTTCAGTTGCTAAACCAAAAAAATTGTCCCAGTATGCTGTTACATCTCTCCAATTAGTAAACGCTCGATGGCGGCTCTCACTGTATCCATCCACCTCAACTCGCGCATCATCCCATGTAAGATAAATACCTGGCCGACGACCAACCAAGATAACATAGTATTTTTTTCTTCGCCATCTGCCAAGAGAGGTTCAATATCGCAATGAATAACAACAAATTGAAAGTGATGCCTTTATATGTATTACCAACGAAAGAGTGACATCCACATCACAAAGAAAAAATGTTAATCTAGTAAAACCATATGATGTCAGTTTGGGGAGCGTACCTTCTCTCCGTATGAAGTGTGTGGTCCTATCAGTAAAATACTTGTACAAGAAAAGCTACAACACACCCAGAATTATATTGAATAATTATATATCAAGTATATGGAATCTAAAAATATAAGGAACATAACAAAATAAAGAAGTTATTACATGCCCAAAAAAAAAAAAAAGAAGCTCCGTTCACCAAAAACCACAAAACCCAAAAAGAAAAAGAGTTTCTTGTAACAAGTGCTCTGCACCTCTAAATACCATATTAACAGTACCCCACTTGCAAAGTTTTTAAACCCCAAAGATAAGCAACAATCAAACAGAACCACCACCATTATTACCCTTCAAATCAGACATAGTTTTTTTTAGTCAATCAACACGACGATCCGACCGTAGGGCAACAAAAAAGGAAGCAAGCTCGTGATCTTTATTCAAGAGCTGACCAACCTCAATAAATTCAGCATTGGTTAGCCCCTGAACCTCTTCCAGTAGGTCTAAGACACATCGTGTTCGGTTGATATCTTTTCCTACGGAGAAGTTACGCATAGCCTCTGCAACACTCGTGAGAGATATGCCTACGACATCACATGGTCGAGCAGGTCGCATCCTTTTTATTGTTGCACTCCTACCACGACTAGTATCGGAATCAGTTCTACAGATGGGAGTGTCTTGAAACGGTATATTTTCCCTTGTTTGACTGTCCGTTGATTGGCCATATATGCCAGGTGATTCAGAGATGTTTTCCTCAGAAAGGTCCACGATAGCGTTTGTGTCATCGTCCAGCCCTCTCCACGAATTATTGAGGTCTCGATAAACATGAAACAGGATGCCGCGATGTTCCTACTTCCTTACGCATATCTGCCCATAACCTGGTCAGACCCGATAATCACCGATAAATCATCCATCCGTTCAATTCGCTTGCCTCACAACCTCTCAGCTCACGGATGAGAATATATACATGATAATTTTAAATATCAGTAAATGTCAGTTGACTATCAAAATTTAATATAACAAAATACTTCAATTTAGGTTACCTTTAAATACTCCTCCCAAACCTCGTTTGGGGCCGTCACCACCATCCGCTCGCAGTCCCAACCAAAACCGCTCGCAGCCAACATGTCCTTTATATCACTGTACTCTCTTGTGATACCTCAATCTATTCTATACATTTTGTCAGGTGACAATAATCTGTGTATGTTTATGTATCTCGTCGGTTGCCGCTTGATATACTTCTCGTTTAAAGCTATTATCTGCCTTTCTACCTAGCGCGATTTGCCCAATCAAGGTGTCGAACAAAACTTGATCCATAGTTCCGATCCATTTGATCTTGGCAGCGCGAGAGGAAGGCTCTGCCAGAGATTTTACAAACTTCCCACGCGGTGAGCAACGTATCGGTAGAACCGAGCTACGCAACGACGATTGCGTCGGAGTCGTAGTAGAACCTCTCAAATTGCCCAACATATCACCTATGTATAGAAGGGAACGCAGTTACACAAAGAGAATAATGAGGAATACAGTATGTGTCAATTATAAGATTTTCCAAAATGAATATGTACACGTCTAAAATAGGAAGAGATGTATGAAGAATTTTTTTTTTTTTTTTTTTTCAAGAAATGTACAAGGTGCAAAAAACTATTAGTTCGAAGTTGTACAAAAAACAGGTATAGAAATTACTTTCCCCCAGGCAGTATGTCATGATTATAAAAAAAAACTAAGTAGGATTATCGAATCCTACTATTGTTTTGGGTGTCTTCCCACATGCGCTCTGCGATCCTGTCACGAGTTCTAATCCAGTCATCCTTCGCTTGTTGAGTGATTTGGACTAGCCATTGCCTTTCATCAATTGTTGATACCTCATTTAGGGTAGGATTTGCCTCAACGTCACCCACTGGTACACCTATGTCACGCAAGTCTTGGTCCAACCTATCCTCACTCCGTATGAAATTATGTAGCACACAACAAGCAACGACAATTTTCACCTGTGTATCAAAGGGATATTGCATAGGCGTCTTTAGAATTGGAAATCTCCCCTTCATCACACCGAAACATCGTTCAATTGCATTTCGCAATTGCGCATGCCGATAGTTAAATAATTCTTTCACATTCATGGGTGATCTCCCGCTACGGTACTCCTGCAGATGGTATCGAACTCCACGATAAGGAGCCATGAACCCTGGTGAATGAGCGTTACCAGCGTCCACGGTGAAGTATTTTCCTGCACAATTGCAGGAATGATTCTTTCAGTCTTACATGAAGACGATAATAAGCACCAATTAATATTCGATTGATACTGAATATTAGTTACCGTGGGGCACAATAAGTGAATCGTCAGATCGCGTCAGGGCATTATGTAGTACCCGCGCATCCGACGCTGAACCTTGTCATCCAGTTAACACGTACAATATTGACATATCAAAGGAACAAGCTGCAAGTACATTCTGCGACAAAAAACCCTTTCAGTTGCGGAAGCTTGCATGTTCTGATGCTGGTATGTGTGCCGAAATATGCGTCTCATCGATCGCACCCACGCAATCCTATAGTGGCAAAGTTGTCAAGCCTATAGGATTAGTATCAGATGATATCTCTTTTTACGTGTAGATTTATAAACGATTAGTTGGTCTATAATGATACCTGAAAATAACTGGACCAACGCGTATTTTCCTGAATCTCAATCGGTGTTTCTTCACCCGCCTGCTTAACATATTCAGGGTACAAGGAAACAATCGCCTCTAAAACTCGGTGAAAGTGATGGCTTATAGTTTCACCAGATCAACAAAATCTGTGTCCTATCACACAATTTCGGACGTTGTGGCCAACTGTATACAAGAAATACACAAGTTGTTCTTCCAAACTAACGTTACGTGTATCGCTTAGGGTCGTCTTATCACGCAGTACTTCACATAGATGGAAAAATGCGTCCCGCTTCATCCTAAGTTGGGTAATGCAATCCTTATCTCCTGTTCGAATAATTGAATTGATAAATCTGGCATGCGCATCATCCAATATTCGAGTTGGTTCTCTAAACATGTAGTGTCGATAGTATTCCCCAACACTTACAACACATGCAACCGCCGCTAGGAGAACAATGGAATCAGCCATGTCATCCTCATCTTCAGAGTCCATCACCTGTCAACCACGTATGTATACACGTGGAAATAGAGGACTTTACAAAAATCGTAAACCGCCCAAGTAGAAAAGAGTTTGAAAACAATTAATTCAAGTTGAAATTGTTTCACTTAGTGTTTTCCTTAATTAATCGAGTTGACAAACACATTCCATCAAGAACAAGTTTTAAAAAGTCCAAATTAAACATGTTTTATAGCTGAAGAGTTGAGGAAATCTGTCCAACGAGTCGAAAAGAAACTATTCTCTTCTTAGAAACTATTTATTAAACAAGTTTTTAAATGACCAACAGTTTTAATTAAAACCAACAGTGGAACACTGTTCGTAAACCAATGGCAAAATCAAATTGAAACTAGACAATTGGATGTTTCTCATTGGTAACAAAGTTATAGTATGAATTGCTTGGGTGCCACGAACGCAGCGGGTAACTAAGTTACAAGTGTTTGTGTTTCACCTATCACTCTATCGGGGCATCAAAGTCTTTCCAAATCAAGGAGAAGCTACTTTCTTATCGGAAATACACAAATGAGGAATCACATGTAATCCCATCGATCAGACGATTTCTCCTCCTAGAAACAACTTCCTAAACAAGTGTTAAAAAGAAGGAAACATAGAACTATAAAAACATGAATCATAAATAAAGGAGAAGAGAAGTTATGATTTTTAAGCAAGAAATTACAAATTGTTCGAAAAGAAATGAGTCCAAAAGAATCAAGTGAATTAAATACTATATATAAAAGAAGAGAACTATAAGATGGTCATGTGCATGGCTCGTTTGGGCAGTCGACCGAGTCATCAAAGAGTGATTTGCTCATGTTAAAACTAATGACAAAAATTCATATACTCTATCTTTCAAAACCCAAATGTGTTATGCACATTGAAAATCAAATATTGACATGAATTTCAGAGTTGGTTGCACATGAATATCATGAATTTCAAAGTTGCTTGCACATGAATATCACATATTCCCATGCACATTATCAACCTAGCAGTATCCACATCCATTGGGTTGTAAAAGAACATACCGAAACTATGTGTTGCAAAAATATGGACGCGATGTCACTATAGGCGAATGCCTAGCTCTAATCTGTATATAACCACGCATGAATATGGAAACGTAATTAGTTTTTAAAGCAGTTGATCAACACAATAGATTTGGAAGTGAACAAAGAGCATCCACCAAATGTTTTGAATCTGCATAATGTGTTAACTCACATAAAGAAATGATCTAACCTGAGAAAAATACACACCAATTTTATAGTTGTGGCACCCACAAGGTGAGACTCCTGCCATTTTTTTTTTTACTTGTGGCCCGCTCAATAAATGTTTTCTTTTTATATCAGAGCTGTCCATTGAGAAATTTTGATGCTATAGCCATTTGCACCAATTTTCTTATAAATGGTGCTGCGCCAGGGACCCACCTTGATGCATATATTCAATCCTACTCTCAGCGACAACATTTTTCTTTTATGTTATCTTATTAGGTTCCTTCATGGAGGTCCATATCCAGCTAACAAAGGAATGTATCGCCATGTAGTTTGTTGTGCAGTATCAGGAAAAAAAAAAAAAAAAAAAAAAAAAAAAAAAAAAAAAAAACAAATAGGAACATGTGGTAGCAACATTTTCCTCAGAAAGGTATATCAAAATGGTATGAAGTCAATATAGTAGTCAACAGAGATGAACAAAGATTGAATATTCCATATCATCACAGGTCCAATCCAATGATCCGTAATGAAACATGCACCACATGCATACTAGCAATCATGAATCACAAGTGATCATAGAAATGAGAACGAATAAACATCCAAAACATTTTCAAAGTATATGCCGGGTCCAAAAATCGTCTCCAGATCCTAATCCAAGCATCAAATCAAATAACTTGTGGTGGTAATAGAGATCAGGTAGAAGAACGTCTTCACCCACCATTATGAAAAAGAAAAAAAGAAGAGGAAAGACCTTTCTTTTTTTTTTTTCGAAATCTCAACGTTTCTATCAACAACATCAATAAGCACATTCTGTTTAAAACATCTTTCTGACAATGCTACCAAAACAGACATAATGCACTAGAGATTAAAACACACCGAAGATCGAATTCAACCAGTCAGTATAGATATGTGGTAACCCTAATAGAGAACAGCTATCATTTCAGCCATCCGCTATAGTACAGAAAAAAATGAAAAAGAAATATAACTATAGCCGGAAATATATGGAACGTGTATTAAGTTGAAGATCCAACGGATATCCTTTCACCTTCACAAAAACCAAATTGTTCGGTACTGATAACAGGGTGTCAAAAGTGCAAGGTAGTAACGCAGCGGGTAACTATGAAGTAGAACATTACAACCTTCTTCACTCACGTAAGAATGGATAAACAATAAGAGAAACAAAGAAAACGGAGAGATCTCACCGATTACGAGGATATGGAAGCGCTGAGATATGGTAGATCACCTCTACGAGCATAGCCTCCTTTCCACAAGCTTCCTCTCTCTCTCTCTCTCTCACATACACACACACGCCTTTGATAGCCCTAAGCCCTCTTAGAAAACCTTTAGGAAACCTTAGAATACCGTAAAATAAAAATACCCTTATCCTGTTTTGGAACCCCTTAAATAGAGAACCGGAGGAATTAGAGTCACATAAGGAAACTGCGCATAAGCGGAGGAATTAGAGTCAAATAAAGAAACTGCGCTACCTCTCCTCTGAATTGAGGAGGAAAACCCCATCACATAAATTAGTGGTTTAATCAAAGAATTCCCATATTAAAAGATTAGAGAGGGACCAATCAAGATTTGCTACATAACGTCTTGTTCATGGCTGTACGTCATCAAGCATTGTGTACTATTTTTGGCCAATGAAATATAATTTTACATTTTACTACTTGCATTTTGTGTGTGAATATCCTCACTGGTAAGATGTAATTATGCAGCAATGAGATGCGCAGGGCCCACTTTCTGATCCTTTCAGCTAGTTAAAAGGGTGAGGTGGGGTGCATATCTCATCGAGCTTAGATGGTCATGAAGTACATTTACAGTGATGTTCATCAGTGTGAGTTTTCCATCATTTCCCAGTGGCTAATCCATGCGTATTTGTTTTCAAACCATGTTAGAGGAAACATGTGGAAAGCACGGCCGCACACCTTAAAGTGATGCAATTGCAATACCACAGAGACGACCATGGTGCACATGGGCCATGGGGCCATGGTGCCATTTTCTCCCTTTTCTATCTTTATTATTATTTTTTTAAAAATGCTAATCAACTAACCAAACATCTTATCATGTCCCTTAGTCAAGAGACGCCGGACACGTGCTGCTCTCGCGTGCAACATGACAATGTCCCACTCACCGCTACAGGTGGACCAATAGGTAAATAGTACCACGCATCATGACACCACGCCATTCCTCAGTGCAACCTGGGGTTGAAAGTTGGGTGGGTTCAACCCAACGACCCGACATTGGTTGGGCTCACGCAGGATGTATTGGATCCAGTCTTTGGTCTGCGCTATACAAACACCAACCTAATAAAACTTAGGTTCGGCTCGGGTTGAAGTCTAGGATTGCCCAACCTAAACCAACCCAACCCAAACCAAACAAACCAAACTAACCTAATTGCTATATAAGTTATTTATAAATTATAATTGAGTGTGAATCATCTACGTGGAAGGTATAGAAAATTTCAGTGCCATCGTGTCTCATTGGTCCACATCATTTTTTATGACTCAAGCTAACAAGATATGTTGGATTTTTCTCTCCCAAATAGATTGTGTGCTGTACAATATGACTTTTAAAGGATTAATTGTCCGATATTTTACCTTGATTATTTAGAAAAATAAAATTCTTTACTATAAATAATTACATATATAATTAATAAAATCATAAATACAAAAATAAAATGTGTATTAAAATATAATAAACTAATGTAATAATGAAAATATTAGCATGTAGCCATCCAACCAACCCAACCGAGCCTGCTTGGGTTGGGCTTGGGTTGAGAATTCCTAACTAGATGTTGAGTTGGGTTAGGTTAGAGTTGAGAACCTTAAGGCATAGGAACCTTGGGTTTGACGCAACCCAACCCAACTTGCTTGACTTTCATCCCTATGGCAACTCATTTTATTTATTAATTAATTAATATTTTTTAATTTTGAACCTTATTTGTGAATATAAGCAGAAACATGCAATGTGGCTGTTTTAATTATATTAATAAACAAGCTGGTAATGGGTGTAATGTATCTTGTATGGGCTATACATTCCTGATACGATATGATATTTTCCTATTGTTTTGAACCTTGAAAACATGGTGTGGACGTTTTTGTACGTAGGTATGTGTACAAAACATCAGGTTTGTATGTGGGACACTGATTATCTATAAAAGGGAAAGTATAATTGGAAGGTACGACCATTTTCTATATGGGGTAGAAAGTGAAGTATACGTAACCGGAATCCAGTACGGTTGATAAGGAGTTATCGAGGGGTGAATCTGAAGGAGTGATTGCAACCCCACGTGATCTTAAATGCAGGAGGACAGCTGAAGGTCCTTTGCTCAGTTTCAAAATGGAGGGTTGAAAGAGTTAGACCGGTTTCACTGAAGAGAGATAAATGCTCATGGCCTGATTGGGAGTTTGTATTTGGAATGGGATTTCAAATCACAAATCATGATGATTTTGAATCGTCAGATTGAATGGGTGGATTGTAACTAAAATACACTGTAATCTAAAAATAGCATTGCATTGAAATTATAAAAGTATACTTATATGAATTTAAATTTAATTATTAAATTAATTTAATATTCTTAATTAATTTACATTTGTGATATTTGATAGCATGATTGTAACAAGTTCATTAAATTATGTACTATGGCAAAAAATTATGAAATTCCAAGCCTTGGGTGGCCCAAACAAGCAACTCGTCAATATCGATCTTCTAACTGTCGATTTACAAAGCAAATGTTTGGATTATTTGGATCATTTTATTAATGTAATTTTATCAATATAGCCGATCTCTCTCTCTCCATTTTTTATTTTATTTATTTATTATTATTATTATTATTTTTTGTGGTATCATCACTGTGACAGTTTACAATAGATTAGTAGTCTTGTAGTATTTTGTTACATGGCTCTCCAGCCTTTATAAAGAAGCCAAAAAAGGCATTTAACTTTGAATCACAACAAAAGGCAGAGATTTCAAAATGGTAAAAATGTGTATTTCAAATCCAGTTTCGTAGCATAGATTTGAGCATATTTGAATACATTTGAAATCCAATAGGTTGTTTGGGAATGTCAATTCAAAGGTATTTGGAATAGGAGGTGTTTAAATTATATAAATTTGCTGCATTTTGAAATCTCTTCCTTTTTGCTATGATTAAGAATCAAGTACCTTTTGTATACACTTTCTTACTATGCACATTTGAGTGCATTTGAAATTCAAAAGTCGCAGGTGAATTATGAGGTATTTGAAATACATAATTTTGTTGTATTTTGAAATTTCTTAATTTTAGTGTGATTTAGATTAAAATGACTTTCTTAGCACATTTTTAAAGGAATGAGAGTTTCATGTGTAACAAATGTATTGCTAGGTTACTAACTTATTATAAAGGTGACATGTCCATGGTACCCAAAATAAGCAAATTATCAACCAAATCACTAAAACTACTTCAATAGAATGATCTGAACAATCCAAATATTGACCATGTAAATTGACAGCCAAAAAACATTGGCTAGTTATTCGTTTAAGATTATATGCTTGTAGCCCACCTGAGGTTCAGAATTTCATAATTTTTTGTAAAGTATGCATTTTATTGGGCTTGTTACAATCATTTTATCAAATATTACATATGTACATTAATTAGGGATATTAAAGTTGATTTAATAATTAATTAAAATTTTTGTAAATATATTACAAAATTCGTTAATGCATTGCTATTTTGGGATTCCCATGCATTGAGCTGCCAACCACAACTACAAAATTTTGAATCACCTTAATTTGGGACTTGGAATCTACTGCATTCCAAATACAAGCTCCCAAACAGGGCCTAAGGGCACTCCCACACATGAGAAGAGAAGGAAGAGAATTTGGCTTAATTAACCTCGCACACATTCACAAAATGACTATTATTCATCTAGTGTAGCCTACGGTAAAATGACTATCATTCATCCCGTGTAGCCTACCGTGAAGATAAACTGGGCACAAAGGAAACAGGTCCAATAATGAGTGGGTTAGGTGTGTATGAAATATAAATATGCAACAGTGGTCGAAAATAGATTGTCTGCCACACCTGAGGGCAGGAACCACTAGAAGTAAGGTGGGGCCCACCATGCTGCTTTAGAGAAATCGACCTCGTCCATCTGTTTTGCCGCTCTTATCAGGAGATAAGCCCAAAAATGAAGTAGATCCAAAATTCAAGTGGGCCACATGATAAAAAAACAATAGGGAGTAAAGCCATCATTAGAACTTTCGTAGGGCCATGAAAGTACTGTACGACACCAATATTTTTATGTTTTCAGCTCATCCCTTTGGAAAATGAACTTATGAACATTTTTTATGGCACATAAACATTGAGGTGGAACTCAGAAAGGTTTCACAGTAAGCATTTCACTCCCCACTTTTTCCCAAGGTGTGGCCCACTTGAGTTTTAGATCCACCTCATTTTTGGGTCTGTGCCTTAACAAGAGCTGGCAAAATGGATGTATGGGGTGGGTTTCTTACAAACATCACCATGGCCCACTTAGCTTCTGCTAGAGTGTCATAGGCAATCCATAGTCCATTGGTCATTTCATTCCACTATTTTTATCACTTTCTTTTACGTGTGGTGTGGCCAGCTTAATGAGAACATGGGGCTGGTTTTTTAGCCAAGATATGTTTCCAGTGGGTCTACTCAATAAATAGCTACATTGGCACATACAATGCCTAAACACCCTTCATCTAACTTGAGCTAGTCTAGCTAGAGCCCTTTGGGTAACAATGCAAACTCTGCCCTGGGATTTATATAATGATGACAAATTACTTTATAACTTGCTGACATCAATGCATTTGACCTTCAATTCTTCAATTTAGTTTAACCAACCAAAAATTATAATAATAACATTTTTAAATTATTATAATGTTAAACCATCATCAAAACACATCACATCAATGTCAATTCATCACGGAAACATTTTCACGTGAGTGTTTGATTTAATATTTTAATAGAAGTTATATGTAAAAGTGTAATAATTATAAATTCATTTACTTGCCTCTTCAATACATGTGAATTTGTCATGAAATCACAATGATGGCATAATTCTTTTAATTTACTTGAAATTTAAACAAATCATACAATCCTTCAAGAATTTCAAAATGCAAAATGGAGGTCAACCAAAACTAGATGCGTAATGTGAAGGATGCTTTCCCTGCTATAATTCCATTTTCCCTTGACATTTTGAAAAAAAAAAAATCAAATCATATCTCATATGGTGCGACCGGGGGTTTAAGGCATCCTTAAAATTTCCTCACTCCAGAAGTTGCCCAATGTTAGGTCATGGTGACTAAATTATGATAATGTCATTGGTGATCAAATGAAGAAACATGGAGTGTCTCCTACCAATAGACATGTGTTTCTTAAAGTGCCTACTTAGGTCCTTCCTAGCATTCACTCCAGTTCCTTACATACAAAAGCCTAGAAAAGCTATTTTTGCAATATCCAAGAACAAATCTTTTAAATTCCTAATCTCTTTCTAATATTATTTTGTAATTTTTTGGATTTCAATAAGGATTTTGGGTGGTGGGATGGCGCAATATTTATTAATCAACAACAGTGTTTGAATTGAGCTTGAATTATTTGAGAGGAAGATAGCTTGATTATGGCAGCAACAAAACATAGATGGATCATATATCAAACAATCTCAGCATGTGGGCCTCATTGGGTATTTATCTATAGAGGTAAAATGAACTCCTTGAGAAGGAGAAAGGTTCGGGCCCACAAAAGGTTTCTCTCCCTTTCAATCCCAGCGTGGCCCTTTTTATTATTTTTGGGCCATCCAGACCATTGATATGCATGGCCCCTAGTGGAAAGGCCGCACCTTCAAAATCTCCATGATCTGACCGTCCTTTTTGGAGCATTTGTTTTTGAGGCTGTTGATATGCTCGGCATATGCTCGGCCCCACAGTGGACCGTCCTAAAAAAATCTCTATGATTGTAGATAAATATCCATCTGGCCTTGGCCCATCATAGACTGGAGCCGGGCTTATGAGTTCAATAGATCTTGTTTAGCAGGACGATAGAGGGATATTTCTAGCTCATTAATTATCAGACAATCACTTATTCACAAACCTGGCGTGGGGCTAATAGTTCTCAATATTTCCCATCTCATGGAGGAGGGACCTCATTTGGTCATCCTGTGCTACAGATACCCCTAATTATATTAGACTCTTTTCCACGGTCTGACTGACCCAATAAGAGGCTTAGATCCCTTGCTCACTTTGCCGAGGTGGCATGCGGGTTGCATGAACTGTGACGTGAGATTTTACACTGCACAGATGGGTTTTAAATGCTGCAAGTGGACCCTTGGTTATAAATATTATCTATCTATATTACACAATATCAACCTTTTCACTACATGGCATAATCCAGCAATAGCTCACCTCTAGGGGTGTACACGAACCAAGTTAGCTCGGTTAGCTCACTCGACTCGACTCGAAAAATCTCAATTCAACTTGGTACGAAGCTGAGTTTGAGCTGATTTTTTGAGCTCGAAAAAATTTCAAACCGAGTTTGAGCTTGCCCGAGCTCAACTCGACTCGGATCGAACCCCAACTCGAATCGAACTAGGATTGAACTAGTTCGATGACTCGGTAACTTTGATATTGATGTTGCTCCCCAAGTGTTTGATAAAATGACTCAACAAAGTGTCTGCTAGTGGCAAGGAAGGTATGTATATGAAATAAATACCATTATTTTTTTTTAAATTTTGATGTTACCTACAAGGTGTTTGATAAAATACTTGTAAATAGCTACTACTGTTTTACATACATTGGAAATTGAAAGTGCATAACGTGTGTTTGTGAAAATGCTGCAGAGGCTGAATTTTGGCTTGAACTAGCTCGAGCTGTTGACCGAACCGAGCTGAGCTGGCCAGTCAAGCTCGAGGACCGAGCCGAGCCGAGTTTGAGCTGGGGTCAGCTAGTGGCCGAGTCGAGTCGAGTTGAGGCCAGCTCGACTCAGTGTACACCCCTACCCACCTCCACTTGAAAAAAAATGGGATTTTTATATATTAGTACCTCAAGTAATTTTGTTTTTATATTCATGTACTAATTAAATAAGGTTTTCATTAACCTATTTCATTTATTAAGTTTATTTTGATAGCAATTCCTTCCCATAGTTTTCTCTCACAACTCTTGAGTTCTGCTTGGATTTGTAAAAAGGACGTGAAAAGGAAATAGTGTTTCTCAAGAAACCTTAGGTAATTATGAAAAAGGGAATATAGTACTCATTGGTTTTTGCAATTTTTGTTAATTTGATTTTTTTTTTTTTTTTTGCCAAAAGAAAATCTTTCTTGAAAAAAAAATCTCATTAAGTATTGCAATATGTCATGGTAGCATATCTAGCATGTATGGAGTGCTAGAAAATGAATAGATGCACGCGTGGCATATACAATGTGTGTGGGACACTTAAAGTTGAATCGTGACACATGTGAGGTACTTGAAGTTATATGGTGATACTGGTATGAAAGATACATTATCACATTTAACAGGCGGGCACTTAAAGCAAAATGTATCACTTATGAACATTGGCACATTAGTACATATGACATATATAAAGCAATTGAAGATGAACAAATACACATCCATCACATTGGCATGTGAGGTGCAAGGGACCGGCAACCTATGGTTAAAGGGGCCCCCCTGTAACCCTTGTCATTTGAAAAGGCACCATGCATGTGTATTATATGTGGGGCTTATGGTGAAAAGCAAAGACGACCTATGTGAAATGGCATTGTCTAAATCACTTGGACCATATTATGTTGGGGTTTACATTGGCAAATGCGGTACATGTGAGACCATCAAAGTTGGATGGTGGTATATTTGGGTTTAACTCATGCAAACTTGTTTTCCTTTCAGCATGAAACATGATTCTCTTAGAGGTGAAGGTAGAATATTAATTTAATAATTTTCTAACAAACAAATAAAAAAGAAATTGTGTTTCTCACAAATTTATATAAAAAGGTACTTCATAAACAAAAGAAAGAAAGTTTCGTGAAAAATGGTACTTCCTTTCCTTTCTATGAATCCAAACCAGTCAGGCTAAGCCGCATTTTATCTTAAATAACAAAACTGCTCCTATATCGAAGATTAGAACATTAATGATATCTCTTTTTTTTAAAATAAAGAGAAATTTCCAACTGTACGACCAGTATATGGGCCAAAAACATTTTAAAGCCCGTTTCTTTTTAGTTGCCAAAAGTACTCCCCAGGCGTACGGCCCCATTTCTCTGGTCGAAAATGCCCCTGCTTTCCTTCCTTAGCGGATCGCCTGGTGCTCGAAGACGAGCGCTTACGCTCCTCGAACTCCGAGTTGAACGAACGGTTCAAAAGAGATCAACGTTATATGGGCCCCACAGTTATGTATTTATTATATCCACGACGTTCATCCATATTTTGAGATCATTTCGGAGCATTATACAAAAAAAAAATCATATCCAGAGATCAACTGGACCACACCACAAAGAGCAGCAGAAAATTGATTTTCACCGTTGAAACTTTTGTAGGGCCCACCATAACATTTATATTCCATCCATCTATTCATAAGGTCACAAAGACCTGGATGAAGAGGAAAAACAAATTTCGTAATGATCCAAACTTCTGTAACCCCTAAAAGGGTTTCAATGGTAGACGTTCAATCATCCATAGCCTTTAACAGTGTGGTCCACTTGATAGCTAGATCCGTCTTATTTTTCATCTCAAGCCCTAATACGAGTTCGCAAAAAATATGGACGGTTTGGATATAACACATACCTCATAATAGGACCCACAAAAAGTGGTGGAATTACAATAGCAAAAAAATTTTTTTAAAAAAAAAAAAAAAAAAAAAAAAAAACCGTCGATATATCGAATGACATTCGATATATCGAAAATGGTCCAGAACTGTCCAGTGGGTTTTTCTAAAAAATCCAACAATTTTCGATATATCGAAAGACCTTCGATATATTGAAAAAGGTACTTTACTTTTTGCTACGGATTATAACCGTAGCCAAAACTGTAGTTTGTGCCAGTTTATGAAATTTTTTATTTTTTTTTATTTTTTTTATTTTTTTTTTTAATTTTTTACATGGAGATATTTATTCTACCTACAATTTTCTCTAATACATATTTATAAAAATACATATATATAAGCATATAAAAATTTTTTTCCTTTTTTTTATCATTTATTTCTTTATTCATTTAATAAGAATATCTTCTAAACCAAAATTAGTTACTTGACGTACCATATATGATTTTGGGGTAGGAGAAGCTACTTTAGCCAACTAACCTAGTTATTTTTAAAGATTCCATCGGTTCGATGGTCGAAAATTCATTTCATTCACTTTACGGTTAATTTCATTCACGAAAATTCACAGTCATTTCCGTGCATTTCACTTCACGGTCATTTTCGTGCATTTTGCGGTTCATTTCGCTTCACTTCACCCCCATTTTCATGCACATCACGGCCATTTCCGCATATTCCGTGTTGATTCACGGTCATTTCGACGCATTTCGCGGTCATTTCCCTTCACTTCGCGGTCATTTTCAGGCATTTAACGCTCATTTCGCTTCACTTCACCGTCATTTCTGTGCATTTCACGGTCTTTCTAAACAATTCCGTGTTGATTAACGGTCATTTCCACGCATTTCGCGGTCATTTCCCTTCACTTCGCAGTCATTTCCATGCATTTAACGGTCATTTCCATGCATTTAACGGTCATTTCGCGAAGTGAATGGAAATGACCGCGAAATGCGTGGAAATGACCGTTAATCAACACGGAATTGTTTGGAAAGACCGTGAAATGCTCGGAAATGACTGTGAAGTGAAGCAAAATGACCGTTAAATGCATGAAAATGACTGCGAAGTGAAGGAAAATGACCGCGAAATGCGTGAAAATGACCGTTAATCAACACGGAATTGTTTAGAAAGACCGCGAAATGCACGGAAATGACGGTGAAGTGAAGCGAAATGACCGTTAAATGCATGAAAATGACCGCGAAGTGAAGGGAAATGACCGTGAAATGCGTCGAAATGACCGTGAATCAACACGGAATTGTTTGGAATGACCGCGAAATGCACGGAAATGACTATAAAGTGAAGTGAAATGACCGTTAAATGCATGAAAATGACCGCGAAGTGAAGGGAAATGACCGTCCATGTTGATTAACGGTCATTTCGACGCATTTCGCGGTCATTTCCCTTCACTTCGCGGTCATTTTCATGCATTTAACGGTCATTTCGCTTCACTTCAAAGTCATTTCCGTGCATTTCACGGTCTTTCTAAACAATTCCGTGTTGATTAACGGTCATTTCGACGCATTTCGCGGTCATTTCCCTTCACTTTGCAGTCATTTCCATGCATTTAACGGTCATTTCGCTTCACTTCACCGTCATTTCCGTGCATTTCACGGTCTTTCCAAACAATTCCGTGTTGATTAACGGTCATTTCGACGCATTTCGCGGTCATTTTCCTTCACTTCGCGGTCATTTTTATGCATTTAACGGTCATTTCGCTTCACTTCAAAGTCATTTCTGTGCATTTCACGGTCTTTCTAAACAATTTCGTGTTGATTAACGGTCATTTCGACGCATTTCGCGGTCATTTCCCTTCACTTTGCAGTCATTTCCATGCATTTAACGGTCATTTCGCTTCACTTCACCGTCATTTCCGTGCATTTCACAGTCTTTCCAAACAATTCCGTGTTGATTAACGGTCATTTCGACGCATTTCGCGGTCATTTTCCTTCACTTCGCAGTCATTTCCATGCATTTAACGGTCATTTCCATGCATTTAACGGTCATTTCGCAAAGTGAATGGAAATGACCGCGAAATGCGTGGAAATGACGTTAATCAACACGGAATTGTTTGGAAAGACCGTGAAATGCTCGGAAATGACTGTGAAGTGAAGCGAAATGACTGTTAAATGCATGGAAATGACTGCAAAGTGAAGGGAAATGACCGCGAAATGCGTGGAAATGACCGTTAATCAACACGGAATTGTTTAGAAAGACCGTGAAATGCACGGAAATGACTTTGAAGTGAAGCGAAATGACCGTTAAATGCATGAAAATGACCGTGAAGTGAAGGGAAATGACCGCGAAATGCGTGGAAACGACCGTTAATCAACACGGACGGTCATTTCCCTTCACTTCGCGGTCATTTTCATGCATTTAACGGTCATTGCACTTCACTTTATAGTCATTTCCGTGCATTTCACGGTTATTCCAAACAATTCCGTGTTGATTCACGGTCATTTCGACGCATTTCGCGGTCATTTCTCTTCACTTCGCGGTCATTTTCATGTATTTAACGGTCATTTCGCTTCACTTCACCGTCATTTCCGTGCATTTCACGGTCTTTCTAAACAATTTCGTGTTGATTAACGGTCATTTCCACGCATTTCGCGGTCATTTCCCTTCACTTCGCAGTCATTTCCATGCATTTAACGGTCATTTCGCTTCACTTCACAGTCATTTCCGAGCATTTCACGGTCTTTTCAAACAATTCCGTGTTGATTAACGGTCATTTCCATGCATTTCGCGGTCATTTCCATTCACTTCGCGAAATGACCGTTAAATGCATGGAAATGACTGCGAAGTGAAGGGAAATGACCGCGAAATGCGTCGAAATGATCGTTAATCAACACGGAATTGTTTGGAAAGACCGTGAAATGCACGGAAATGACGGTGAAGTGAAGCGAAATGACCGTTAAATGCATGGAAATGACTGCAAAGTGAAGGGAAATGACCGCGAAATGCGTCGAAATGACCGTTAATCAACACGGAATTGTTTAGAAAGACCGTGAAATGCACGGAAATGACTTTGAAGTGAAGCGAATGACCGTTAAATGCATGAAAATGACCGCGAAGTGAAGGGAAATGACCGCGAAATGCGTCGAAACGACCGTTAATCAACACGGACGGTCATTTCCCTTCACTTCGCGGTCATTTTCATGCTTTTAACGGTCATTTCACTTCACTTTATAGTCATTTCCGTGCATTTCACGGTCATTCCAAACAATTCCGTGTTGATTCACGGTCATTTCGACGCATTTCACGGTAATTTTCCTTCACTTCGCGGTCATTTTCATGCATTTAACGGTCATTTCGCTTCATTTCACCGTCATTTCCGTGCATTTCACGGTCTTTCTAAACAATTCCGTGTTGATTAACGGTCATTTCCACGCATTTCGCGGTCATTTTCCTTCACTTCGCAGTCATTTCCATGCATTTAACAGTCATTTCGCTTCACTTCACAGTCATTTCCGAGCATTTCACGGTCTTTCCAAACAATTCCGTGTTGATTAACGGTCATTTCCACGCATTTCGCGGTCATTTCCATTCACTTTGCGAAATGACCGTTAAATGCATGGAAATGACCGTTAAATGCATGGAAATGACTGCGAAGTGAAGGGAAATGACCGCGAAATGCGTCGAAATGACCGTTAATCAACACGGAATTGTTTGGAAAGACCGTGAAATGCACGGAAATGACGGTGAAGTGAAGCGAAATGATCGTTAAATGCATGGAAATGACTGCAAAGTGAAGGGAAATGACCGCGAAATGCGTCGAAATGACCGTTAATCAACACGGAATTGTTTCGAAAGACCGTGAAATGCACGGAAATGACTGTGAAGTGAAGCGAAATGACCGTTAAATGCATGAAAATGACCGCGAAGTGAAGGGAAATGACCGCGAAATGCGTCGAAATGACCGTTAATCAATACGGAATATGCGGGAATGAATGACGTGATATGCATGAAAATGGGGGTGAAGTGATGCGAAATGAACCGCAAAATGCACGAAAATGACTGTGAAGTGAAATGCACGGAAATGACCGTGAATTTTCGTGAATGAAATTAACCGCAAAGTGAATGAAATGGATTTTCGACCATCGAACTGATAGAATCTTGAAAAATAACTAGGTTAGTTGGCTAAAGTAGCTTCTCCTACCCCAAAATCATATATGGTACGTCAAGTAACTAATTTTGGTTTAGAAGATATTCTTGTTAAATGAATCAAGAAAAAAATGAAAAAAAAAATGGAAATTTTTTTTATATGCTTATATATATGTATTTTTATAATATGTATTAGAGAAAATTATAGGTAGAATAAAGTTCTCCATGTAAAAAATAAAAAATAAAAAATAAAAAAAAAAAATTTCATAGATTGGCACAGAATACAGTTTTGGCTACGGTTAAAATCCGTAGCTAAAGGTAAAATACCTTTTTCGATATATCGAATGAACTTCGATATATCGAAACTTAAAGGAATTTTGAGACAAACTTGCTGGACAGTTTTGGACCTTTTTCGATATATCGAATGAACTTCGATATATCGAAGTACATTGTTGTTGGGCTATAGCTACGGCTATAGCTACGGTTATAATCCGTAGCAAAAGGAAGCCCCGGAAAAGCAGGGGCATTTTCGACCTGAGAAATGGGGCCGTACAGCTGGGGAGTATTCTTGGGAGGTGAAAAGCGAGTGGGCTTCAAAAGGTTGATGGGCCATATATGGGTCGTACAGTTGGAAATTTCTCTAAAATAAATGTAGACTGGACAATTACTATAAGTTTGTACTCTCATCTCATCACATATTTTATGAAAAGAATAGATATTATTTCATGACATGCCCACTTATGCTAAACACTTGTACCTAAATTAGTAATCAAGAACTTAACCTCTCTACACAGCACATTCATGCATGATATCAAGATTATTTCATCTACTGTGTTATACTGGGGACACGCCATACACCAAAAACCACACAACTTAGATGATCCTAACCATCGATTGGATGAACGTCGTTAATTGGTCAATTCTCTAACGGCCTGTTTGAACGGTTGTAGTTACTTGTATTTTGGCTGAATTAGGCATTTATTAATTATTACAATGGTAAATGGCATTTACTACAAATATATGATGTTGACATCTATACTTTTTGGTAGGTTTTGAGTTAGAAAACGAGATAGACTATGTGGGCTACACCATGATGTATGCGTTGATACAACACCGTCCAATCATTTTTTCAAATCATTTCAAGTTACGGGCTTAAAAATGAGGTAAATCCAAAGATGATGGACCATATCATAAAAGCAATAGGAATAATGATGCCACCATTGAACCCACTGTTGTCTTTGGTGTGGTTACTTGAGCTTTGAATTTGCTCTATTTTTAGGATTATGTGTTAATATGTAATAACCCATTTTTTTATTTTTTTTGTGGGAACCAATCCTACCGTCCGCTTGTGTGTGGCCTACTTGAGTTTTCGATCCGCCTCATTTTTGACCTCATGTCCTCTCATGGGCAGGCTAAGATGATGGATAAAGTGGATTTATAACATCATTAGTGGGATCCACTACATTTTTTTTTTTTTTTTTTTTTTAAAGAAAGAAGATGAATGAATTATCTCCAAATTGAAGCATAATATTTCAGTTAATTGTTATGTTATTTTATTCCAAAATTTTAATAGATCTTAAATTTCAAATCTTAACTTGATTATCAAATTTTAATAGATCTTAAATTATGTTATTTTATTTCAAAATCATAACTTGATCTTAAATTTCAAATTATATATATATATATATAATTATATTATATATATAATATATATATATATATATATATATATATATTATAGATTAATTAATAAATTATGAAAGTATAATTTGATAAAAAAATAAATCTAATTTTAATCTAAACTTTTAGAAATTAATAATTTAAATAAATTTTGTTATTAAAATAATCAAATTTATTAGATTTGGAATTTATTTAATAAATTAGTTAATTTGATTAATTTAAATTTAAATATAAATTAATTCTTAAATTGTAAAAATAATTTATTTGTATACTTTATTAAATTTTAATTTAATATCATAACAATAATATTATATTATATATATATATAATATTTGTTAAGTTTATGTGGTAATTAAAAAAATTAATTTAGAATTTAGTGAATAAAAATAATAAATAAATATAAACTAAATCTTAAATTGTAAAAATACTTTATTTTTGTTAAGTTTAATAATTAAAATAAAATTTAAAATTTAGAATTTAGTGAATAAAAATAATAAATAAATATAAATAAATTCTTAAATTATAAAAATACTTTATTTTTGTTAAGTTTATGTGATAATTAAAATAAAATTTAAATTTTAGAATTTAGTGAATAAAAATAATAAATATTTTTATGCTAATATTTAATATTATTTAAGAAAAAAATTCTGATTTAATTAAAGTTAGAATTTAAAATAAAATTTCTTATACATTATTAAATCTTAATTTCTAAATTTAATAATAGTAAAAATAATATTTTATTTAAATGTTTTAATTATTAAAGTTTCAACAAAATTATATTTAGAATTATTAATTAGAAATAAAAATTTATATTATTGATATTTTCGATTGCGAAACAATGATTCATTTTACATGCATGTCTAACATTTATTGAACATCAATTTTAATATGTTGGATGTAACGTAAGCAAATAAGGCGATCTTGTCCCTTGGGTGTAAGACCCTAAAGTCAACAAGTAGGACAATTGTGTCCCTTGGGTGAAAAATCCTAGAATCCATTGGATCCATTTGAGTCTCTTTTGTGTAGGACGTATGAGTACAATTGTGTGCACGGACATACGTCAGAGGTACAACTGGAGCAGTAGTCTAACCAGCTAATGTATAAATGTGTCCATCACCACGAGGTACCGGTGTGTGATAATGCAACGTGGCCATCCACTTAGGTACAATGTTGTAAGAAATAATATATATTGTTTATGAGAATTCATGGAAAGTATCACATGCATCACAGTTTTACAATTCTATTGCTTCAATTCATGTTCTTTTATTATTTGTATTTTATTTTTCTCAATTGTTTATAATTTTTGATATAATCTGAACATGTTAAATTTTGGGTAAGAAATGACCCTACCGGGCCGTTATGCTCACCCTACTATAAAAATGCACAGGTAAAGAACTGGAATACTATGAGTAGACGGGTCTCTACTATTAGTTTTAATTTTTTTTAGAAAATTAGGTTTAGTTTAAATTTCAATTCAGTTTTTATTATTTAGATTTAGTTTATATTCCAAATTTCGATGTAGAAAAAAAAAAAAGAATAAAAACTATCAAGAAAGTTGAATTTAATAAACATTTCAACAATATTTTCTTTTTAGATGACATTGTATATCTATTAAATTTGATTGAATCATGTGGATTGTAATAAATATCAATACATATAAAACTCATGAACTTGGGATTCGAGTACCGAATACTCTATTTAGGTACCCAAATGTCGGGACGTGACAAAATCGATATGAAAAAAATGAATGAATGGAGTGGATATAAAACATACATCATTATTGGGGCCATAAAGTTTTGATAACAAGATAACATTGAGTTTTGTTGGAGTAATTTCATTCTTTTGAAACACAAAACTGGCATAATTATTACACTTTTACAATAGATATAGGTGTGTTTACATCGAAACAACCAGGCTAATTCATTTAATTTGAATTAAACCCAGAGTTCTCCCATTAATGATGGCTCATATGTAAACCTTAAGGGCCTGTTTGGCCGGGCGGATTAAGAGGGATGTGATGGTAAAATCCCGAGATATGCCAAACGAGCCAAACAGACCCAATGAGCTTGTCCCGAGACATAGCAAACCCATGGATTTTAAACCAATCCATCGACATCACCATCATTACCTTAAAATTGATCCCATCCCTCCTAATCCCGTTCAATCGTGCTTGGGGCGTGTTTGGTTGGATGGATTGGAAAGTAAAATCCCGGGATATGCCGGGCGTGCCAAACAGACTCAATGAACTTGTCCCGGGATGTAGCAATCTCACGGATCTTAAACCAATCCACTGACACCACCATCATTACCTTAGGGCCTGTTTGGCCGGGCAGGGTGGATGGGATTAGGTTGTATTAAGATAGATTGGAAGGAGCAATCCTGGGATTTGGCCGGGCGTGCCAAGCAGGCAGAAGTTGGATATAACAATCCCATGGGATTGCCAGCAATCCACTGACATCACCATCATTACCTTGAAATCCACCCAATCCCTCTTAATCCCATCTATTTTGCTTGGGACATGTTTGGTTAGACGGAGCAATCCTGGGATTGGCTGACGTAATCCCGAAATTGGCCAGGCGAGCCAAACATACTCGGTGGTGAATTCCCTGGATATAGCAATCCTATGGGATTGCCAGCAATCCACTGACACAGCCATCATTACTTGTCATTCACCCTAATACAATCTAATCCCATGGGATGGGCCCATCCAAATACGCCCTTAAAATCCATCCCATCCCTCCTAATCCCATGGGATTGTAGACACTGAAAAATCGGCGTCCACGTTGTAGCGTTGTTGCTATAAAATGTTGGTGTCGTGGTGATGCTGGGGGGTGATTAAGCTGACTTATGATTGTTGGAGTCGCCACTAGCCGAATGATCTCAGAATCCCGCGGTCGGCTAGAACCACGGAATACGTAAGGTTGGAGAAATCCGAAGATTCTTCGACCTTAGATTGACTCCTGGTCTACGATCCGGGATTCCGGGTAAGGGACCTCGGTTACAAAGAGGGAAGGTGTTAGGCACCCTCTCTGCCCGTACAAATGTACGGTCTCAACTTAGTGTGGTAAAATAATCTCAAGGGATGATGATGATGCTACGGTCATGATGGGACTAGTCACACGTGGATTTCTGATGTAGTGAGATCCGAGATTTCGGCAGGCTATAGAGCATACGTCTGACAATGTGTCTAGAGGGCAGATGTGATGATGCTTATACAAAGAAATAAGAAAAGTGGACTAGATCACTAGGAATTTCTGATGTGACAGGATCCGATGTACGGCAAGTTACAGAGCATACGTCCACTAGAGATCTAGAGAAGCAGGGGGGTTGAGAAGAGAGTAGATGTCATGATGAATGCTGGTAGGATGATGGATCTTTGGCTTGATTCTTGAGTAGGCTAAGATGTTGATTGAACCATGATCATTCTAGGCTAGGCTCAGGGGGTTTGGAAGGTTGGGGTAAGGCTGGGAGAGGGTTGGAAAATTTGGGAGCTGGGAGCTCCTTCCCTTCCTTCACTCTCCTCCTCCTCCTCTCTCTCTCTCTCTCTTCCTCTCTTTTCCTCTCACTCTTTCTCTCTCACTCTCTCCCCCTCTTGGTGGCTCTCATCCATGGGTGAAAATGAAAGGGGAGAGGGCTATTTATAGCCCTTTCTAATGGTTGTTTGGTAAATAGGGGATAAGAGGAGGGAAAATGCTGATGTGGCATATGGTGATTGGTGGAGAGGAGAGAGATGCCACGTGGCGTGTTCCCATTAGCTAGGAGGCCGGTGTAAAACTAAATAGTGAGATGGGAGGGGTAAATTCCAGGAAGAGTTGACTTTGGATGCTGGGACAGCTGTCCCTGCTCCGGCCGCACGCGGCAGAATTCCGATTATCGCCGGCGGTAATCCGACAACCGCCGGAGGTAGTCCGACTACCGCCCGGACCTGGTTAAGTCCGGAACTCGTGTGACTGGCTCCGTGCGCATTTTCTGGGAGGAAGCGGTAATTTGACTACCGCCGGCGGTAATCCGATTACCACCTCGGTACGATTTTCCTCGAAATTCATCTGGTGAGTCCTTTTTTGGGTCCTTAAAGTGAAACAAAGTTCCTTTTGGATATTTAGCCCAAAATGGCTTGAAGTCGGCTCGATTGTTACGCGAAAATGATTCGAGAAATAGGTCGATTTTGGACATGGTCTGGATTGAGTGATAATTCATGATAGCTCAGGTTAGGATTAGGGATATGATCATGGTTCTCAGATTGTCTTAACAAAATCAAGATATTAGCCTGGGTGGGGTGTCTACAGATGCCCCTCTTTGACCGAGGTTACGAGCAACCGAAGGTCAAAGCAAGTGGACACCCCACCCTTCTGGTCAGAATGAAGTGTAGCGATTCGAATCTGTTGCTTACCATTGTGTCATTATCAGTTGACTGTTTGGAAAAAGATGACTTGCACATACCACGAAGGTTGAGGAAAACGTTGTGATTGTCTCCTGCGCATTCGTCGCGGCTTTACGGATCACCAATCACAACCTCTTCACATCGGATTGTTTACAGCATTGGAGGGTAAGTCTGAAAAGTAAGGGCCTCTGCGCATTTGTCGCGGCTTTACGAGGGTTCCCGTACTGTTAGGTCTGTTGTTCCTTTGCTATGTAATCACCCTAGGAATGTTCGTTCTATTTGATCATCAAAGTGGTTAGCTGCCCTGCGCGTTGGTGCGGCCTTACGGGAAACTCACTACGCCGACTTGGACTCGATCAAATTTTACGAACATTCCGGACTAGGTATGTGCAGGTAATCTGTTTGCCATGCAATCTGCTGAGTCTGACACTTCGGTTACAATGGATTGTCTTCACTTCGAGTTTGATTATTCTTTCCAGAGATAGATCCACTCATCTTACTAGCATTTGTACGGCTGTCCAGATATAGAGATCTGGCCAATCGTACATACATCATGTATGGACTCGATCGTCCTTCGGGGAAACCGGAAGAGATCGGGCCTTATTTAACTGTTTGCACTGTCCGCAACTGGAGAATATGGAAGATTCCTCAGTGTACTGCGCGACGCATGCTTTTTTGAAAACTATCCTCTTTGGAGCTAGGCTCCTTAAGGGTTTTATTTAAAGCCATTTTTTGATTTTTTGGAAAATATCCGTTCGATCTCGCGGGTGGGCGTCGTCGTTCGGTTTTTATTTTTGCAAGTTAAGTAAACAGTCGCGTTGCCTCCACTAATGAGTTGGCGGGGCTAACGGTCTTTATTTGAAAGTCAGATGGCCTCCACTAATAAATTAATGGGGCTAATGTTTTTAGAAGGGGCAAACCTTTTGGGCTTATACTTACAGAGGGTTTATTAGAGTTACTTGGTATATTTTTTTTTGAAGATTTTGAGTTTTTTGGAAAATTCGGAGGTTTTGTGGAATTTTTGAAAACTTTTGGAAATTTTGGGATTTTTTTTTTTTTTTTTTGGAATTTTTTTGGAGACTTTGAAATTTATTTATTTTTATTTTTTTTTGTGTTTTTTTTTTTTGTTTTGGGATTTATATTTTTTGAGATATTTTTTTTGAAGATTTTCTGGGGTTTATTATTATTTTTTTTTTTGGGATTTTTTTTTTTTTTTTTTTGGGATTTTATGATTTTTGATTTTTTTGTTTTGAAGATTTTGGGATTTTTTTTTTTTTTTTTTTTGAGAATTTTTGGAACAAAAGTTTATTTTCGAAATTCTTTGGGGTCCTTTTCAAGAGTTTAAAAAGACTGAAATCTATTTTTAGAAATTTTGGGACCTTTTTTGGAGATTTAGAAGAACTGAAGTTTATTTTTTAAAATTTTTTGGACATTTTGGAGGTTTTAGAGAATCAAAAGTTTATTTTGGGAATTTTTGAAGACCTTTTTGAGCCTTTAGAAGAAACAGAAGTCTGTTTTAAGAATTTTTTTGGACTTTATCCACCGGTCCAAAGGGAGGACCGGTCGCAAGAGGTGAGTATGGGGGACAGCACACTGCCCCATGTCAGAGTGTCGGCGGCGGCAGTCGGACTGCCGCTGGCGGTAATCCGGATACCGCCGGTCCGTTCTTCTTCGCTGGTCCATCCGGTGCAGCCTCCCTCCCATTTAGGCCGCTCGTTTGATCGTCCAGGGATGCATTCGTGGTCCCTGGAGCTCATTTTCCTTTGTGTTTTCTTAGATTTCAGGTATTCTTGGCCGTTGGATTTTGCTGGGTGTTTTTGGCGGGCCACCCTCTTAAGGAGATCTTGCACTTTTCTTCTCTTTTTTTTTTTTGGAAGGCCACAATCAGGACCGTCGATCGGTTTTGATGAAATCTAGACCATTGGGTCTTGAAGGATTTGGCATATTTTATTTTTTGTTTCATATATTATTTTTTTATATATTTTTATATTTTTTATTCATGTTGCTGGCTGTACATATATTTTTTTTGTTTTTTTTTTTGTTTTATTTGCTAGAGTGGGGTGTGATAAGAAAGGGGCCCCACCTTTTATTTGATCTAATTTCTTTTCTTTTTTTTTGGATGATCTGGACCATTGGATGGGTGGATGGACGATTGGGATTATTGGACGGATGGATGATCTGGGCCATGTATGAGTGATCTGATCTAAACCATTAGATGAATGGACGATTTGGAACATGTACGAATGGATGGACGATCGATCTAGATGATGGATAATCTGGACCATCAATCTGGATCATGCATGGACGAGTGGATGATGGATGATTTGGACCATTGATCTGGATCATGTGTGGATGGATGGATGATAGAGGATCTGGACCATTGATTGAATGATGTATGGTCGGATGGATGATGAATGACATGGACCATTGATCTGGATCATGTGTGGATGGATGGATGATGGATGATCTGGACCATTGATTGAATGATGTATGGTCGGATGGATGATGGATGATATGAACCATGTACGGATGATCTGATCTAAACCATTAGATGAATGGACGAATTGGACCATGTACGAATGGATGGACGATCGATCTAGATGATGGATAATCTGGACCATCAATCTGGATCATGTATGGATGATCTGGACCATTGGATGAGTGATTTGGGTGAATGGCCTGGATGATGGATAATCTGGGCCATGTATGAATGATCTGGACCATGTATGGATGATCTAGACCATTGATTGAATGTCCTGGATCATGGATGGATGGATGATTGACCTAGACCATGTATGGATGATCTGGATGATCTGGACCATTGATCGAATGATCTGGATCATGTATGAATGATCTGGACCATGTATGGATGATCTAGACCATTGGATGAGTCATCTGGACCGTGAATGATCGGGACCATGTGTGGATGATCTAGACCATTGGATGGATGATCTGGGCCATGTATGAATGATCTGGACCATGTATAGATGATCTAGACCGTTGGATGGATGATCTTGGCCATGTATGAATGATCTAGACCATTGGATCATGGATGGATTTGCTGAAATGGCCCCTCCCTCCCCCCCTTTTTTTTTTAGAATGGACCTTGATCTTTGAGCGGGCCTTGGATTTTCAAGTGGCAATGACTTTGGATAGGATTTAAGCCTTGGAATGGGTTATTTTGGAAAACGGGCTCTTGAAGGTGGGTTTGTGGACATGGGCCTTTGAGATGGGCCTTTCACCATGGACCCTCCCCCTTTTTTTTTTGCCTTTTAAGATTGTCCTTGAAAGTGGGCTTTTGAGATGGATCTTTTGAAGTATGGGCTTGACATGGAACTTACCTATAAGCTTTGCCTGTGCAGCATGCCCCGTCGAGGTAGGAACGAGGCTGGTCCGTCTCAGCGTTCGACTGACCCATGTTTCGTGCCGCGGGAGGGTCGGCATCTTTCCGATGTAGCTCGGGAAGGCGGTGCGCCTGCGATTCTTAGAGGGCGTGGGGTCAGAAGGCATTGGCCTGACTGGTTTCACGATCCTCAGCCCTTGTTCTTCGAGGTTCTGGAGCGTACCCATTTCGCTCATCTTTTCCGGGTTTGTCTAAGTAAGACGAACATGTCGCTCTTATCTGCTTTGACCGAGCGATGGCACCCCGAGACACACACATTCCAGCTGCCTTTTGGAGAGTGGGGGATCACCCCATATGACATATACATGCAGCTGGGTCTCAGATATGATGGTGGATCTGTGCCTTTTGAGGAGGATCTTCCGGTACCTACTGAGGATGACTGGATGGAGCTGCTAGGGATGATGCCAGATGCCACAGAATTTTCAGGACATCGATTTAGACTTCTGTGGCTTTCTTCGAATTTTGCCAGACGCATCCCTGAAACTGAGGCTGCAGCTGTAATAAAAGCTCGGGCCTTGATTTTATACACCATGGGAGCGATGATCTTCTGCCATGGGAATGAATTAGTGAGTTCCCGTCTGTTGTCGCTCGTGGCAGACATCACTTTTTCCATGCCATATAACTGGAATGCAGCCCTCCTGGCGCATTTGTACGAAGGGCTGGACAAGGCCAGCCGCTGCATCAGCCGTTCCTTGACTGGTTTTTACCCAGTCATTGAAGTATTTTCTCGAGATCCTTTCTGTCATGTTTTCCTTGAGGATGGTCTGGTGTGTCTTCCCTGATTTCGGTGTGATGCAGGTTTAATTTTTTGACCACTTTCCTCACCTGGCACCCACTCTGATCAATCATTCACCTCCATTCCCACGCATGATGCTGTGGTACAAGGATAATCGCAGCCGTACACGTTTGTTTTCTGATCTGGCTTGGAGGTCGAATGTTGATGCCCTCGTTCCTGACGACGTGAGTGATTTGTCTTGCCCTATATTGCTCATATCTTGTTTTCTGCATGTCTGACAATCTTTACCCTTTCTTCCCTTTTTGTAGTTTCATACTCGGCCATATCTTCAGTCTAATGCAACTCTCACTCCTGGTGCACAGGAGGCTTTTCAGGCCTCTCGACGACGCCGCATCCTGGAGGACCCGCGGGTGACCAAATGGTATCTCGGAGAGAGACTTTTTTGGTAGCTGACTGGCAGCCCTTTGGTCCCGCTTAGTCCACCATCTGGACCATCTGACTGGAGATTTGTGCCACAGAGGGAGTTGGCCGCTGCTTTGGAGGGTTACGAGGCCAGCGCCTTTGTCGATCCGGACAGAGAATACAGCTCTTGGACTGAGCAGTATGGCATGGGTCCGATTCTTCGGCCTGGTTATGCTCCTGGTGGTGGCGGCGCCCGTTTTGCTGGAGGAGGGATCTTGGGTCCTCATTTCCATAGCAAAGATAATGATGCCTATTTTCCGGATGACGATTAGTTCATCAACTGTGTAATCCTCTTCATTTGATATGAAATTTCAGTTTGCCTAGCATTCGTCTTCAGTTCTCACAGTTACTTTTATCCAATCAGACACATGGGAGCATATTATTTTTTCTTTGTCCTCTGGAGTGGACTTGACCCGCATTTCATTTGGAACTGGGCCAGGGTGGCAGTCGGACTGCCGCCGGCGGTAATCGGACTACCGCCCATTGACATTTGCCCGTTCTGCCTGTTCAGTCAGGTGCTGCAGTGAGTCAGTGATGACACCTCTGTTCTGAAACGGTATTCCGATCGTCGCTAGCGGTAATCCGATTACCGCCTGCGTCCATCTTTTCTTCCAGCAAGCCCTGTTCTTCCCTGTTCATTCTTTTTGTCTCTTCCTCCGGCATTCTCGTCCGTCTGTTCTCTGATCGTCCCTTTTGGTTCCATTTTGTCTTTTCTTCTTTGTCTCATCCATCCCTTGTTCCTTTCTCCTTTTTGATTCATCATGGCCAATCATGATGGTGGGTTAGGTGGGTTTATTGATGGTGAAGAGGTGGGTAGTTCCATAAATGATAGGGAGTTTATGGGTGGATTGATGGGCCCTTTTGAAAGAATGAACACCATTCATGGCTTGGATCCTTTTCCTATTAATGGATTGATGGGATTGGGTGATTTGATTGATGGAGGGATGGCTATGGATGGTATGGGTGCCTTGGATGATGGGGAGATGGCTATGGATGGTATGGATGGTTTGATGGATGGAGGGATGGGTATGGATGGTATGGGTGTCTTGATTGATTGAAGGATGGTTATGGGTGGTGTGGATGGCTTGATTGATGGAGGTATGGCTATGGATGCTATGGGTGCCTTGGATGATGGGGAAATGGCTATGGATGGTGTGGATGGTTTGATGGATGGGAGGATGGCTATGGATGGTGTGGATGTCTTGATTGATGGAAGGATGGTTATGGGTGGTGTGGATGGGATTTTGGTGGATGACGGGCTTCCTTCTGGTGCTTTAGATGGTTTGGATCTGGTAGACGGTGGACTTCCGACAGGCGGCCTGAGTCAGATTTTTGGCACAGATTTCGAGGCGATGGTCGGACAGTCAGCTCCTGTTATTGTACAGGATGTAGCTCCTATGTGCCACTGGGATGCTCCAGACATTGCAGCTATTGGGGCTTCTTCATTTCAGACACCTCCTGACGTAGCAGTTGTCGGGGATTCCGGTCCTTCTGTTGAGGCTTTTCAGGATACATTACGAGATGCGATGGGCGCGTCTGGCTTTTTTCACCACCACGAGATCGATCTCTTGGATGAGGGCATGCCCATTTTTGATGACTCATCGGCTGATCCAGGGATTCAGATTGTTGAGGGCGTGCCCGTTCGGACTTGTCGACTGCAGCCACGTGACACCTGTTCTGAGCGATTACATATTTGGATTGACAGTTTGACCGAGTCCGAGATCTTCGAGTTGGACTCTTTGGGCTTTCGAGAGGTTCTCCACTTTCACCGAGTTCGCTTAGACTGGCGACTGCTGAGTGCGGCATTGTACGACTGGGTACCATCCCTGAACTTGTTTTCCTTAATGATCTGGAGTGGGTCCATCGTTGGAGGAGTTTGCACGTCTGTCAGGCCTTCTTTGACTCGAGAGGCGTACATTCCTTGTCAGAGTTGGTTCGCCCTTCGATCTGGTTGCCTGGTTCGGATTTCCCGTTGATCTTCCTACTGCAGAGGGCGGGGTTGGTGAGCTTTCTCTGGAGGTTTTATACGACCGCTGCTCTACTGGCCGTGGGAGACCTGGATCTGATCGTCAGCTTCAGTGCCTGAATGCACTGATATTTTGCACCTTGGCTGAGCTGCTCTTTTCAGGATGGAGACGATCGTCGCTGGTAGTTTTGCTAGATGTCTTCCGATGCGTTCTTTGTCGCAGGAGCATTGTTTCGGTAGTGTTGGTCGAGCTTTTCTTGGGGTTGACTGAGTGTTCTCTTGGACATACCCACATCCTCAGAGGCTGCTGCTCATTTCTTCAGGTACTTTCTGCTCTTTTGCCACTTTCTCATGCATCCCATTTTTTTAAAAAATTTGAGCTTAATTTAGGCTTCTCCCAGGTATGGTTATGGAAACACTTGTACTTGACCCCTATGCTTGCATTTTCCGATTTCCGTCGTAATGACGTGTTGCGCTTGTTACTTGACGACCTTCCGTGTGGTGCTAAGGCCACGGAGTCATTGTATCGCCGCATGCTTTCTGAGCTTCGAGGGTGGGAGATCAGCTGGGATGCTACTTGGCTTTGTCGAGCGCCCCTGATTTGTAGTGCGGCTCGCACTCCTTTGCTGTTGCTCGGCCTTCGGGGATGCTGCTCCTATCATCCCGTACGTTTCTTTCGCCAGTTTGGTTTCTGGCAGGACGTCCCGGAGTTCGCCTTTTCTGAATTTGGGCATTCTTCTCTTCCATCTGATTTGACATCCTTGTATAGGCGAGTCCGGGTTTCCTGGCAGGGTTCTTTAGATGCGACAGTTCTAGGCCTTGAGTCTTAGGCTCCTCCTATGGCGACAGTACCATACCAGCGATGGGTGGCAGAGCAGTCGTTGTATCGTCAGGTCCCAGGCTGGCATTTAGCAGATGAGGCCGCTGATCAGGATATGATAGGTGACACTGCTACATCTTCCTCCTGTGTTATTGATTCTTTTGAGGCTTTTGAGGAGCGGCCCTTCATTGATCCTTCATTTCTGCTAGCCACACATGGCCATCTGATTAGTGAGATTGCTGTGCTTCGCCACTCATGTGAGGACATGGCTCGCCGATTAGCCGTAGGGCGACGGTATGATGAGAGCATGCTCGTGACACATCGTCTGGATAGGGATGAGATCTTCTACCTGCGCATGGAGATAGAGAGGCTCAGGGAGAGATTGTTGGCATATGAGAGGTAGGAGCTTACCTGCAATTTCTGTTGTTGATTGACTGCTTATTTTGTATGCACAGAGGAATTTTGTTTCTGAAATATAAAAAGGAAAAACAATGTACTTTGCAAAATGGTTTAAAAGAATGAAATATTTTGTTCGTGCCATATTTGCCAATGTTTGCTTATGTTGGGTTTTTTACTTTGGATGATTGGGATCAGAATCTTGGGCTCAGCCCACATTGTGTACAGTATTCTAGACTGTGTTCCTTGGGGTCTTGATTCCCTGAGACGGTGTCCGGGATTGCTTCCCTTAGATTTGAGCAGCATCTGATAGAGCACTGATCTGAAGTTGATTTTTTTGTATCTTGTCGTGACGTTTGCTGCCTCGGCTTCTTCTGTTCCTGCACTTTTATTTTAGTTTTTTTTTTGCTTGCCATTTTTACCCGTAGCGCCTTCTCAGGTTTTCACTACGTCCGGCTCTTCCCGTCATTTTTGCCCGTAGTGTCCTTTCGGATTTTCACTACGTCCCGGGTCTTTGATCTTGCCTGCCCCTTGACCGCTTGTGCTATTTTTACCCTTGGCGCCCTTTCAGGTTTTCACCAAGTCCGCTACATGCCCGCTGTTTTTACTCGAGCCGCCTTTTCAGGTTTTCAACTCGCCCCTTTTGCTTAGGCATGCCTTTATTTTTTTTTTTTTTGGTTTTGTTGGAGTGCTAGGAGTGATGGGGGAACTTCCTTCATAGCTGGCCGATTGGCTACCTGCCTGTCCTTGTCTTTAATCACAATCGTAAGCTGCTTGAAATTATTTGGGGATGCAGGATAGATTTCTAGGGATGCGGGATGGATTTTTCTCTTCTTTTGGGTTTTCTTATTGAGGTTTCTTTTTGCCTTTTCCTTTTTTCCTTTTTCTTTCTTTTTGTTTTGTTTCTTTCTTTCTCTTTTTTTTTTTTGGGGGGGGGGGGGGGAATGATGGGTGTTTCTGGAAAGGGTACTTGGTGGATATATACAGTTTTATTTTTGGTAAGGAGGTGAGAAATGCAGCCTTTCGATTGTAATCATTGACAAGGTTCGGTAGGGTTACCCGTGATAGATTTTCACATTGTCGGCGTTGATGGGCTCGGGAAGATCCTCGCCTTTCAGATTGGTGAGCCGAAGAGCACCTCCTGGGAGTACTTCCCGAATGATCAGTGGTCTGTCCCACAATGGTTTGAATTTTCCTCTGGGATCTGGCAAATGAGGCGGCAGGATACGTTTCATGACCATGTCACCGACTTTGAAACTTCTCTTCCGGACTCTCTTGTTGTAAGCTCGTGCAATCCTTCTTTGATAGCATTGGGAGTGGCTTAGCGCCCGCATGCGCTTTTCATCTGCCAGATGCAGTTGATCGTACCTTGCTTGTTGCCACTCGCCTTCCTCGACTTCACTTTCCAGCAGTATCCACAGTGAGGGGATTTCGATTTCGACTGGTAGTACTGCTTCCATTCCGTAAACGAGTTCATATGGAGTTGTGCCTGTAGCAGACCGTACAGACGTGCGATAAGCCCAGAGTGCATAAGGAAGCATTTCTGACCAGTCACGATATGTCTTCACCATCTTTTCGAGTATGCGGATGATAGTCTTGTTTGCGGCTTCCACCCCACCATTCATCTGAGGGCGGTAGGGGCTCGATCGATGGTGTTGAACTTTAAACTTGTCGAGGAAATCATTCATCCTTTTGTTGACGAACGGAGTTCCATTGTCAGTGATAATGGCGTGAGGGACCCCATATCGGCTGATGATGTTGTTCTTTATGAATTTGACCACATGAGATGCTGCAATAGTGGTATAGGATGCTGCTTCTATCCATTTAGTGAAGTAATCTACTGCCACCAGGATATATTCATGCCCATTTGAAGCTTTAGGGTTGATCTTGCCTATGATGTCGAGTCCCCATACAGAGAAGGGCCATGGTGCCGTCAAGTTGTAGAGTTCGGAGACAGGTGCATGTATTTGGTTTGCATGCTCCTGACACTTGAAGCATCTCCTGACGTGCTTGCAGCAATCTGTTTCCATTGTAAGCCAGTAGTAGCCGAGTCGTAGGATCTTCTTTGCCATCATGTGTCCATTCATATGCGGGCCGCATAGTCCTTCGTGGATTTCTGACATGATGTGGGCTGCCTTTGTCTCATCCACACAGCGGAGAAGGACTTGGTTGAAGGATCGCTTGTAGAGGGTACCCCCAATGATCACGAACTGAGCTGCTAGTCTTTGTATAGTGCGTCGATCAGTCAGAGCTGCTCCTTCTGGGTACTTCTGATGTTCGAGGTACTTTTTGATGTCTGCGTACCATGGCTGATCATCTGGGGCAGGCTCAGCTTCTTCAATTTGTAGGCAAAATGCAGGTTCCTCTTGGAGTTTGACAGTGAGTTCCCATTCAGCTATTCCTTTTGGGATTTCAAGCATTAAAGCGAGGGTAGCTAGAGCGTCCGCAAATTGATTCTTGACCCGAGGCATGTAAGAGAACGTGATCTCCTCGAATTCCTCGATCAAATTTTCCAAATAGACATGATAAGGAATCAGTTTCTCATCTTTGGTCTTCCAATCGCCATTTATCTGATTGATGATGAGTTGCGAATCTCCGAAGACTCGTAACTTCTTTACGTTGAGGATGATGGCCTCTCTTAGACCGGCGATGCATGCCTCATATTCAGCTACATTGTTGGTGCACTGGAATGCTAGTCTTCTGGATATGGAACTGGGACGTCTTCGGGAGTATGGGAGTCTTCGAGGGGGAGTGTTCTCACTTCATTATGCATTTTGATGAGCATGTGTCTCTGCTCCATCGTCTCTCCTGCCTTCTTTTCTCTTCTCCTCGATCTGGAGGATGTCCTCGTCGGGGAAGAAGGTCTTCAGAGGTTGGTAGTTGGGCAGGGAGTGTGTTGCTAAATGATCGGCCAGTGCTTGCCCCTTGATTGCCTTCTAGGTAACATATGCGATGTCAAACTCAGAAAGCAGTAACTGCCATTTTGCTATTCTGCCCGTCAGTACCGGTTTTTCGAACAAGTACTTCAACGGGTCCATGCGAGCAAGCAGAAGTATCGGGTGAGCGATCATGTACTGCCTTAGCCGTTGCGTTGCCCAGACTAAGGCGAGGCATGTCTTTTCTAAGCTGGAATATTTGGCTTCATAGCTTGTAAACCGTCGGCTTAGATAATAGATCGCTTGCTCCTTTCTTCCCGTATCGTCGTGTTGGCCGAGGACGCATCCGATTGCTTCCGCTGCGACAGAGATATACAACAGAAGTGGCCTACCTGGAGTAGGCGGCACGAGCACTGGAGGATTTAGCAAGTATCTTTTGATTTTATCGAAGGCTGCTTGGCAGTCGTCATTCCATTCTTTTGGAGAGTTCTTTCGTAACAGCTTGAATATGGGTTCGCAGACCGGAGTGAGTTGTGCGATGAATCGGCTGATATATTGGATTCGCCCGAGGAAGCCCCGAATTTCTTTCTCAGTCTTGGGCGGTGGCATCTCAATGATGGCTTTGGTTTTGGTCTCATCCACCCTGATACCGTCTTCGCCGACAATGAAGCCCAAAAGCTTGCCTCCGGTTGCACCGAAGACACATTTTTGCGGATTGAGGCGGAGCTTGAACTTTTCCAGCCTGTCGAAGAGCTTTTTGAGATCTTCAAAGTGTCCTTCGATCGTGCGAGACTTGACAATCATGTCGTCCACATAAACTTCCATCTCCTTGTTTATCATGTCATGGAACAAGGCAGTCATGGCTCGCTGATAAGTGGCTCCTGCATTTTTCAATCCAAAGGGCATGACCCGATAGCAGAAAGTTCCCCATGGCGTGATGAAGGAAGTCTTTTCACGATCTTCGACGGCCATCTTGATCTGATTGTAACCGGAGAAACCGTCCATGAAGGAGAAAATCTTGTGTCTAGCAGTATTATCTACCAGTGTGTCGATATGAGGCAGAGGGAAGTCATCTTTAGGGCTTGCTTTGTTGAGGTCCCTGAAGTCGATGCACATTCTGACTTTCCCATCTTTTTTCGAAACTGGTACGATATTTGCAAGCCATTCCGGGTAGTTGGAGACTACCAGAAATCCCGCGTTGTATTACTTGATGACTTCATCACGGATTTTCAGGGCCCATTCTGGCTTCATCCTTCGCAGCTTTTGCTTGACCGGCTTCATTTCTAGCTCTGTTGGCAGATGATGCACCACCAAGTCTTCATCGAGCCCTGGCATGTCCTCGTAAGAGAAGGCAAAGTTGGACAACCTCGGTTTCAGAAACTCCATCATCTTCTGCTTGTATTCTGGGGGAAGCGATTTCCCGATACGCACTTCCCTGGGGGATTTCATCGACCCTAAGTTCACAATTTCGAAGTCGTCTGCCACAACATTGGCCTTTGTTTCGAATTTTTCGAGGGAATCCTCGAATTCAAGAGCGGTATCATCATTTCCCTCATCCGGGGCTTCATCCAAACCCATGAGTTCAAAGTCTAATTCTAGATTGAAATCATATGAGTCGACTTCAAACTCGTGCTTGTCATGAGAAGTGTTTGGCACAGTGATTTTTGAAAAATTTTCTATTGTTTTTGTATTTTGGAAGTTTTTTGATGTTTTGTGATTTTGAGAGATATATGATGTTTTTGTATTTGAAAGATTTTTTGATGTTTTGTGATTTTGAGGAATATATGATGTTTTTGTATTTGAAAGATTTTTTGATGTTTTTGTGTTTGAAAGATTTTTTGATTTTTTTGTGTTGCCAAGATATCCTGAACAGGACGGTGTTGCAAACCATGATTGGTCTTGTCCTGGTTCGGGATACCAATTGCTATTTACATTGGCGTTTTTTTTTTAAGGCTGGTGCTAGCGAGTGGTTTGCTAGCTGATTCGATTGTTTGGGGGATGACTGACCATCCTGGCTCTTTTTCCCTTTCAATCTTGCTGATCTGCCCTGTCTGTTCCTGTGGGTCACCTGTCTCGATGACCATGATGTCTGCTGGGCTGGGCTCAGAGTCAGAATCTGTTTCGACCTCTGTGCCCAGGAGTTGGAATTCCTCTTGTTCCTCGGATTCCGGGATTCGGATATCCGTCCAATCTAGAGCAAGCCACTTACCTTTGTCAACCCAATGGATGGGTTGCTTCTGCCCTATGTTCCCCTGAATGGGTGTCTCCTTATTCTGGTCCACCTTGCCTGCAAAGGACATTCCCAGTTTTGGGTCACTTGCGGATGGACCTGCTTCCATGCCCCTAGTCTCATGCGGTGGGTCTGGGGGTTCTGTCCCTGGCTTTGTGTGTTCCTCTGATGTCCTGAGGATCCGATCCCACCTTATTGGTGGCCAGATAGACTCCTGCCTAGTCTGTTTTGTGAGTTTAAGTGTTTGGAATTGGTCCTCAAGAGATATCATTTTGTTCTCATAAACTGTCCCAGCTTTGACAAACTCGATGGGTGTGCATTGAAACAGTTGGCCCCTTTTTGGCTTTTTAGCCTGATCTTCCGATGTCGGCTGATATCCCAGTCCCTGTCTCTGTACATTGGCATGTGCTGGTTTCACTACCATACCTTTTTCATGGAACTTGGTACGGTAATTTAAGACCAATCGTTCAGCGGGGGGGAATGACGTATTTAGCAGCTAGAGGGTGAGGGTTAACGATCGCGTTTACTTTTTCGAATTCAAAACTGTGATACGGAATGTCGCCTTTTGTATGCTGAATGTCAATCACTGGGATGTCAGTTTCTGGGATATTGACCGTCACCGGAAGGATAGTTTCTGGCTCAGCCAATATTGAAATGATTCGATTTCCCGAAGGGAATTTAACCCTTTGGTGGAGGGTAGATGGGATGGCTCCAACAGCATGGAGCCATGGCCGCCCCAAGAGAAGGTTAAAAGAGGCAGGGATATCGATGACCTGAAATGTGACAAGGGTCATGTCTGGTCCAATTTGTAATTTTAGGTCGATTTCCGCCTCTACTTGCCTTCGGGAATTATCGAAAGCTCTAACACTCATGGTACTGGGTCTGAAGGAGGATGGTTCTATCCCTAACCGTTCAACAGTCCTTAAAGGGCACACGTTGAGACTAGATCCATTATCGATGAGCACAAGTGGGATCTTGAAATTCTTGTGGTGAGCCACTATGTTTAGTGAACGCCTGTGCTCACGGCCCTCAGGTGGTAGCTCATTGTCAGAGAAGGTGATGGCTTGTGGTGCGAGAAGTTGGCCAATCATGCTTGCCACCATTTCGGGAGGTACGTCAGGAGAGATATGGGCATCATTCAAGGTCTTCGCAAAGATTTCTCGATGCGACCTTGACGTGCATAGGAGTTCCCAGATAGATATTTGTGCAGGAATGGTTTTGAGTTGGGCTGCTATGTCATAAGCAGCGTCAGTTTTGCTAGTGGTTCCCGACGAAACTCCCCGAGTTTCTTTTGAGTTCTGACTATCTCTCCTGAGGTATCTCCCATTGTTACCCACCTCATCGCATTCTGGGTAGTGCCATGGGACTGCCTTCGGGTTATAGGAAGGAACCGATCTTCCTTCCAAGTATACCAATGGTTCTTGAGGCTGAGGGGTTATTACTGGAGTAGTTTGTGGTAGGCTCAGTGATATCTTTTGAGGTGCCACCAAGTTTTGATTAGTTGTGGCCATGGATTTTTCTTCTTTCCTTTGATGTGAGGAAGGGATCCTCTGGGCATGTGCCAGTTGGTGAGGCATCAGGAATTGCGGGGCTTGAACTGAGGGTGCCCCTTGCAAGGTTGGCAGGGTTAGGTCAGGGAGACCTATCGGGAGAATGACAGGTTCAGAATTCAACCCTTTTGGATATGCCGAGGATGGAGTTGAGTGTGTCCCTTGGAGGGCGAGGTTCTGAGGGTATGACCTGTTGGGTGCTGCTTCCAAAGTTATGAGAGACTGAATTGTTGGTGCTGCTTCAAGAAATATGAGAGGTTGAGTAGCCGGTGCTACTTCAAGGGACACCTGTGGCCCAGGCGATGGTGCTTGCTGGTGTCCCCATGTCCGATTGGCTGTGTCGGGCATGATTGCTTGGATGGAATGATGTGGATAATCATGTGTGGGTTGACCTCCTTCAAAGTGATTGACGGTAGAAGTGCTGGATGTGCTGGGTTCTGCCTGATGCGAGGGCAGGGAATTTTGAAGAATGTTGGCTTGAACTGTATTGTTGGCCTGTGGGGTGATTGCAATCTTCTGACTTTCGATCAAATCTTGGACCGCATGTTTCAAAGCGAAGCAGCGGTCTGTTAGATGGCCAGGAGCCTGATGATACGCACAGTACTGATTTTCATTGTAACCAAGTAGCAAGGGATTAGGTGGAAGTCGAGGCTGGAGGGGTGTTAACAGTTACTTTTGCATGAGCATTGTTAGCACTTGGCTGTATGATTGTGCTAACGGAGTGAACTTCCTCCCTAACATTCCTTGCTTGTATGGTCCTTGCACGTTTCCCCTAGGCTGTTGTGATTGCTGTTGAGATGACTGTGCCTGATATCCTTGCTGGGTTTGCTGGGGTTGGTACTGCCTATTCTGTTGTGGCTGGTTGCCTGTCCTGCCGTGGCTGGTGGTGGTGGAGCATACTGGTTGCCTTGAGTGTTAGCGATGATGTTGTTAACTTCAGAAGTACGCTGCACGGGAGCAGTGCTGCTTCCATTCCCGTATCCAACAGGTTTCCCCTCGACTTTGTTTCTTTTGATTGAGGGGGTCTGATGTAGCCATGGGGAGATGGTTCCAGCTCTGATCCCAGCTTCTACTTGTTCTCCGGCTCGGATGAGTTGGGAGAAGTTTACGTACGGATACGAGATCAGATATCCTGAAATGCTGGGATGTGCTGAATGCACAATCATGGATATCTGCTCTTCGTCGTCGATGGGGTTTCTCATTCGAGTTGCCATGGCTCGCCATCGTCCTACGTATGCTGATAAAGATTCATCGCTTTTTTGCCTCAGGGCAGCCAAGTCGGCTCTCCTTGGAGCCATGTTCAGGTTGTATGAGAACCTGTCAATGAATGCTTGGGAAAGTTTTTCCCAGGTTCTGATCTGGTGGCTATCTAATGAGGTGTACCAATCCAAAGCGTCACCTTTCAGGGATTTCTGGAAAAGTCTTATCAAAGCTCTATCATTCCCTGCTATCGCATTAAGCTCCCCACAAAAGGCTTTTAGATGTGCTGTGGGGCACCCACTACCGTCATACCTTTTGAACTTTGGTACTTCAAAATTCGGAGGTACCCGGGCGTCTGGGAAGGGACAGAGGTCCCTGAACTTAGTGGATGGGTGATCCACTCCTTGTTGTCTTTGAAGTTGGTTTTGCATCATTTGTAGCTGCTCTCGTAACTCCTCAATCTCTGACTTACTTTGCTGCGGGTATCTTGCCCCTTGCTGTAGGGCCTGTGCTGCTTCTTCTTCATATGGATCCAGAATGAGGGTTTGATGAAAAGAAGGTGGACTCCCGGTGGCAGGAGGTAGCTGGAATTGAACACCACTCCCTTTCGGAGGAGGGTGGGATGTTCGGAAATGGCTCCCGCCTGGGGTATCTGCCAATTCCGGGATGTTACTCTCGTTAGGGGGAGTGAGCTTGACTCGAAACTGGCCCCCTTCATGGGCATCCGCCAGTTCTTGTCTGTGATTTGCATGTGCTGTGACCGGATTGTTGTGATGTGTTGAGTAGAGATGTGGGGGAGGGTTGCTCCCAATTGCTTGCTGTTGTTGGTCTTGTGCTAATTCTTCTGGGAGAGGGAGCACAGGATTTGCTGGAGGAATAAGAGAGAAGGCAAAAGGAGTCTGAGGGAGTGAGCTGTTCTGCACACTAGGCTGGGTCATTTGTGTATTTGGTGTGACATTTGGCACTAGGCGAAGCAGTAGCTCTTGCATTGTTCGAAGTAATAGCTCTTGTGTGGTGACATTGACTGGCAATTCTGTTGGAGCTATTGGTAAGGGTACGGGTGTATGCATGGGTGCGGGTGCGGGTGTAGGTGCGGGTATTTCTGGAGCTGGTTGGGTTGACGGCTCTTCTTCATGGGTCGCTTGAGAAGTTATGGCTGCACGGGATCGAGTGGTCATGGTTTGAATCTTTGCCTAAACAAGTATAAGCCAAGGTTTTTTTTTTTTTTTTTGTATGTATGCAGTGATAAATGCCCCTTGAGATTAGTATACCACACGTTGTCGAGTCGGGTCTCAGCTAGTGCATTCTACACTTTCCCCAGCGGAGTCGCCATTCTGTAGACACTGAAAAATCGGCGTCCACATTGTAGCGTTGTTGCTAAAAAATGTTGGTGTCGTGGTGATGCTGGGGGGTGATTAAGCTGACTTATGATTGTTGGAGTCGCCACTAGCCGAATGATCTCAGAATCCCGCGGTCGGCTAGAACCACGGAATACGTAAGGTTGGAGAAATCCGAAGATTCTTCGACCTTAGATTGACTCCTGGTTTACGATCCGGGATTCCAGGTAAGGGACCTCGGTTACAAAGAGGGAAGGTGTTAGGCACCCTCTCTGCCCGTACAAATGTACGGTCTCAACTTAGTGTGGTAAAATAATCTCAAGGGATGATGATGATGCTACGGTCATGATGGGACTAGTCACACGTGGATTTCTGATGTAGCGAGATCCGAGATTTCGGCAGGCTACAGAGCATACGTCCGACAATGTGTCTAGAGGGTAGATGTGATGATGCTTATGCAAAGAGATAAGAAAAGTGGACTAGATCACTAGGAATTTCTGATGTGACAGGATCCGATGTACGGCAAGTCACAGAGCATACGTCTACTAGAGATCTAGAGAAGCAGGGGGGTTGAGAAGGGAGTAGATGTCATGATGAATGCTGGTAGGATGATGGATCTTTGGCTTGATTCTTGAGTAGACTAAGATGTTGATTGAACCATGATCATTCTAGGTTAGGCTCAGGGGGTTTGGAAGGTTGGGGTAAGGCTGGGAGAGGGTTGAAAAATTTGGGAGCTGGGAGCTCCTTCCCTTCCTTCACTCTCCTCCTCTCTCTCTCTCTCTCTCTCTCTCTTTCTCTTCCTCTCTTTTCCTCTCACTCTTTCTCTCTCACTCTCTCCCCCTCTTGGTGGCTCTCATCCATGGGTGAAAATGAAAGGGGAGAGGGCTATTTATAGCCCTTTCCAATGGTTGTTTCGTAAATAGGGGATAAGAGGAGGGTAAATGCTGATGTGGCATATGGTGATTGGTGGAGAGGAGAGAGATGCCACGTGCCGTGTTCCCATTAGCTATGGAGGCCGGTAAAACTGTAAATAGTGGAGATGAGAGGGGTAAATTCTAGGAAGAGTTGACTTTGGATGCTGGGACAGCTGTCCCTGCTCCGGCCGCACGCAGCGGAATTCCGATTACCGCCGGCGGTAATCCGACAACCGCCGGAGGTAGTCCGACTACCGCCGGGACCTGGTTGAGTCCGGAACTCATGTGACTGGCTCCGTGCGCATTTTCTGGGAGGAAGCGGTAATTTGACTACCGCCGGCGGTAATCCGATTACCACCTCGGTACGGTTTTCCTCGAAATTCATCTGGTGAGTCCTTTTTTGGGTCCTTAAAGTGAAACAAAGTTCCTTTTGGATATTTAGCCCAAAATGGCTTGAAGTCGGCTCGATTGTTACGCGAAAATGATTCGAGAAATAGGTCGATTTTGGACATGGTCTGGATTGAGTGATAATTCATGATAGCTCAGGTTAGGATTAAGGATATGATCATGGTTCTCGGATTGTCTTAACAAAATCAAGATATTAGCCTGGGTGGGGTGTCTACAGGGATCCATTCGTCCGGCCAAACAGACCCTAACATTCTTCTTGCTGTTTTAGGAATTCAAATAAAGAACCTTCTCATCGTTGACGACCATCTTCTCTTAAAGCTGACACTTTAACACTCCAAGATGATGAGCATGACCTAGCCAAAAAATGGACGGAGATTAGCTACTGACAGGTTGAGCAGCAGACTTGCTACTGCAGTGATGTCACCAAGTTATGTGGGCCCACTATAGTGTATGTGTTGTATCCACACCACCCATTCATTTTGAAAGATCATTTTATGGGAGGATATAAAGAATGAGAAGTATACACACCTACCCACCACATAAAATAGTGGGGAGAGTGACGCCCAACTTTGAAACCTTCCTAAGGTCCACCATAATGTTTGTTTGAGATCCAACCTGTTTATAAGTTAACACACATATGAAAGAAGGGAAAACACAAATATCAGATTGATCTAAAACTTTTGTAGCCCCTTAAAAAGTCTTCAATGGTGTTCCTCACTCTCCCCACTGTTTTCTGTGGTGGGGTCTACTTCAACTTTGGATTTGACTCATCCTTTGTCTCATGCCCTAAAATGATCCCTTCCCTCCAAATGGATGGACGGTATGGATACAAAACATATATCATGGTGGGGCTCACATAATTGGGTGACGTCACTTCAATAGTGAGTCTCGCTGCTCAACCTGTCAGTGGCTAATCCGCGCCCCATAAAATAATCAGGCCAAATGTGTGTATTTATGGATTGTTAATCAATATTTGTCCATTCCTTTTTGGAAAGAGATCGTTTGTTATCTGGTCAATGATTTGGCATCCGAAGCTTTTTTTTTTTAATTGTTTTTATTTTTTTTAGTGAGTAGTGACGTTGACCAATGAGGATTAGGGTATCAGAAAATCTCTATTAACCAGATAATGGAAAAAGATCCTCTGTAATCTGGTCAACAAGGATTTCCTGTTACCCTAATGGTTTGGCATCCGAAGCTTTAAAAAAAAAAAAAAGTTCTTTTTTAGTGAGTGGTGACGTGGACCATTGAGGATTAGGGGATAAGGAAATCTTTGTTGACCAGATAGAATCCGGACTCTTTCTTTTTACATGTGTGGCCCACTTAATGAGCATGCTAGCCTGATTAGTAGGCTATGGAGTCTCAACGCTTGTACAAGCCTGATGAATGGCTTGGATCGTGATGGTGTTTTTTTTTATCAAATGGCTCCACATTTGCCATATGTGTCTGGCTCACTTGATGATCTAAGAAGACTTGTTTTCAAGTCGCGGAGGGGCTCACTCGTGAAGGGCTTGGATCTTGCCCTCTGGAGCTTCGTTCCATTTGGAACTGTTGAGTAGCCGAGGCAGGGCTCAATAGGGATTGTGCATCTAGACTTGCTGACTCTCTTCCATCTCTACCACGTGGCATGATCACATGGTAGATATATCTACTAATCCAGACCGTCCAATTCAAAGGCCATGTAACGTATTTCTAAATGGATTCGATGGAGTATAAACACCATGGGCGCAATGCTCCCCAATGCGTATTTTAGATTGCCTCACTCTTTTCAAAAGCGAAAGCGTACCAAAGCTCCCGCGCTTCTCCTCAGAAGGTTTTAGGGTTCTCTCACACACCCGATTCATCCATTTCCCCCTTTTTCAGTGACCCGCTTTCACATTCAAATCTCGGCCATTTGGGAAAGGAGAGGATTAGGGCATTTCGGATGGCCGATCTCGCTACAAAAACCGTCGATGTTCAGTCTCTCATTTCCTACAGCGACGATCTTGTTTCGGTCCTGAAGAACAAGAAGGACATCAACGGCTTGATTCACTCTCTGGATGGGGCGAAGAAGCTACGATCTTCTTGCGAGGCCGATCGATCCGATCTTCAGATCCAAATACAAGGTCGATTTCCCTTCCCCCATTTCTCTCTCTCATTATCTTTGGAAGCATGCTTTTTTTTTTTTTTTCAATTTAAATAAATAAAATCTTGCAAATTTCGCCCCTTTGAGTAATCAGATGTTGGAATTACGGTTTCCTAAATCTTTGTATGTCGGTAGGTAATGGTGAGATTTTTCATCTTCTAACCGTAGTAAAACTGTAACTGAAATTCTCCATGTTTGTCCTACTGTTTGGGAGCTGGAGGTTTTGTAAATGGGCCGTGTTGAGTGGGACCCGAGGCTCATCTGATCGCTGCCCTTGGCATAGATATCCAGGCCGGAGGTTGGTCCTGCTTTGATAGCTAGCAAAACAGAAAGGCCTAGACCTGGCCCAGTGCATTACCCAATTATCTTAAATTGGGCTGGGAGCCTGGGACGGCCGTGCATAAGGACCTTATACATTCCAAATCTCATGTCCGTCTTGATTAATCTTTGGGCCTCAAAACTCATCCCCGGGCCCAGCAGATGGGCAGGCTGGGTTAGTGGCCGGGCCCTCTTTCAATGGAAATTCTGAGTCCAACCTTCTCTAACAGTCCCAATTGTTGCTGGCTTCGGAATAAATATGTGTGGCCATGGGATATTGGAAAAATTTGCAATTAGAATATGTACCAAGAGCAATTAGGTGGTTTGTTGTTGTATAAAATTATTGGAGTACATCTGCCGGATTAACAAATTACAGTAGTGCCCCTTATAGGGTTGAAGTGGAGTTTGTTTCCAAGAAAAAGATGTTTATATCTAGTGATGTAATTCGGAATTAGGAGGCATGCATGAGAAAGTCTAAACTCATTGCAAAGATCCACAAGCATGAGAAAAAGATGTTTATATCTAGTGATGAGCATCCTTGATCATTGGGAGAACACATTGGCATAAAATAAACAAGGGACTTGTGGATCTTTGGAATACATGCATGGTATGAAGATGTTCTGTCCTTGTGTAAAACTCATGACCTGAGGGTACCTCATCTCTTTGAGGAATCCCAATTTTCAATTTTCTGTGTTAATTATCATCAGATTCTTACCTGTAACTTTCAATTAAGTCTGAACCATGGATGTCTAACTTAATTTCTCAGTCATTGTTCATTCAAAACCCATCTCAAACAAATCCAGAATTGATGAGTATGCAACTCAAATCAGGGATGAAATCCAAAATTTGTGAAACCCATTGATGTCATCTGCTTGTTACCTTGAGAGGTTGGCCTAAGCATTTATGACCATATTAATCAAAAGAGTGGAGTTAACCCTTACACACATAAACTAAAAAGAATAAGAAGAAGAAGGGGTGCAACTTACATGATAACAGGAGAAAGAAGTGCCCTTGGGGGCTTACTGTAACTAATAAGCCACAGCTTTTCAACTGGAAAAAATCTCTCTCTAGTCATTGATTTAGTGGAAAGGTCCAAAAGATAGAGGAAACATAACAAAAGGACATGGTGGTGCACTGCAATATATGTATTCACATTCATGACTAAAACTATTGAATCCATTTTGATCGATGGTCTTGTTGCTACATATGACTTCCATCGGTGCATGGGGGCACATGCCATAGTGCGAAACAGTGTAATCACCCAACAAACTCTACTGCTGTCCAAAAGAATGGTCTGCTGTTCATATTTTAGCACTTGATTTTGCAACACTAGGTTGTTCTTTCTCACTCTTTGAAGATCTTAGTGACGAATGAAGAGACATGCACTAGGCGGCGGTGGAATGACAAGTGGCAGCACTCATGATATTCAACCCCAATTTGCAGTAGCATAAGCAAAAGTGATGTCGACGATAACATCTCCATTAGGGCTGCAACTTGGATTTGGGTCAACCCGAACCTGATCAATGTAATCCGAGTTCAGGTCAGGTTGTCAAGGTCCTCGGGTTGGGTTCGGGGTGGTAGATGCCAACCTGATTTTAATTTGTGTTTCGGGTTGAGCAAATTCTGGTTGGGTTAGGTCACTTTGGGAATCATCACAAGTACTTGGGTTGGGTTGAGGTCAGGTCGGGTCAAGGATATAGGACTTCGTGTTGGGTTCAGATTGGCCACCTCGGGTTGAAATACGGGTCGGTTTGGGTAGCGGGTTCATTCCGCTTGGGGTTGGGTTGCAGGTTCAGTCCCCTTGGGGTTGGGTTGATCCTCAACCTGCCCCAGTTAATCTCCATGCCCAGGAGAAGATCTTAGGTCGTGGAGAACCATATAATAGCAATCACTTGAGGATGTTGTTTAGAAGTTATGAATTGATTGGATAAATGAGCTTCATGAGAAACATACTGGTGCACAATTATTCGCAATTATTAGATAAGTCCTTGAAGGAGCTGCTGATAGGTCATAGATAATGGAAAGAAGATCACCTTCAGTCTGATTTTGCTCAACATTGAAGTCTAGGGTAACAACAAATGTGTCATTGATAATTTGAGCTTTTGCAATCAAGCGTTAAGGATTTATGTATATCTGCCCTTGGATCAAGCAATCTGAATGCCAAGATGATATGAGCAGTCCCAAATCTTTCATCTATAAATAATGTTGGGGATAGCCCTTAATTCACAATGGTGAGATCATCATTTCCCAAAATGCAGATGTCATCATCAGAATAAGTACGAGGGTAATGTTGTAAACCATATAGTGTAAGAATACAGAGGAATTATCTTTTTTTGCCTAAATCTACTGTACATTAATCAAATCATGCCAGACAATGTTACTTAAGGTCGCAAAGAGCTTCCTCATACACCGGACAAGAAAAAGCAAGGTGGTTGTGCACAAATTTCTTCATGAGATGATTTTCTCGGCATCTGTTTGATTTAATAGTTACAGAGGCAAAGTTCGGAGAATTAAAATCTCAATATGAGGAAAAAAGATTAGTGAAATTAATGAAGTGCTTCATTCAATTTGAAAGAGAGATTACATTGAGTGTCATACATGGCAAAACTAGAAGGACCATCATGCCTTTCAATAACTTGGGCATCATGAAACAAAAACAATAGGTCAAACAAAAAATGACTAGATCAACAAAAATTGCTGACTAGAGCAACAAAAATTGCTGACTCATTTGACTGTACCTGGCAGCCACTCAAGCTGGAGGGTTTTGAAATCTTATTTGTAGCATAACCACTAGAATATCCAAATATGTCATGTCCACATGTGTTTTTTATAATGTCACCTACCTAATTGTTTATTTAGTACAATGGCTAAAGATTTCCCACCAATGTTACTTTCGGTCTTTGTTGTTTTGTGGATTGCAAGATCTGCATCAATTTGGATAGAAATCTGCTGTCTCATATCATAGAGATCGGGTCACCACACTTGAGAGTAACCAGTCCATATTACCTTGCAAGCAGTGATGGAAATTTCCCTATACTACATTGCTATATCATACTATAGTTCACCTCATATTCTTCTAAGACACAAGATTATCCCCCTAAATGCAAAATTCCTTTTATTATTGTTATTATTACCAGTTTTTGTTTTTAAGTTAGGTGACACATTCCACTCAATGTCAACATATTTATTCTAGTAGAGAGTGACATCCCCTTACTTGGTGAGGACTGAAGATTCGTTGTACCTTAAGGTGTGATAAGGTGATGGACTTATTACTCAAAACAACATAAGAAATGCCTTGTTTGGTAGTAGTGAGATATGAAAATTCCTCCCAAACGAGATACATACCTCACCAGAGCATTATCTTCCTCTAAAAGCTGAGCCAAGGCCTGGTCGCTAGACACTGAGGCTCAAACTGATCCCAATGTGGACTGAGCTGATGATCTACCAAGAGAATTAAATTGTTCTTCTCATCCATGAAATGGTAATCAGGATTTGATCCGACACAAGTAAAACTGTAAAAGAGGGTCTGAAATCTTTGTTTTGTTTTGCAAAGATTGACAATGATGTTTTCCTTTTCTGACTGATGTTTTGTTTTGTGCCGCAGACTATCAGAAAAAGATAAATGCATGTAAGCAAAACATAGACGAGGCAAAGAATGAAATTGGCACCAATATAGAACTAGAGCGCCTTCAAAATGAGTTGGAAGAAGAACTCAAAGAGGAACGGCTGCTTCGCGAGGAACTTAGATAAGTACCCAGTTGGTTATATGGTAGTCTATTTAAGAAATCTTGGGCAGAGGCACTGATTGCATTCCAAATTTCCAATTAATGGTTTTCTTTCCATTTTACATCAACACAATAGTTAGGGACGAGATTGATCATCTGGAACATCAAAGGGTCTCCGTTGAAGAACGAAAGGGAAATCTAATGAAAATAGAGAAAGATGCACTAAGGCAACAGTAAGTACTGTGACGGCATGATCTCTTTTTATGTTCTTGATGGCTGTTATTTTTCAATGCCAATATTCTATTTCCTAAATTTCATTATTACAATTTCTATTTATCCTTGATCAATTTGTATAAATTCTGTTTCCAGTTTTAATGAAAAATGTTTTTCTGCCCATTATCCTGCACAGAAAGTTACTTAGAACATTGCCTGTATGTTCTTCTGTTTTCTTCTGTATGTAATACATTGAAAGTCTTCCACCAATCACCGTTCTTACAACTTTTGTGAATGTTATGCCATGATTTTTATTTTGACAATTAACATCAATTTATTGACAAAATGCTTTGCTTTTACATTTCTCCTGCCTATTCAAGAATAGTACATAATGCACCGGACTTGTCACAGTTAATCCATTAAATGGTTTTGCATACAATGATGCCTTCCAATCAGGGTCCGCAGACACAAGTCAAGGCATTCTAGCACTTATACGATTGGTTGAGATAACTTTGTATCATATCTAGTTTTGCAGGCCTACATCCTTTTGGTGTTTCCGTGAATCTTTTCATCCAGCTCGATGTCTGTGTGGCTGTAACCACATTCCATGACATTTTTTTTTTTCTTTTTCTTTTTGCAATTTTATCAACATGACTACTGTCCATCTTTCAACCAAAAAGAAAAAAAAATAAAATCATGGCTGCTGTCCAATGAAAACCTCATTCCGAGGGACTGGAGGCTGGACTCATGCCACTGTGACACACGTACCATAGTCAAGCTGCCATCTCAGGCGGGCAATACTTACATTGAATGTGGGTCATTATTAATATTTGTAACTGTCAATTTCTTTTGTTCACAGTCGCCCACCTGATCAGCGGACTGGTACTTTTTAGGCCAAGGCATCTATAATTTGGGCCCACCCAATGATCGGCTCGAACCTCACTCAAATGTGCCAAATTCCCACATTTCAACCATTAGTCCCTGTTTTTTTTTTTTGGTTGCAAAACCCTGTTAGTCAGGCTGTCTTGCAACAGATGCAAAGTTTGTATTATTATCACCAAAAAGTTGTGCAGCATTCTTGGTCCTCTCTCTGATTTTGCTCGATAATTCATCAAGTAGCATGCATATTTATTCATGGATATGCTGATTTATTCAGAAAGTTCATATGTGACAAACAGCATTTTTTTTTTATGCGTGATACTGAACAATCTGCACTACGATATGCATCAAATCTATGACATAACACCTTATTCAACTACATTTGGCTGCCCATGCATTGCTTCAATACAAATTGATGAAAGGAAAAAAGGAGACGAAAGACAAATACAGTGATTTTGTTTTATCATGCAGGAAGAAGCTTTCCATGTATGCTTCTGTGACAAATATCATCCCAGACTTGGGCGATCAATCCAGAATTTCTGGCCGTATCCTTCTCTGTTAAGTATTCATGTGTTATGGAAATTTGATTTGCTTTCATTTGTTTTTTCTTTAAATTTCTTTTGCTTAGTTTGTGAACTTCATTAGACGAGGTAGGCACTAACCCAGGCAATTCAGTTCCAGGTGGACATGTTGCCTCCTTAACAAAACATACAGAAATTGTTGAAAGGGATAGAAAGATTGTTGAGAAGTTTGAGTTTGATTCCGCAAAGACGCCCCCCTTGGAGATATGCAACAGCCTCTGGAAAATGATGGACCTTTAATCGCTTGGTTTTTGCTAATCTGCTAGTAATTATGTGTAAAAACAAATTAACTACTTGGAAGTTGAGAAATTATCTTATATCAGTCTTTTTGTAGATTGTACAAATTACAATATTGCAATATTGGCGCTTTGCAAATGCAAAAATGGACCGTACCATATACTTGTTGTAGGCAATCAGCTGTCTTTTGAAAATATCCACTTACGTTTTATCTTTTTTGGTTAGCTTGATAGTTTGAAAATATCCACTTACATATAAGAAAAGAAATACCATCATTATCTGAGTTTAAAATGATGAGTTCAACCTTTAACCTTATGTATTTAAGTATATGCTTGCAATTATATTTGTTTTTTGTTCATGTTTCTTTAAACGGTAAGATATTTGCTGCATCTGCATGCACCAAATACAAGCATTCCAGATTTGCCTGAATGGCACACTTGCACAATATCTGGGGCCTTTATGGGTCAGGTCCTTTGTCAGTGTCCTAGCCTGAAAATAGCCCAGTGCACTCATCAGGTATGCCACACATGCGTGTTTTATAAGGATGAGGCCTTATCCGTATACTGTTCATTTTCATACAAGTGTGGACCACCCGAAAAGTCCACTCATCAGGTGGGCCATACATTTATGTTTCATTCGGACAGATGTTAATGTATTTTTTTTCCTTCAATTGTCCATTTTTGGTTGTGTGGATGCTAGCATCCCTCTTTCTGCAAATAGTCTTTGAGACTGTCTGAAACCATCATGTGAAGTGGATTTATTATCACGACTAGTGGTTTATGATGCGACTGCAGCAGTGTAAAGGCAAAAACAATCATTTCTCGATGAATGCTGCTAACTTTAGTGGAGTTAGAAGCTGCATTTGGATGTGCTATTGCGCTGTGTTTATTTCCTCTGCGGAGTAAAAGAGAGGAAGGAGGAGAGAAAAACAGGCTTTGTGAGTTAACTCTCTGGAGTCTGATTCCTTTGCAAGTTACTGTGAAATAAGGTTATTCTTGGAGGGTTGCACGTGGGGCCATCATGGTGTGTGTATGGCATCCAACCAGTATAGCAAGGTTGCTCCACCATGAAGTATGGGTGCCCCCAAAACCAGGCTGATCTAACCATCATTTGGGCCCGGGAGTAGTCTTTTTTTTTTTCTGTGGTGCAGTCTGCTTAATGATTGGGTAGGCCTGATTTTTAAGACATACGAACGTTACGGTGAGTGAGGTTGGCTTAATGCATGGGTCGATGGGCCCCACATGTTCAATAGTCTATAGGCAGGTGAATGAATAGGTGAATATGCAGGTGAACAACTACATACAAGTACCTTGAAGAATTAGCTTATTACTACTTAAAAGGCATAAGTAGCTAATGTGAAGTAACTAGCAATCCCAACGTCCCCTTTCTACCAATCAATAAACATTACGGTAATGCAAAAGATATTTTCGGGTAAGAACTGGAATATAGTAGAGCGATCTCTCAACTGTACATGTGGCAGGGTAACTTACCATTTGGGACCGTCCATCTTGTTTGCCCTACCGTAGCTGGAAAATGGTCCCAAATATACCTGTATCTGATGATTCCAGTCACCTAATCAGTAGCCTTGAAAGCACCGGTAGTAAACAGGAATGGTCAGTTGAATATCATTCTCTGTGAGGAAGCGAAGAAAGACGTTGGAAGGGATTGTCTACTAGGTGTGATTTGAATATAAACCATCCACAAACGACACAGTAGATGGATCCCAGTGTTCGGTCCATCGCCCTGCCACGTGTACGGAGAGATGGCTCTACCATTTTGCTGGTTGGATCCCGAAGAGCTTTTAAATAATTTTGCATCCCAGGATTATCTAGTACATTATTTTAAAATAATAAAAACTTAAATCCTATCAACGAAGTGGGCATTTGGTCTAGTGGTATGATTCTCGCTTAGGGTGCGAGAGGTCCCGAGTTCAATTCTCGGAATGCCCCTTTTTCTGCAATTTTTTTCTTCGTTCCTACGTCGACCCTCTTTCATCTACGGTACACGTTCGGAACGCCCCTTAATTGCCTTTTTTTTTTTTTTTTTCTCCATATGAACCGTCCATCCTGGACAATCCATATCGTGGGGCCCACCATGGAAGCATGCTAAATAGAGAGAAAATCATTCTTTGATTAACCCTTACGTAAGTTACATTTGATAGCCACCAAAGACTAACCACCTGTAAGAGTGGCGATCCCGACTTTTGATCAGGTAGCCCACGGCGTCATTGATACACTGAAAATTCAAGTGATTGGACTGGACATCTCTAACCACCCACTTGCTTATTCAAGCTACTGGGCCAATTCCTAAGATAATTTTGGACCATTTAAAAATTATGGTGACTCATCCTCATATTTGATAATCATGAACGACCATCCCAACCATTCAATTTTTGGTCCACATTGTGGATAGAATGTATTCATAAATTACGCACACTATTCAAGCAATCCTAACCGTCCAAGTGATGGCTATTAAATGGATCGGTAAAAGTAAAATAATGAGTGGTCATTATTCCAAGATGGAATTAGATTGTTACTTTGATGATATTCTAAGTGTAACTTTTGGGTTATGCTCCATCCCCTATGGGTAAAAGACAACTTATATTGCAGTAGAATTCAAACGAGCTTGCAACATATTAGGTGCCTTTCAAATGAGGAGCACTTCTCTTTATATAGGCAGAACAATTCATTAGTTTCCTTACATGAATAGCTGCCCACATTCAACTGAAAAATGTCAAGATATCAGTGGTGGGGATCTACGAACTTGGGGAGATTTTTGGACATTCTCCATCTTGGTGGGACATACAGATGACTGGTCCCACTTGTCAAAAATGAAAACCCATCTATGCCTATTATGTGGAGCGATACAAGCCACATATATTATAATTTATCGCTTGATGAACGGGCCACGTTTCCATTTTAACCAGTACAAGGACCAAACCTTCTGCAACTAGGATTTTTCAATCAAAGGGATTTTTAGTTCATGGGCCATCAGACAGTCCCATGATGTCAATGTTGAGGATCTAAACGATGGCTTTGTTGTGTCAGTTCAATCAAACACAAGGTCTTTTTTTTGTTTTTTTTTTTTACACACGCACACACACCCCCACACACTCATGCAGTAGGGGGATTTCACCACCTATGGATACTCGAACCATTGACCAGGTGTTGAGACTCCCGGGAGTCTACCACCTGAGCAAGAGTAACGATCCAGTCAAATCAAACACAAGCTCACACATGAAATTGATGACTTGTATTCAGATTTTATATGTGATTATAATGCGCGCGTGGGCCAGCCAGATTCTACTCAACTCAATGTTTGATTGAACTACTCGTGGCCTATCCGTTGAGTCAAATTGATTGGAGATTGGATGCATGGTCCAACTATCTTCTCAACCATCAATTATAATAAGCGATCATGCAATTTGTGAAAAGATAAGGGGCTAACCTTCCGGATGAATTCCTTTTGTCCTGTGCCTAAGGATTTGAGGACTTATTTTTTCAATAGTAATTTAGTTTTATACTTCTTAAAGGAATAGAAATGAACAAATAAACAAAAATGTAGGCTAAACAATGCCGATTTTATTAACATTTGAATGTATGGCCTATTATAATCAACAAAGTATCAAATAACTAAAGAAATAAATAAATGAGATAAATACCTAATCTATCTATTGGAATAGACAATCGAGGTGAGTGGTCAACAAGATGTGGCTGGATAGATGTGATCTCCTAAGTAAGAACTCATTTGATCATGATCCAACAACTTATGGTTGCGGACATTTAATCTAATCTTACGGTATTTTGGTGGTGGGCGCTAGGCAGTAATGATGTATGTTAGAACTAGGCTAGGTTATATATACTAGGATAAATGACGATGATTGAAAGATAAATTGAAAAGTAAATAGATGTATTTGGTACAGGGCCCTGAGTTATTCTTCACGTGCTCTTTTTATAGCTTGTCAAAGCGGCAAAGCTTTCAACGGATTTTCTTGCTGATTCTGGATCCTTCGTGTTTATGACTTGCATTTTGAATGAGAAGGACTCCAGATAAATTTGGAATTGCTGACTTCTTGGATCTTCTTTTCGTAATAGATCTCTTTATGGAGATCTTCGTGGCTCACCAATTGAATTCGAGATCAATTAGGGGAGTCTTTAGGAATGATCTCGGACCTAAAATCGATCATTGCCACTTATATGGTCAGACTATCTGTCTCTTCCACTCGAGGTGTTGGATGGTCTAGAATCACTTGATATTGATATGTCATAGGAGACATGTTAGATCCAGTTCTCTCATTCTCTTTATTTTGATTGATGTACGGCTTAAGACCTGATCTGGCCAACGTCCATTATTCTGATCTGGACCTGAACCATAATCGAATTTGCTTGGATAAGGGTCCAGTTTTTGAATATTCAGAACCTTCTCGAATGTCGCAAACTCTCTAAATGTCTTTGGGAAGGTCTCTCATTTTAGAAGGACTATGATAGACGGCCTTGCCGAGCGTATCACACCTGAATTTGTAATAAGATATGTTCTCTCGGCAGGCCTTTTATAGATGTGTCAGGCACACTGCCTTATTAATTAGCACATTAATTTGTAGCCACGTGGCATGCAATGATTCATTCTCTTAAAGGTATGTGTAATGGTCTATGCCTCCGCATTAATAATAAAATGCATACTGCCGAAGGCAGATCAAGCGAATATATATACTCCTGGGTGTGAATATGATTTCCACCAATACTAACTCATAGTGTCAATACATGTCGGCCTTTCATTAATTCATGTCAGGGTCCCCAAAATGAGTGTAAATACCCATTTGTACAAGCTAAGAACCAAACATGTTTTATTATCTACCTGAACATGGGATCCGACCTTCTTTAATTTCTCCCATTTCCTTTTTTGTTGTCTTCAATGCATCATGCTCTTCCATGTGTTTGCCAGCCCCGTATGCATGCCCTCGAAAGGGTTGGCAATGGGTTGGGTTGACCCGTGGTTCAACATGCTACTGAGGCAGGTTCTGATCAACGTATTTAGGTAGTGAATTGGGAATAGGTGAGAAAATGTTGGTCGTTTATGTAAATGAGATGGGCTCAGGTTTAATCTTACAAACTCTGCCCATCCATATAGGCTATTAATGGGCCGTATGAGACAACCTGACCCGATTTGCCCGACACAAAACTGAAATAAAATAATAGAAGAAAAGTGATCGTTGCCCCATTTTCCTTTCCATGCTTAAACCAATACGAGTCTTGATGGTTTGGGTTAACTCGGCTGAACACGTAATTAACTAAACGATATAGGAAATATTTATGTTTAATTCACTTCCAACTTCTAAAGAAAGTTCGAAGACTCGCCAAAAAAAAATAAAATGAAAACATAAAAAAATCAGAGAATGAAACGTTTAGGCGTAATATAATTTCAACTAAAAAAATTGGAGTGAAAAAAATGACTATGTTTGTGTGTGTCTTGCAAAAAAATGACTATGTTTGTATCAAAATTATTAAACTTTCTCTATGTATAAATATTGTTCTTATCCTTTTCAAATCCTTCTTTTTTAAGTATTTTATATATAAACTGATAGCTCTTTATTAAAAGCTTTCAATTTTTATTTGGTTTTATCAAAGGATGGCAATGACCAATCCATACGTTTGAATCACCCTAAAAAATTTCTTTTTTTAATAGTGTTATTTTTGGAAAAAAAATGCATTTAACTTGATTCATGTAGAAAAAAAAAAGAAAGAATATTTGACCTTATCTTTTGTAGATTTTAGCATACAGAGTTATATATGTTTAATTAACTGTACACTTTTTTAAATACAAATTAAGTTTAAAACAAAAATTTGCTAACTAGGGTGAACCCAGCCAAATTAAATCAAATGAGTCTTTGGAGGAGCTTAAGGCTTGAAGAATTGTGTATAGCTTTCATAGAGAGGTAAACAAGTAATTTTTGCACAGGATTTCTACAGTTGTTCACTTATGGCTACTCATACACTACATATGTAGAGAGTCATGGGTCATGTCTGCTAACCATTTGATAAGTGGGGTCCATGGTTTTGTGATCTAAGCCTACAAAGTACACATGAACTCTTTATTATTATTATTATTATTATTATTATTTTAAATTTTTTTAAAAACAAGTGGACGCTTGCCACAAAATTCATTAAACAGGAGAATGTACAGCCAAATTCAGGCGGGACCCTAATAACAAAAAAAGGACAGGGCCCACCTATCGTATACCCACAAGCTAATCACATTCGGGAGAGCCCCCATAGGAAGGAGGACCTCTTATCGTGAGGAAAGGGAAAAACCGACTAAAAAATCTACGAAATGCGCACCGAAGGTAAACCAGTCCTGTCGAGGACCAACTCTCCATGGGTGAGAAAGGGGAGGGAAGAAACATCGTTGAAAATTCTGGAGAGCTGGTTGGAGCTAGCCCAATGGGCTAGGCTGTTTGCTACCTTGTTTGCCTCCCTCGGGCAATGGTTGATGGAGATGCAGGTAGAGGAACGGAGGGAGAGGAAATGGTTTTTTCAGTAATAAACGCTCCAAGGGCCAGCATCAGGGGAAGAAAACAAATTGACTATAGCTCACGAATCACTTTCCACTACAACGGAGACAAGCCCTTTTTGAGAACAAACCAAGAGGCCGTCGATGACGGCCTTAACTTCTGCGAGAAAGCTGGAGCCCCGCCCATAAGCCTTGGAGAAGGCAAAAATAAACTTGCCGTCGGCCCCACGACATACCCCTCCACCTCCAGAAGGGCCTGGATTGCCCCTTGAAGAACCGTTTGTTGGGATGCCTTGCATAAACCTTAGGATCTAGCCTCCCGAAACAAACCAGAATTATGGATAATAAAGCAATGAAATAAATCAAAGCATCAATCACACACCACACAAGAGATTTTTACGTGGAAAACCCTCAAAGAGGTAAAAACCACGGGACCTCGTCCAGATCAACAATCCACTATGAAGTAGAATGTTACAATCTTCTTCACTCACGCAGGAGTGGATAAACAATAAGAGAAATAGAGAAAACGGAAAGATCTAAATGATTACGAGGACATAGAAGCACTGAGATGTAGATTGCAAAGTAGAGAACCTCCACGAGCAGAACTTCCCTTCTATAAGCTTCCTCTCTCTCTTTCTCCCTCTCTCTCACCTTTGATAGCCCTAAACCCTTTAGCAAATACCTTGTAAAGCTTTAGGAAACCCTCTTGCTATTTTGTGACATATAGAAAAACCCTAGGCAACCCCTTTTATAGTTTTGGGAAACTCCTTTCCGCATCCTAGTTGCGAAAGGACTCAAATCCGCAGTTTCGCGCAAAATCGCGGAACAAACTGCGTAACCTTCGACTAGTCGAGACATCCCTTCGACTAGTCGTAGGCCCCTTTCGACCAGTCGAAGGTTCCTTCTACCAGTCCAAGCTACAGTAAAAAACAACAAAATTACTCGCTGGACTTTGAGTTGAAGTTTTCGACTCGAACCTTCGACCGGTCGACCACCAGCCTTCGACCAGTCGAGCAGGGCTCTCGACCAGTCGAAGATGGGTCAAAATAACCCATCAAATCTCTCCCTTTTTGACCCAGGAGGGATCCACCTTCTTCAAGCCAGCCAGGTTTCTACAAACCTCAAACTTTCCCTTGAGCAAAGCCTTGGTCATCATGTCTGACCCATTATCGTCCGTGTGAACTTTCTCAAGCTGTAACACCTTCTGTTCCAAAGTATCCCTGATCCAGTGATACCGAATCTCTATGTGCTTCGACTTGGAATGCTGACTTGGATTCTTGCTCAAGTGTATAGCACTCTAACTATCGCAATAGACCACGTGCTCCTCCTGCTTTAGGCTAAGTTCCTGTAGGAACCTTTTCATCCAAAGCATCTCTTTACATGCTTCTGTGACTGCAATGTATTCGGCCTTTGTCGTCGACAATGCTACGACCTTCTGTAGCTTGCTCTGCCAAGAAACCGCTCCCCCTGCAAACGTGAACATGAACCCCGATGTAAACTTCCTGGAGTCTATGTCACCTGCCATATCTGCATCTGTGTAGCCCTCTAACACAGGTTTTCCGTCACCATAGCATAGGCTCAACCTGGATGAGCCTCTTAGATACCGTAGTATCCATTTCACCGCTACCCAATGCTCTTTGCCAGGATTGGCAAGGTACCGGCTGACAACACCAACCGCATATGCTATGTCTGGGCGTGTACACACCATAGCATACATCAAACTTCCTACTGCTGACGCGTAGGATTTTTTCTGCATCTCTTCCACCTCTTCCTTCGTCTTGGGACACTGCCTGTTGCTCAATCTGAAGTGACCATCCAGTGGAGTACTGACCGGCTTCGCTGCATTCATATTGAACTGCTCTAGGACTTTCTCAATATACCGCTCTTGTGACAGCCAAAGCTTCCTGCTGCTTCTGTCACGGGTTATCTATATTCCTACGATCTGTCTAGTCGGGCCCAAGTCTTTTATCGCAAAAGACTTGCCCAACTCCTGTTTCAGCCTGTCAATCTTCTTGATGTCTTTTCCCATGATGAGCATATCATCAACATATAACAACAGAACTAAGAAATCACCGTCTGAGAACTTACGCGTGAACACACAGTGGTCCGACTCCGTTCTGTCATACCCATGCTGTAACATGAACGAATCGAACTTCTTGTACCATTGCCGTGGAGCTTGTTTCAGCCCATACAAGCTCTTCCTCAGCCTACACACCATATGCTCCTTGCCCTTGACTTCGAACCCCTCTGGTTGGTGCATGTAGATCTCTTCTTCCAGGTCACCATGGAGAAAGGCAGTTTTAACATCTAACTGCTCTAACTCCAGATCCATGCTAGCCGCCAACCCAAGCAACACCCGTATGGATGTCATCTTCACCACTGATGAGAATATCTCCTCGAAGTCTATGCCTTTCCTCTGACCAAACCCTTTCACCACAAGTCTGGCCTTAAACCTCGTCTGTGAATTCTTCTGCTCAACCTTCTTTCTGAACACCCACTTGTTGCTCAAAGCTTTCTTGCCCTTAGGCAATTTCACTATGTCATAGGTGTGGTTCTTATGCAAGGATTCCATCTCCTCTTGCATAGTTTTCAACCACTCCTCCTTATGCTCGTCGGCTAGGGCCTCAGAATAATCTTCTGGCTCTCCCCCATCGGTTAACATAATGTACTTATGCGGCGAGTACCTCTTGGACGGCTGTCTGTCCCTAGATGACCTCCTCACCTGTGGCTCAACAGGTGGATCAAGTGGGGGCTGCTCCCCTGGTCCATCTTCTGAAGGAACTCCCTCGTCCTCTGCACCTTGCTGTACTCCCCCGTCATCAGGCACCACGGGAGGAGTAATCGGATCCATGTCGTCTAGCTCACCTGAACTAGGCTGGTTCTTCTCTAGCTTACCAATGTCTTCGATACACTGATCTTCAAAGAAAACCACATCTCTGCTCCTGACGAGCTTCTTCTCGGTCGGATCCCATAACCTGTAACTGAAATTTTCATCACCGTACCCTAAGAACACACACTGCCTGATCTTCATATCGAGCTTGGACCTCTCGTCCTTTGGTACGTGAACGGATGCCCTGCATCCAAATACCCTAAGATGACTGTACGATGGATCCTGTCCAGTCCACACCTTCTCAGGTACTTCTCCATTCAACGGGGCTGATGGAGACTTGTTTATCAAATACACCGCCGTGCGCATTGCTTCTCCCCAGAACATCTTGGGCAACTTCGCATGGGATAACATGCATCTGATTCTCTCAACAATGGTGCGATTCATTCGCTCAGCTACACCATTATGCTGGGAGGTCTTGGAAATCGTCTGTTCATGCCGTATACCCTGGGACTTGCAGTACTCGTGAAAGTCGCCAATGTATTCACCACCATTGTCAGTGTGGATGCACTTCAATGGTCTACCTGTCTCTCTCTCGACCGTAGCATGAAACAATTTAAACACACCAAAGACCTCGTCCTTGGATTTCAAAGCATAAACCTAAAACCTCCTAGATGCATCATCTATAAAAGTGACAAAATACAATGCCCCACCCAAGGTTTTTGTCCTCATAGGACCACAAACATCAGAATAAACCAACTCTAATGCATGCACTTTATTAACATGAGAAGCAGTTTTAATAAATGAAACTCTATGCTGTTTCCCTGATAAACAATTAAGACAGGTTTTGAGAGGCATACCTGTCATGTCTGGAAGGAGCTGCTTCTTCGCTAGTAGCTGAAGCCCTTTTTCACTCATGTGGCCTAGACGCCTGTGCCACATGTCAATAGCCGAATCTTCCGCTGCGTTCAATCCACCCTTGCACATACTGACACTTGCCTTGTACAGGGTGCAACACTTCTTTCCTCTAGCCACGATCAATGAACCCTTGATGAGCTTCCATCGCCCACCAGCAAACCGGCTTTCATAGCCATCATCATCCAACCTTCCCGTCGACATCAAGTTGAGGCGAAGGTCTGGGATATGCCTCACATCCCTGAGAACTAATGTGCAGCCCACATCAGTTTTCACACAAATATCATCGACTCCCACGATTTTTGATACTCCAGAATTGCCCATCTTCACGGTCCCATAATCACCTGACTTGTAGCTTGTGAAGGAGTCCCTGTGTGGAGTCGCATGAAAAGAAGCTCCCGAGTCTATCACCCAATCGGTGCCCTTACTCGTAGCTGTGAGACATACATCGTGATCTGTAGAAAGAATAACTACCATGTCGCCATCTGAAGCGACCGCAGTGGAATCTGATTCATCTTCCTTCCCTTTTCTTTTCTTGTCGTTTTTCTTACCACGACATTCATGCTTGTAGTGGCCCTTCTTGCCACAGTTCCAGCATTCAACCTCTTTTCTGTTACTCGACTTACCTCTTGATTTATCTCGGGCCTTCCCGTCCTTCCTGTTCTTTCCTCTCCCCCGTTCCTGCGTCACAAGAGCCTCTTGCTGAGTAGACCCCTGAGACTTCCTCCTTGTCTCCTCATTGAAGAGACAACTGGTTACCTGTTCCATGGATATCTTTCCGTCTGGCGCAGAGTTACTTAGAGACACCACCAATATCTCCCAACTGTCAGGCAATGAACTAAGCAATAGTAAAGCCCGCAATTCATCATCCAGGACCATCTTCATAGAGGTGAGTTGGTTCACTATATTACTGACCTCATTCATATGCTCGGCCACAGAACCACCATCCTTGAACTTGAGATTCACAAGTCGCCTTATCAGAAATATCTTATTACCGGCTTTCTTCCTCTCATACAACCCTTGTAATTTTAGCCATAGGCTTTCGGCTGAGGTTTCCGTAGACACATGGTGGAACACAGAATCATCCAACCATTGTCTAATAAACCCCACCGCCTTTCGGTCCATCTTCTTCCAATCATCATCAGTCATATCCTTGGATTTTGCTGATATGTCTGAGATTGGAGAATATAGGTCCTTGCAATAAAGCAAGTCATCTATCTTAGCCTTCCATATGGTCCAGTTAGAACCATTGAGGCTGATCATCCTTGAGCCACCTTCCATAATTCAAAACCGATCCTACTCGTTCAATGAACTTAGCTTTGATACCACTTTGTTGGGATGCCTTGCACAAACCTTAGGATCTAGCCTCCCAAAATAAACCAGAATTATGGATAATAAAGCAATGAAATAAATCAAAGCATCAATCACACACCACACAAGAGATTTTTACGTGGAAAACCCTCAAAGAGGTAAAAACCACGGGACCTCGTCCAGATCAACAATCCACTATGAAGTAGAACGTTACAATCTTCTTCACTCACGCAGGAGTGGATAAACAATAAGAGAAATAGAGAAAACAGAGAGATCTAACCGATTACGAGGACATAGAAGCGCTGAGATGTAGATTGCAAAGTAGAGAACCTCCACGAGCAGAACCTCCCTTCTATAAGCTTCCTCTCTCTCTTTCTCCCTCTCTCTCACCTTTGATAGCCCTAAACCCTTTAGCAAATACCTTGTAAAGCTTTAGGAAACCCTCTTGCTATTTTGTGATGCATAGAAAAACCCTAGGCAACCCCTTTTATAGTTTTGGGAAACTCCTTTCCGCATCCCAGTTGCGAAAGGACTCAAATCCGCAGTTTCGCACAAAATCGCGGAACAAACTACGTAACCTTCGACTAGTCGAGACATCCCTTCGACCAGTAGTAGGCCCCCTTCGACCAGTCCAAGCTACAGTAAAAAACAACAAAATTACTCGCTGGACTTTGAGTCGAAGTTTTCGACTCGAACCTTCGACCGGTCGACCACCAGCCTTCGACCAGTCGAGCAGGGCTCTCGACCAGTCAAAGATGGGTTAAAATAACCCATCACCGTCCACGTTCAGTTTCACTCTCCCTCAACTGGGCCTTAACCACTTCGCAATAGACAGAGAAAGGGGATGGGGAGAGGTTATAGGGAGATGGAGATCCAAGAGAGCCTCTCTATCTGCCTGATTTTTACATGCCGGGAGGGGAAACGCATTGAAGAGGAGAGAAAGCCAAGCACAGACGCGGGCGATGGCAATCTGGGCGTAGAAGCTGGTCCCGTCAAAGCGATGGGAGTTCCTGGACTTCCAAATCTCCCAGAGAATGAGGGCAGGGAGCAGCCCTCTAAGGATGCCCAGAGGAGACTGGGCGTTAGCCATGGCCCACCATTGAGAAGCTCTACCCACAGTGGACTGGTTGGGGAGGAAGGAGACTGAGAGGATGGAGGAGAAGTGACTCCAAATGGCTGAAGCGAGCTCCCCTTCTGAAAAAAGGTGGTCAAGGGACTCCTCCTGAAGGCCCGACGACTTACAACAAATGCAAGAGGAGGCCAGATGGACCCCCTTGAGCTTGACATTGCAGTCGACTGGGATGGCATTATGCATAATCTTCCACGCAAAAATTGCAACTTTTGGAGGAAGGTGGGTGTGCCACGTCCAGTTGGCCCACAACCGAATTTGGCCCTGGGCTCAGATGAGCTCCCAGGCAAATTTAATGGAGAACTTCCCAGACTTTTCTCTGATCCAAACTGCCCTATCGTTTCCCTGGTTGAGGGCCAGACCTTCCGCAATAACGTGGAGCGTAACTGAGTCAGGGATAACAGTTGGCAGCTGCGATTTAAGACCCTCAGGTCCAATAAAGTCGTTGATCTTCAAGTTGCGATGGAGAGGAGGGATATCCCCTGGAATGTGTGTCTTCACGGGGCCTAGCCCCGTCCAGTTATCCTCACAGAAACTACTACTCCCATCCCCCAGAAGCAAACGAGAGTTGACGACAAGGAGGTCGCGAAGCCTGGCCACCTTCTTCCAGGAGGGGGAATCCGATTGCTGCTAGGTGTTGACTTTGTATTTGGAGCGCATGAAAGATCCCCAGAGGCTATTAGCATGGCCAAAGAAAATAGACCAAGCCCTCTTCAGTCTCATGGCAGCGACAACATCCTTTAAGGATCTGATTCCCAGCCTGCCCTCTTTAATTGGGGAACAGATTTTCCTCCAACTGATCCAATGGAGATTTTTCTTGCCATCACTCCAACCCCAAAAGAAGTTAGCAAACGCAGAATCGAGGGCTGCAAGAGTTTTCTTCGGGACATCAATCGCCACAAGAGTATGAGCTGGGATACTGGAAAGGACATGATTAATAAGGGTAGTTCTGGCGGCCTGGTTAAGAAAACGCTCCTTCCAACCAGAGATTTTGGACATGATCTTCTCAAGGAGGGGCTGGAACAGGGCAGCTCTGATTTTGCCTTTGGTGAGCGGGACCCCCAAGTAGGAAAATGAAGATGGCGATCTAGCGATACCCGAAAGCCTTTCGGTGGTCCGGATCCTGCTCATTGCCATTTTGGAGGATGCCACGAAGTTGCTTTTGGCAAAGTTGATCTTCAGGCTCGAGACACTGGTGAATTTCTGAAGAAAAGCTATCAGATTTCTGACAGAAGCACCTCTACTGTTGATGAAGATGGTTGTATCATCCACAAACAGAAGGTGGGAAATGATCTTGGCACCTCTTCTAGACTGGAAAGGCTGACATAAGTTGGAGGAAATCAGATTTTGTATGCCTCGGCTGAGCACTTCCATGACCAAAATGAAGAGACTCGGAGAGAGCGGGTCTCCTTGGCGGAGCCCTCTCTCCGATTTAAAGAACCCCGCCGACACCCCATTGAAAAGCACAGAGAACCAAGGGCCAGACCAACACTTCTCAACCAGCGAGATCCATAAATGGTGGAAGCCGAATCTGTGGAGGACTTCCTTAAGGAAAGGCCAGCTCACACAGTCATAGGCCTTTTCAAGGTCAATCTTGAAAATCATGTTGTTACCCCTGATCTTCTTGTCGATGTCACGAAGGAGCTCCTGAGCCAAAGCAATGCTATCCGCTATGGATCTCCCTTTGACAAAGGCCATTTGCTCTTCAGATATAAGCTTGGGCAGAATGGAGTTCAGCCTAGCTGCGATCACCTTAAAAAAAATCTTGTATACACAATTACATAGACTGATGGGGCGAAAATCAGAAAAGGACTTAGGAGCCACACATGAGCTTAATATTTCTTATTTATTAAAAAAAATTACAATTTTATGATTAATATATGAGATCCCAATTTGTGTAATCCAAACAACAGATAGCACTATCCATATAGATGAATAACAATAGTCAACGTTACAGCCAAACATTAGATATTTAGCACAAGAGTAACATTGTAAAATAACCATATCTAGATGACTCTACCCACATGGCTCTTTGATAAGGGCCAAATGGACGCTTAAAGTTTGCGGAGGATGAGTTGAGCACCTCTACCGTTGATGGAAAGAACGAGACTTGATTGTTCGTCTCCTTGGAGACTCCCCCGGAGAATCTCTCCGGCTTGAATTCATCTGCGTCCTCACCCCAGAGCTTGGGATCATGATGCATGAGGAGAATTGGCTGCGAAAGTTGCACACCCGCTGGGAGGGTTATTCCTCCTAGTTGCATTCTTTTATAAGTTCGCCGAGTAAGGAGAGTTGCAGGTGGGTACAGTCGGAGAACCTCATACAGGATCATGGTTACCCGCCATTGATTTCAACAATTTCAGAGATCATGTGTCTGGCCAATGATTAAACGCAGTACTTTCATGTGAAATCAGTGAAAAATCTAAAGAAGAATTCACATATGCATGCAATTCACAAAGAGTTGTGCAGTTCATCAGAAGGGCCCTTTGGTGAGTGCAACCACCACAAAGATCATGTCACCCTACCCATTGGATGGGCCACATGCATTGCATGAAAATGGACAGTTAGAAACGACAACCAATCCACATTCGATGTAACATGTGTGGCCCGCCTGGAGAGCGACCAGTCTGATTTTTGGACTATGACCTGATCACCATTGGCCCTGTGTCATTTGTATAGTGGCATTACTTGAAAGGAAAACACTCACAATCTTGAGGTGGCTTAAGCCTTCAAAGTCTGGTTTGTTCTTCCCAAAGACTTGCAACACTTCCTCCCTTGCTAACTCTTGCCAACTAAGATACATACTCAACACGGTCATCGTCCATGTCAGCAAGCTAGACGTGGTCTCCTGCCCTGTAAGGTAGAATACCCTGCACTCCTCTATCACATCTTCAATACTCATGCTCTCGGAGTTCCCTTGTTCTTGGGATTCTTTGGAATTGGATTCCATTAGCAAGCTCAACAAATCATCATTGCTGGCTTCCCCTGTTTTCATAGCCTTCTCCCTCTTTTCAATCATACTCCTCACAATAGCTTGTATTTCTACATCTATTTCCTTTCTTCTCAGGTTGTCTTTCGTGGGGAAAAACCTGCAGTGTGATAGTGCACATGACATGGAATTTATATAAATTATCGTTTGGATCTCTAGTTTTGGAAATTATGGTAAAATATCATTTGGGTTTCTGTTTTCAGCACCTTTTTATTACTTCTTCTCGTTTATGGAACGTATTAGAAAATTTTTAGAGCTGAGTTTGGATGCACAGTTGAACTGAATTGCAATAATTAGTTCAGGACTGAAGGAGTGACCAAATTGTAATAATCAGAAGCAGCAGTCAAATTGTAGTTATGTTCCTTTCAAGGCCACCTTCAATGTAATTAAATTGCACTGTGGAGCCCAGTTCCTTGATATGAATACCAGGCAAGATAATTGCATTTCCACTTTATGGAACTGATTATTGCAATGCAATTCCTTAGTGCATCCAAACACAGATTTCAATTGATGGTGGAATTAACAATTGGAATTGTATTTCTCTCTTGACCATCTATTTTGAGGCCACAGATTAAAAGGGTACCACCATCCTGTTGAGTAGATTTTTGGGGCATGGCTCATCCAAGTTGTGGACCAAAAAACTAATGATCTAAACAGGTTGAACATGGGCTCCGCTTCTACAAACATGATGTGAACACCATCAGGTGGAGGAGCCTATTATTCATATCAAGACTAATCTTTCCTGATCGGCATCTTTGCACAGTATGAATGGGCTTTCAATTTTGATAAGTGGGGCTCATGGTTTAATGATCCAGACCATTGGTTAGTTAAGTCCCACTATAGATGGAGAGTGCCCCCCAAAAATTGGAAGATCCAGTGAGAAATATTAATAATAACATTTTCAGTCGAATGTGGATCATTGGTGTATTCCTATCCTAAATCATCTATATATTTGCCGGTCAGAAATTGAAAGTTAGAATTTATGGGACACAATAGACCAATGGTTTGGATTACTGAACCATGAGTCACACTTGTCCAACATGAAATCATGTCTTAATTTCCTGTTGAATATATGGCCACGAAGCCTTCTCAATCTTAACCATTTGTGGTGGAGACTTGAGTAATCCTTTCAATGGTTTTCTAATCAAGTCAAAACCTTTTTTGTTACTATCAATGGTACAAAATGTTCTTTATTTAGTAAATTCAGTTTTCAACCATTCTAATCAAAGAGGCACTTCCACATCATGAGGGGCTGTTGGGGTAAAAGGAAAATAACAACTCCATTACAAGATACAACAATAATCATAAAAAATCCAACAAATTATTATCTCTTAGAAAATTTTCATTAGAAAGTTTGGAACACACGGGGATATGACCGTTTATGATGGTGGATCAGAGTCTATAAAAGAAAAATAACAACTCTGTTACAAGATACAATAATCATAAAAAATCCAAGAAATTACTATCTCTAGGAATATTTTTTTTCATTAGAAAGTTGGGAGCACACCACTGTAACTGTGTTGAATTAACAAATGGCTTTGCAAGTGATCGGGTGAGCGCCACAAAAATGGAGCCTCACTTACGCTCAAGAATCTTTACCTGCTTACAAGGAAGAACAAACCTCCTTATCTCAGGACACTCTTCTCCTCTTGATTTTGGAGACATTCAATGGTCTTTATCTCTAAAATTTTTATTCACCATATAGAGTTGCAGCCTAGCCACGCCTATCATGTAATTCAAAATTTTTACTACCTTATTAAACCAAACTTATGGCCTAAGCCTAACCCAACAATTCCAATTAATCATGTCCTCCAAAAGTTCATTGCAACGGAAAGAAATCCATTGAATGACGAATTTTGTTAGTCGTTCTGAAATTTTACGACAGATCACATGTTGTATTTGATGTCTTAAATTTAATTAGATTCTGCGAAGATTTTTCACGCAATTGCGAAAGTGCTGGATTTGTTTCCGATTTCGTTTATGATTCTTTCTGATTTTGTTTGGGATTCGTTCTAAAACTATATATATGGGTGTAAACGGGATTGGGAGGCATTCTAAGGGCGTGTTTGATTTTCAGTGGCTGTGTTAATAACCGTGAAATGAGTAATTATTACCATTTCACCCGTTTGAAAATCCACCGTACTTTTTACCTAAAAAATCGGTTTAAAAGAGTTATTTTAAAATTTTCGACCCCAAGGTGATGTATATGATAAATCCATTCCGTTCAGTCATTTTAACACAATATTTTAAGGCATGAGCCGAAAAATGAGGCAGATTGAACACTCAAATGGTCCACACCAAAAGAAACAGTGGGATTGAGAGGTTTTTAATGGTAAGTGTTTGATTCTCTTTTTCTAGTGGCATGGTCCACTTGAGCTTTCGATATGCCTCATTTTTTGGCTCTTGCCATAAATTCATTAGGCATAGTAGATTAATGGTGTGGATAAGCGATACGCATCACGGTGGGACCCACAAATATGTTGTGACGTTTTTGATTTTTGTGTAAAAAATGCATGTCGTCAAATTAAACATTGGAAAAAGTGAGGTAAATACAGGGAAAATAATTATTACATATTTTCACGGTATTTCTCAGTGAATTGAAAAATCAAACAAGCCCTAAGGGATTCTAAGGCTTTCTAAAAGGGTTTTAGGGTTTCTAAAAGGGTGGAGCAAGGGAGAGATTTGAGGATTGCTTAAGTCTGGGAAGTCCTTCCTCTTTGTAATTTCTGCTTTCATAGTGAAGATCTGTCGCTTTGTGTCATGGTTTTTTCTTGAAAGGGTTTTCCACGTTAAATCTGTGTTCTCTTGTGTTTGCTTGATGCTCTTAAATTGCTATCCTAGATCCATCTCAGCGTGATTAATTCTGCTGGTGAACATCACATTCATCTCTACTCTTTGGATGGCGACGGACATTGAAATACGTTAATGATTTCAATTTAGTGACAAATTTAGTCCGTCGTTAAAATTTCTGTGAAAAAAAAAAAAAAAGCGTTGCATTTGTTATTTTTATGAATATGTTGCACTTAATAACACACACACACACACACACACGTATATCCATTCAAATGCGTTGATTATAAAAATTCAAAGAATATGCATACACATGAAAATTAAAAGATGATGCCAAGAAAGAATATTTGAATCAATTTGTGCTGTTCACTTGGGTGATCTGTTGTTAAATTTTCTGAAAAAAAACAACTTTATATTTGTTGTTTTTCTAATATGTCGCACATGATAGCATGTTTATACACATCAAAATCATAATTTAAATACAAGAAGAAAATGCCCCCTTGATCAAAGGTTATGATCCTATAATCGATTTGCAGCTTCAAAACCATGCCCAAATATTACTTATGGAAGCAAGATTGAGATTCGTACATCAATTTATTCATTCTATTTGGCTTCAAGAAAGAATACATATCGATTTTGGGGCAAAGTGAAATAAGAGAGTGTTACTCATCTTGTATGGAAAAAAATGTGGCTATACTGATACTGTCTAGTATGAATGGCTGCCTACATACCCAAACAGGTGGTTTGTGATCAAGCCACTACGTAGTTCTTCTAATATTGAAATTAGAACATTTTATAAAAAAGAAGAAGTTAAAATGAAGAAGAGAACTTATGTTGCATTATGTTAAGCATAAGGAGATGAAAAGTTGAAACCAATAAAAATTTGTGTAAATTAGTCAAATCTGATGCTCCTATATAGTTAGGGTTTCTAATTGCCTAAGAACACTATGCATTAAAGGGTCATTGGGATGCCTGTAGGTTTATCCCATCGTGAACTTCACTCATTGCCAATAAAGATTCTTTTTTGGACAAACATTGAAGCAACACTCTATAGGCTCCCTTTTCAGTATAGTTCACTATTGATTATGACATAATTAGCAGCTGATCTCCTCACATCCCTGCCGACCTTAGTGCATGGGCTCTAGAGGTAACCCATGAGAAGAGTTCTCTTATCCTCTTCCTTTAACTTTAATCGGCATATCTCCATAATAACTTTCCTTTTGAAAACTGATGGTAGAATCTCCTCTGGACAATAATCGTCCTTTTGACTAATCTCCTCAAGACATCGAACTTTGCTACTAACTGTGCCATTTCATTAGTGCCCACGTTGTGATTTCTAGTAATATGCATTAGCTCGACTTCCTTAAAACTGTCTATCATCTGAGATGCCAAGGCGTAATATGGTAAGAGAGTTGTACTAGTACATTTAAAAATCCCTGATTATTAGTATCACACTTCTTTAACTTAATTCCATCAATAATTCTAGGCCCATTATCATGGCTTCATACTTAACCTAATTATTAATGCACTCGAACCTCAATTGGAATGCAAATTCTTGTTGATTTCCATTCGTGTAACTAAAATAATTCCAACTCCTGATGCTTTGTAGGTCTTTGATCCGTCTAAGATCAACTTTCATGGGTCAACTATATGCAATACAAATCTAAAATACCTAGAGAAATTTAATCTTCTAAGTCAGACGGATGGTCAACCAAAAAATTGGCAATGGCTTGGCCTTTTACTGTTTTTTGAGGGACATAACAAAGATCAAATTTGAATAAAGCCAACACTCATTTACTAATTTTGTCAATTAAAATCGTCCGATTCAACATGTATTTTACTAATTCAATTACTATTATTACATTTACTTTTTCGGCTAACAAATAATATCTTAGTTTGGTAGCCACAAAGTATAATGATAAGCATAACTTTTCTATGGTGGAATAACGTCTTTCGGTGTCGAGGAGTGTTCGACTTAGATAATAAACTGCACTCTCTTTCCACTCATCGTCGTCCTGTGCTAAGAGAGCTTCGACCAATTCTGCTGATGCTGCAAAATACAGCTTGAGCGATCGACCTTCAACTGGTTGGCATCAACACTAACGGCTTCATCAGATACTCTTTGATCTTCTCAAAAGTTTGCTAATGCTCTGCCTCCCACTTAAAATCAAGCCCTTGTTTCAACCTTACCAATGAAGAAAATATATTGATTTTCCCTGCACATTTGGATATAAACATTTGCATGAAGCTAACCTGCCCTAGGAATCGTTGCAACTCTGGTTTGTTCATCATCGGGTGAGCATTATGATCAATCGAGCCTTGTTTTGATCAACCTCGATCTCTCGCTGATATACCAGGAATCCCAGGAAATTACTGGCCGAGACCCTGAAGACACATTTTAGGGGATTCATTTTCAACTTATGAAGTCTCATCCGTTCGAATGATTTGCATAATTGAGCAACATGGCTCTCTACGCCGGCCGACTTTACTACTATGTCGTCAATGTAAACCTCCATAAATCGACCGATCATATTGTGGAATATTACATTCATTCCCTTCTGATATGTGGTCCATGCCTTTTTAAGCCCAAAAGGCATTACCACCCAACAGTTAGTCCCTAGAGGGCTTGGACACTTGAATATTGTTTTCGGCACATCATCTAGCTAAATGTAAATTTGATTGTACTCAGAATGGCCATCCATGAAGGACACAACTCAATGCTTATTACCAATGTCGATCAGTTGATCATCCAGCGGCATTGGATATTCTTCATTTAACTTTTCTAGCTTTAAAATTTGAAAGTCGATGTAAACCCGCGATTTTTCATTCTTATTTATAACTAGAACTACATTCGAGATCTAGTAAGCATACTTAATGGGCTTGATGAAACCAACCTTCAATAGCCATTTGGTCTCTTTCTTTATTTTCTAGGTTACTTCGTTGCCATTCGCTTGGGTGGCTGCTCATGCGTTTGATACCTTATATATATATATATATATATATATATATATAGGAGCTAGTCTATGTTCGACCAAAACCCGATCGAGTCTCGGCATCTCATATGGTAATCCCATGAGAAGCAATCAACAAATTCTTTGAGCAGATCAATTAGTTGCATTTTATCTTGGTGTCCCAGCAAATCAATGATAAATGTAGGCTTTGTGTTTTGCTCGGTTCCTAGATTCACCTCCATTGGGGGACCCTGAACTTGGGTTTGAGAATCTTCTAACATATCAGGAACCTCCCTAAGCACTGTGTCCTCTTCCTTGATTGAGGCATATGCATCAACCATGTTTACAAGACAACCATCATTGACATCTTTCAGACTTTCTTTGAGTCTTTCTATTCTGGCTGTGAAATTGGCCTAACATTAGTTATCCTTTGGTATACCAATCATGGGATTTATTTGATGGTACAATGTAGAACCAACCTAAAAGGAATAATGTCCATCGGCAGGTCATCGACCGGACTGATCACTTCTGTGATATCTTGCACAATGCTGTCTGAATTTTATTTTATTTTTTTATTATTATTATTTTATTTTATTTTACAGATATTCCAGTCGGTCAGCTCGTCTTTATTTCTCCTAGTAAACTGAATTGGCCCTACCTCTTCGCCATAGTAGTAAGCTTCATTTGCATTCGATGTGGCAAAAAAGATTTATTATCGGCCAAAACCAATTCAACTTCATCATGATTCCAAAAAATAATGAATTGAAGTAGAGATGATGGAATACATGCAAATGAATGGATCCATTCTCTACCAAGTAAATCATTATAGCTAAATGAGATATCGACCATAAAAAATGGGGCCAACACTGCTTTAGTCCTGACAGTCAGGTTGAATGGCAAGACCCCATAAGTATTTGTAATGTGACTCGCGAAATTACTAATTGTGACCTCAGACGAGATTAAATCAGTCATTGTCTTTTCCAATTTTGACATCATTCTCAGTGGTAGGATATTGACACCAACCCCATTGTCGACCAGGATCTTGGTGACTGGACATCCTTTAAGGTGAGTAGATATATACAATGGCTTGAGATGTTGCATCATGCCATGAGTGTGTCTTTCTATGATTACCATTTCCGACGTGACTCCTGATTCTACCATAATTGTATTCACATGTGGTATTTTGTCTAACCCAGGTTTCCTTTTAATTGCTTCGTCTGATGGAAAAGAAACATGCTGCATCACCACAGGAGGGCTAAATTCCACCATATCGCGTGCCCACCATCTTTCTTGGCTGAGATGGTTTAGCCTGGAAACTAAAAGGCAAGGTGAATACCATGTTGTAATGGAATACAACGGGTGGCAATGTCCCAAACAAAATCTTCGCACTCGAGCATTACTGCCTAGTGTTTTTGAGCTCTCTTGAGTGTTGGGAGTTTTAATGTGCTCAGTTCTCTCGTCGACCATGGCATCAGACAATGTGGTTGTTGGTGAGACCACTTGCAATGTTTTAGCAGTTGCTATTAGTTATTTTACAAACTACTCGTCCCTAGAGAAACATTCATCACTGAGATAATCAAATAGATTATCACAATCAACTTTTTCTTTTGGTCCTGTCGGTTCGCTGGGTTGGTCGAAAATGTTGGTATCCTGTTCACACAACACAGGAGGTAGAACCGCTTTGACCGTGTTAATGAGTACTACCTGTTCTTCAGGTAAGGGGATTCTTCAAAACGATCGCGATTATACTACTCTTGGTCGGGGTACGTCTTTAGCTTTTGTCAATTCCCTCCTCATGGCCACTTTACACATTTGCCAACAATGTTTTGAGTTCGAGTCAATGCTTCTGGCACTGTATGAAATTTAGGATGTATGACCCGCTTCCAGACTCCCTTCTGTATTGCTGGAGGTTTAACCATTCTTTGCTTTGACATCTCGTTTTGAGATTACCGATTAAAGGGTGAAGGTGTCCTTTGCGGCCGATGTTGACTATTGCTTTTAGTTCTCGGAGCCATGCATCGACCTTGTAATCTTAGTTGAGGAGGATCCCCCAACCCTGGAATGGTCCTTCTGGCACATTGGTTGTACAGTTGTGAGCCTCAACCGTTTTGTCGAATTGCATTTGGCCGAGTGGTGACCGGGTGGGAGGGTCAATATTGCCCTTTACCTAGTTGCTGTGGTGTGCTTTTATGGTTAGTTGGGCCAAGATCAACTCTTGGTCGTGGTGGTCGATTAGCCTTCTTCGGATTTGCTGTACCATGTTTACTTTGAGACTAGGTGAGAATGAATCTGTATCGTTCAACATCACCTTCTCACCTTTCTCCAGAAATTTCAGCAAAGCATGTAATCTAACCGTATTATCATAAGATTCCTTTTATATATTTCCACGGATATTCAGATACACAGGATCCGTACAGATTGGACGCAATTCACTCTTATTGGTTATCGCTTAAACAGGAAACAATAAGGATGAACATATTGTTTTCTAAAGTGCGGCCGCACGACGAGTGGATCAGCCTCGCTTTTGCATAAGGAGTTCTCTAAGGGATGGTTGACCTTATTGACAGGTAGGATGCCGTATACGCCTATTATTAATTTGTGTACTAGTGAGAGACAATGACTTTTCATTATACTACTAGTATGTGAGACGCCTCATGTGCACGAACTTCAATTGAATTATTTAAGGGACTGTTTGGATGCACGCAAAGTAATGTGCTGCGCAAGCCATTCCACGTTAATAGCATGATGTGGTTTGTCCATTCATCCATTTGGAGAGATCATTTTGTGAGCATGCATGAGCTAAAAAATGAGTCAGATTCAAAGCTGGAGTGGACCCACACAGAAAACTGTGGGAATTGAACGCCTACGTTAAAATATTTTAAGGGCTGCATAAGTTTTCGATCAAGCTCATATATGCTTTTTACCTTTGTTCATGTCTGTGTTAACTTATGAATAGGTTGGATCTCAAATAAACATCATGGTGGACCTAAGAAGGTTTTAACGGTGGCATCACTCCCCCCACTGTTTTTTATGGTTGGTCCACTTGACCTTTGGATCTGCCTCATTCTTTGGATCATGCCTTAAAATGATTTCTCCAAATGGATACAGTGCATATATCATGGTGGAGCCACAAAACTCGGTGATATCACTTCGGTAGATCTTGCTGCTAAAATTGTCAGTAGCTAATCCGCTTCAGAAGAAGATGAGAATAACATAATCGATTAACACAACTGTTACAGTCAAAAGGTCATACATGCTAAATATCTCGAATGATTTATGTAGGAGTATAATATCCCACACATGTGCCAAGTGTTCTATAAGTGCAATCATTTATATTTAAGCATCCACATCTACCATCATCAATAATCAAGCACCTCACATTTGCCACATGTGTTAACCCTTAACTTGCACATATACAACTTTCATGTGCATCTGAACAACCCTTCAAGGTTCATTAGGATTTCATCCCCATGCATTAGTATAAGATGAATTAAAACTTTATACTTTGAGTTGAGGGTTTATTTTCAATGATCCAATAGCATTTATTCATTGAGCCTTATGTGGCCCACTAAAATTTTGGATTATGCTGATATTTATTTTTCCCTTTCATCCTGGTCTGTGTGACGTTATCTACAGGTTGGGTGGTCAATCAAAATTACATTAGACCCTTGGAAGTTTTTAATGTCGGGTGTTCAATCACCACTGTTTCTTGTTGTGTGGTCCACTTGAAATTTGCATCTGTATCATTTTCGGGACCATGGCCTAAAATAATCTAAAAACACAGTTGGACCGTGTGGATATACAATGCACACATAGAGGTGGGCCCTACGGTTAGGGTCCCACTTACATTTCTATTCGGGGTGTCGCAGCTAAGTCTCACCTTCAAAGAGCCACAGAAATCGTTACCGATCGATTGTGGCCACAAATAACTCAAATTAACCCTTTTAAATTGTGGGCCTAATTTGGGAACGAAAATATATATACTGATTAGGTTTCTAGCTGGATGATGGGTGGATAGTCATCAGACGGTTGTAATGAAAAATACTAACCGTCCAGATTCTACATTTAGATGTCCCTCAATATGATTTTAGGTTCTTTTATTCCTTTTGATTTTAAGGTGATCATCTATCAAGGGTAAAGTACAAAGTTGAATACGTTCTATGGACCTTTGAGAGCCTGCATGCGTATCAACCAATACGATTCTGCCGGAGTATCAAGTAATTTCCCGCTTAAAATGTCAACATCTACAGCACTTGTGTGAAAAACACGGAAACGGATTGGCTACTCCCCCTGCCACCAGCCAATGGCTGATGGTCGGTGTTCTGTGGGCCCCACCATTATGTATGTGTTTCATCCATGCCGTCCATCTATATTTCTAGATAATTTTATGTTATGAGACCAAAAATGAGATATATCCTAATCTCAAATGGACCACATTACAGGAAACAGTTTTGAATGAACGCCGACCATTAGAAACTTTTTGGGGGCCATGAAAGTTTTGGATCAATTTGATCTTTGTTTTTCCCATTTTGATACATGAATGAGGGACGCGGATTTCCAACGAGAGCCGAAGTTCCTGCGCAAAGATGCTGAGTGGAAACCTAGATATTTTCGGGGAATTCACTCCGTTCATCGTTTTTCGAGCTCATTTTAGGATGTAAAATGAGCTGTATGGATCACAGGAGAGGAAGCAGTGGGCATTTAGTGAGAATCGTTAAAGCATTCTTATGGCCATGAAGTTTTGTATCAGGCTATCCTTTGCTGTTTTCACTTCATCTCATTAGTAATGTCCTTGTAAACAGTTTGGATAGTATATAAACATCAAGGTAGAGCCTAAGAAGGTTTCAACGGTAGGAATTTTTTCCCCTAATTTTTCCTCTCGTGTGGCCCATTTAAATGTTGGATACAACTCATTTTTGGTCACACATCCTAAAATTAGCTCGAAAAACGGATGAACGGAGTGAAATCCTCAAAAACATATCTGTGAGCCCCACCCGGCATCCTTGCGCTGCTAAAGGCTTTAGCAGGAAATCCGCGTACATAAAGGAGGGAGAACATGGACTTTTTAGTTGATTTCCACTAAAATATTCTCATTAACTCATTGGTACTATCAATGCTTGTAGATCAGATCAAGACATGATATAATAAGGTATTTGAAATAGATTAATTAGTAACATGTGTTTGCCATATATGATTTTAATAATTAATAACTAAATAATAAAAAAATCACATATAAATCGGAACATGTTGCTCATCTGGCTATAGTTTGTCATGTTGTTCAGGGGAAGTATTAAATCTCAACTAGATTTTAATTAAAAAAAAAAAAAAAAAAAACTCAATGGGTCACAACAATGAGAACAATGTAAAATTGAAAGTTCAGGTGTTGGGGCACACTTGAGTTTTGTACCAATGAGAACAATGTAAAATTGTAAGCTCAGGTGTTGGGGCCCACTTGAGTTTTGTATCAATGTGATTTTCATTCCTTATATCTCATGATTCAAGCTGATGAAAGAAACAACCAGATGACCCAATACACAAAACTTATAGTTGACATCTAATAGCTTGCGTCAGGTATATATATGATTCTATTTGGGCCAGTTGTATAAGAATAAGACAATCTATCAAGGGTTATTTCACCCTGCTTGATTAAAGCTTCATTTTTTGAAAGACTTCAAAATTGATTTTTTTTTTTTTTTTAAAAAAACATGCCCCATGATCATTTGCTGAGGTTGAACATTGTGCCATGATAATGCAACTTTATGAACTTGTTTAGTTTGGGACTTTTCTTCACAACTTAGGAGTTCAACATTCCATACCCACACAATTTTCAAGTTTCTCTTTACATTACAAATAATTCAAAATTTCCTTGAACAGATTAAACATGTAGAAATAGATAGTCACATTATTTGTGAAAAAAGTATATTTGGGCATTCTCAACACTTCTTATATGCTCACTCAACAAAACTTGCACGCATATCCATAAAGGAATATTTTAGTCAGGATTATTTTTATCTTTTATGTAGCAAGTTGAACTTGAGACGGGATGTTAGAAAACTTCCGCTATAGTATGATCAAGCTGTTGTAATTCTTAATTTTTCTTTCTTTTATTTTTTATTTTTAAATCTTCATTGGAGGTATATGACTATATTATTTTATGGGAGATTTAATTCCCCTTACATTCTATATAAGACATTGTATTGCAAGTGAGAAATCAGCCATTTGCAAGCTTCTTCTTCAATCGGATTTCGATTTTTTTTTTTTTTTTTTTTTCTGAGAGAGAGATGGGAGTAATTCTGCTGAGTTTGCTTGTAATAGCTGGTGTTTTGATCCTCCCATGGGTTTGGAAGGTATTCATCCACGTTTGGTGGAGACCCAAACGGTTGGAGAGAGCTCTGAAAGAGCAAGGCATCCATGGCCCTTCATACAAACTGCTGTTCGGGAATATCATCGATTACGGCAGGACATGGAAGGAAGCACGCGCTAAGCCCATGGGCCTGTCTCACCAGATCGTGCCACGTGTCGTCCCCTTCGATCATCAGGCGGTTAAGAAATATGGTATTTTTTATTTTTATTTTTGGTTCGGTTTATTAGTTTCGGTTCTGTGAAGATAGGCTTACACATTGCTATAGACGTGTGTAGAGTATAGAAAATTAGTAAATGCAAACGGTAACACAAGTGCCGTACCATCTTTTTTGGTAACAGGATACTTCTGTAGGCAATCAGAGCCATTAAAACGGTAGGCCCCACTCTGAAAATTATTAATCTGATCAAATGACTCACTAGGTGGGCCAAAACTATAGGTGAGTCAGACCGTCCGGTTGTACACTGATTCCAAATGCGTGGCCCAACTAAAGAAAAAAACAGCCTGATTTTTCGCCCAACCCATACACATGATAGAGCCTCTTGTTTTCATGGTATGGATGTCTACAAAGGGATTCGAGTGGTTTTTTTTTTTTTTTTTTTTTTTACACACGCACACACACCCCCACACACTCATGCGGGGCAAACGATGGATGTATATGTATTATCGACGCCGTCCATCCGTTTTTCCAGATCATTTTAGCAAATGATCCAAAACTTGAAGTGTATCCAAAAACTCAAGTGGACCACTCTACAGGAAACAGTGGGATAATGACGTCCACCATAGAAATCTTCCTAGGGCCCTAGTGATGTTTATTTGTCATCCAAACTTATCATAATGTCACAAAGATATGGATGAAGGGAACATACAAATACGAACTTCATCCAAAACTTACGTGGACCTCATGAAGTTTTCAATTGTAGGCATTCGATTCACATTGTTCCCTGTTGTGTGGTCCACTCGAGCTTTGGATATGCTTCAATTTTGGTATCATGCCTAAAATGATATGGAAAAAACGGATGGACGGAGTGGATAAGGCACACGCATCAAAGTGGACCCCACAGAGTTTACTAAATACGCAATCCGCTTCCCACATGTTTACCGCGGCACGCCACCGATGAAGGGCCATGTACCGAAAACAGATCGCCTTCAGCCTTCAGGCTACCACAGAGACTGGGACCCAATGTGTCACTTACGTATTCCATCCATACCATGAAAAAAGGTAGGCCCCACCATGAAATCACCCTTGTCAAAAATCAATCCTATCCACTCATTAGGTTGGCCACACCTGAATATTGCTTCATATCGTAGGTTGTCCATTGATTCCAATGGTGTGGCCCACCTGATGATTAGACCTGGCTCATTTTTGTCCCAACTGATCTTCGTTGAGAATGATGGCCATGAAAGCCCTGCTACGAATTACAAGTTTTAAATGAATATTTGGAGGAGGTGAAATAAACATTCTCTCATTGCCAGTAAAGTAATGAAATGGCCACCTAGGATTTGGGTCTACCAAAGGTTTTTGGTGAAACCATAAAAATCATCTAACAAATACAACAAATCAACGGCCCCAATCACATGACACCCATTTCCTCCTTCCAAATCCTACGGGCACTGCACTGCCCTGTTTGGTTGACACCTAAAATGAATTCATTCCATTTTAGTTTATGATAATTTCAATGGACTCAAAAGAGATTAATTTACTTTTAGGTGTGTCTACCAAACAAGCCCCATGTGTTATCTTAGGGTTTGTTATTGCCTAGGATTTTCTGTGAAAAAATCATGAGGAAAGAATTAGCTGGATTGACTACCATTGCTGTCGATTGAGCTTGATCTTCCTCTATTCACTCTCCTCAATGCAAGAGTACATTGTGCTAGGATTTTGTAAACATGACAGTAGTGAAGAACTAGACTTCTCCTTGTAAACACTCCTCAATGACACATTTAGGTGAGCCCTTAAAAAGAGCGTTTAAGCCAAAACGTTATTTTAATCCAGACCCCAGTTTGTTCTAAAACCAGCTTTCAACAGGCAAGATTGTGAGAAACCCCCTTTTGTGGGAGTTGCAGCCAAACAGGCACCAAAGGACCCTAATACATCGAGAGTCCATTTCTCTTTTAGTATCCACATGTTTCTCCCGTACTTGAACTGATTCAAGCAACATGACAAACGCGAGCATGTGATAGGTGCACTGGCCCAGTCATGTTTACACATCACGACAAGGTGGGACCCATCAGTATCCCCGTTCCCTAATTGAACAGTTGGGATTTAGTCCAGTTTTACTAATTGTGTGATTTGTGAATGGCCTGAAACGAACAACTCTTTACGTTCTCCCACTATACTAATGCGGGTAGAATTTAACTGTTTCAGTTGTATTTTAATGCTGTTTATAAACAAAACACACACAAATATGTTGTAGTAAAGTCTTTTATTTTACTTCAGCTGTTTCTCTTCTCTATCAATCCTTATAAACAATGAAATTACTGAATGAAAACACAGGAAAAATATCCGTCACATGGTTTGGAACACTTCCATCGGTGCAGATCATGGATCTAGAACTGATAAGAGAAGTCTTTTTGAATAAGTCTGGTCACTTTGAAAAGTCAGTAGCGAGTCCATTTTTGAAGCAGTTAGTAACAGGGCTGGTGACCCACGAAGGCGAAAAATGGGCTAAACATAGGAGAATCATCAACCCCGCCTTCCATGTAGAGAAGTTGAAAGTAAGCACCCATGACTTCTTTCTCAGAAAATCAAATGCTACTCATGAATCCCCATGCGTGGCACACAAACACGGGACCTGATCGGTTCGTCAAGTGGACCTCACTGTCCTTGTGCTGTGGTTCGAAAATTGAGTGGATTGACTGCGCATGTATAAAAGAAGTGGATGATTAGAATGATTGGCCACTGGTCCTCAATCAGGACACAAGTGTGGTTCATCTAATGAGGAGGCACACCTGATGAATGGCTCTATCTCACAATTAATCGTGGCACGGCTCTTTTTTTGTTTGTTTTTCAATGATGCGCTACTGGTTATTTTTTCATCCTATAAGGTGATGACTATTTGTAAGCTGCTTTCTGTTTCTTGTTGGCTATAGCGGATGTTACCAGCATTCTCTACAAGTTGCAATGAATTGGTCAGCAAATGGGAGCAGTGGGTTGGTTCCGAAGAGTCCCGTGAATTAGATGTGCGGCCCGACCTCCAGGCTTTAACGGCAGACGTTATCTCACGGGCAGGGTTTGGTAGCAGCTATAAAGAAGGAAGGCGGATTTTCCAACTCATAACAGAACAGGCAGAGCTTGTTATCAAGGCTGTTTACATGGCATACATTCCTGGCTATGAGTGTGTTCTCGCTTCTCTTGCTTGCTTGCTTTCGTTTCCTTCTTCTTCTTCTTCTTTTCTTGTTGCATTCTTTTTCTTTCGTGTTTGGATGGAGAGAACCTAAAACATGAAAATGGAAAATCCCTACTCAAACCTCAACAAGTGGAAAACCACATAATCCATCCAAATCCAACCAATCATAATTCTATTGTTTGGTTATGAGTGTTGTTTTTCGTGTGGGAGTGCAGATTTTTCCTCATTTTGTGAGGAAAAGTTAGGAAAAGGAAATCAATTTCCCCATCTTTTTGGGTTTCTCAAATAGAAGAAGCCTTCTCATGATTGAGGTCGTATGCTTCTCCAGGGATTTCCACTAAAACAAACAGATTTGTTGGAAGCTCAACTGGATTGAATCACAATGATTAGGCTCCAAATTGCAATAGTGTTTCCTATTACTCACTGCGTGGAAGCAGCTTCAAATAGTCATTGCATTCCTTTCAAGTCCTACTTGAATGTTACATGATTGCGATTTCGAGCCAAGCAACTCAAGATGCAAATGAGGAATGGCATCTCCATTTAGCCAGTTACACTTTGTTAAACCAATCATTGCAATTCAATTCAATAGTCATCCAAGCAGAACGTAAATCAATTATTGAAAGAGTGAGCTGCACAATAGCATCTAGATGTACGCCTTTTTTAAAGACATTTATGCTTGACATCAGTTGATTTAAGTATTAGTACAGCTCAAAATCCTATTTGGGATGGCTGACGAGCACTACTTTTCAGTACTCATTTATCCCATTAGGCTAGGGGATGCGGGTGGCCCTTCTTCTGACTATATGTAAGAATTCAATTGTTAATTCCACTGTGTTTGGATGCACTAAGGAATTGCATTGCAATAATCAATTCCATAAAGTGGAAAATGCAATTATCTTGCTTGGTATTCATATCAAGGGACTGGGCTCTACAGTGCAATTTAGTTACTTTGAAGGTAGCCTTGATAGGAATGTAACTACAATACGACCACTGCTTCTCATTATTACAATTTGGTCACTCCTTCAGTACTAATTATTGCAATACAGTTCATCTGTGCATTCAAACTCAGCCTTATAAATTTCTCAATTCATTTCATAAGCGAGAAGTAATAAAATTGACCTGAAATCAGACACCCAAATGATATTTATGATAAATTCCGAAACTAGAGATCCAATTGTTTGTTTATCATAAATTCCATGTTGTGTGCAATATCAAACTGCAGGTTTTTGCCCACAAAAGATAACCTGAGGAGAAAGGAAATTGATAGAGAAGTGCGAGCTATTATGAGGAATATGATTGAGAAGAGGGAGATGGCTATGAAAATGGGAGAAGCCCATAACGATGATTTGTTGGGTTTGCTAATGGAATCTAATTTCAAAGAATCACAAGATCAAGGGAACTCCAAGAGGATGACTATTGAAGATGTGATAGATGAGTGCAGGCTATTCTACTTGGCAGGGCAGGAGACCACGTCTGACTTGCTGACATGGACGATGATCGTGCTGAGTATGCATCCGAGCTGGCAAGCACAAGCAAGGGACGAGGTGTTGCGAGTCTTTGGGAAGAACAAACCAGACTTCGATGGCTTAAGCCACCTCAAGATTGTGAGTGTTTTCGTTTCAAGTAATGCCCCTATACAAGTGAGACCAACATGGTGCCCCTGGTGAGCGCGTCATGGTCCAAAAATCAGACTGGTTGAACTTCAGGTGGGCCATACATGTTACATCGAATGTGGAAGTTGGTTGTTGTTTCTAACTGTCCATTTTCGTTCAATGTGGCCCGTCTAAAATGTAGGGTGACCTGATCTTTTGGATTGGTGCACTCACCGAAGGGCGCTTGTGATGAACTGTACAGCTCTTGTGAATTGCATGCAGATATGGATTGTTTCTTAGATTTTTCACTGATTTAGTACATGAACTGCATTTAATCGTTGGTGGGACACATCATCTTTGAAATTGTTGAAATCAATTGCAGGTAACCATGATTCTATATGAGGTTCTCCGACTGTACTCGCCTGTGGTTCTCCTCACTCGGTGCACTAACAAAAGAGTCCAACTAGGAGGAATGACCCTCCCAGCTGGTGTACAACTTGTGCTTCCAGTTCTCCTCCTCCATCATGATCCCGAGCTGTGGGGTGAGGACGCAGATGAATTCAAGCCAGAGAGATTCTCTGAAGGAATCACCAAGGCAACGAACAATCAACTCTCCTTCTTTCCATTCGCTTGGGGGCCCCGGACATGCATTGGGCAGAACTTCGCCATGATAGAATATAAGTTATCTTTGGCCATGATCCTACAACGTTTCTCATTCGAGCTATCACCCTCCTATGCCCATGCTCCTTACACTGTTCTAACTCTCCGTCCTGAGTATGGTGCTCCACTCATCCTACATAAACTTTAATGATCCATCTAGCGCTTGTCATTGAGCTGTGAGGATAGAGTTGTCTGAATATCGTTATTCCATGATGATTACTCTTGTGATGATAATAAATATCTAATGTTTCACAGTATTGAATATCCGTGTTAACTTATGTAGACAGTGCTATCTATTGTTTGGATTACGCAAATTGGAATGTCATATATTAATCAGAGATTGTTAGTTATTATTATTATTTTTTAAATAAATAAGTAATATTAAGTTCATGTGTAGAATTCAATCACAACCATGGAGACACCATTTGATTGCTAAGACATGAGCAGTGGTGAACCATTTTGTTGGTGAGATGCAATGCTAGACCATGACTCTCTACATATGTTGTGGATGAATAGTCATCAGTGACAGAAAATGCAGAACTTTAGCCCTAAAATGCCAGTTCCTCTGCGTGTAAAAGGATGCTCAACTCCCTATGAAAGCTATTCACATGTGTATTTATCTTGCTTATTCACCTGCTTATTCAGTGTTGACTGTGTAGGGACCACCATGTAGTATATGTGCGATATAACCTATGTATAAAGTGAGCCCTATAAAGATTATAAGACGATGCCCCAAAAAAGCTGGCCTATCCAATCATTATTAGGTGAGTCATGCATGCTATAAAAAATAATGGACAACTACCCAAAAATCTGTGTTCTTATATTTGCCCACGTGAATATAGCTGGTCTGGCTTATTTTGGGGTGTCCAGCCTTTTTTTCCTTTTTTTTTTTTTGTTTTTTTTTTTTTCAAATAATAAAACATATATATTTGAGAGATAATATTATAAATTGTCAATACAACTGTAGAGGCCAAAAAAAGGAGGAAGAAGAAGATGGAGAAGGAGAATCTATTCTGCCCCACCAAAGTTCCCTTCAAATAGGACCCTATACTTCTCTCTTTTGGTAGGAACAATCTGGTATTTGCCTCAGTTGCAACAAGAAGTGCCGTGCAACTGTGCCACAGAGAATGAAAACCCCTGGAGATCGATAGGTAAGGAAAAAGAGAGAAAAATAAAAAGAAAACGAGGGGTCCAGCTCCTTGACAGGCAAACCTTGTGGATGGATGGTGTTATGGGGAAAAATACGCCTACCTACTATCGATAGGCCAGGTCGAACACTAACGGCAATAGGTACGACCCAACGGTCCAACACTCACCTCTTGACCGACTAGGAAGGATGCTTCATCTCTTGGCTTCAGGCCAAGCCCAACCTCAGCAGGACAAAGCCCAGTTAAGAAGCTCGATCCCTCAACATCGGGCCGAACTTGGCTGAGGAGCTCGGTCCCCTAGCATCGGGCTGAACCCGACCCCAATGTTTGGCTGAGCTCGACCTCAATGGATAAGCCGAACTCGACCCCAACATTAACCCGAGCTTGACCTAACCGACATCTAGTCGATCCGCGATCTACGCCGAAGATCACGGAAACTTTCTCCAACACAGTCCTGCTTGCCAAAAATTCAGAAGGATCCCCGCTGCACGTAAACTCAGAATCATAGAAGGATTCTATACCCACCAAAACAAGGACAATCACACCCCACGCCACCGCCTCTTCCCACTTATAAATAAGATGATCCCCAAAGGGGAGAGGTACGCATAATCTCTAGCCATAACCCTTCTACACTCCACTAGACCCAGATTCCTAACTTTGGCATTGGAGGGTTCCCGACATACAAGCCAGGTCTCCTATCTTTATTCTTTGTGCAAGTTCACAAGCCAGGGAGGGCTGACCAGATTTTTGCTTCAAAAGATGGGATGCCAGGCGCAACTGAATAACGGGTTTGATGAAAGATACACACCATGGTGATCCCACACATAAACCTAGGGTTGGCATTCTATTCTATTGTCCAAAAACGGATTGCATGGTGTGACACACACCACCAACCTCCCTAGTGTGTTGATGTCAGCAAATTCTATGGTCTCCCAATGATCTATGTATTATATCCACATTGTCCATCCATTATATGGGATCATTTTAGGGCATTTCAAAAAAAAAAAAAAAAACTATGCGTATATCCAAGGCTTAAGTGGATCACACCACAAAAAGCAGTGGGGATTGAACGTCTACAATTCAAAACTTTTTGGGGGTCATAGAAGTTTTGAATCAATCTGATACTTGTTTTTTCACTTCATCCGGATCTCTTTGACTTCATGAACACGTTGGATGACAAATACAAATCATGGTGGGCCCTAAGAAGATTTCAACAGTGGGAATCATTGTGCCCATTGCTTTATATGGTGTGGTCTACTTGAGTTTTTGATCTGTCTCATTTTTTTTTGGCTCACAACCTAAAATGATCTCCGCCAAATGGATGGACGGTATGAATATACCACAGAATTTAGGTTGCAATCCGTTTATCATTTCCCTTAGTGGCTAACCTGAGTTGTAGATATGATTGATTCTCATGTGCAAGCTCCAAAACCCTCTGTTTTTCTCTTTTTCTCTCTGATTTTAATTGTAATCAGGAAGGTATTTATACATTCTTATATACAATTAATAAATAAAACCCACACTAATGCATTCCCTCGGTTGAATTAATTGAACCTTCGGTTGGACCAGCAGGAACCGACTCAAGCACATTGGTCGAACCGAAAATGTGCAAAAGTAAAGAACGTACAATATGAGAATTCACTATTAATTCGGTCAAATTGAAGCGACACTAATCGAACCGTACAGGATCTTCTCAGCACTAGGTTAAAGGCACTGAATCAACGAATACTCATATTGGTTAAGCGTCCACTATGCATGATCACCCATAAAATTTCTTAAAATCTTGGTTGCAGGTAACCATGATTACGTGGCACGAAAACTCAATTAGGAGGACAAACCCTCCCACTTTGCCATGTGGCCCTTTTTATGCATCATGACATGGAAATCTGGGGAAAGATGCGGATCAATAATTCAACCATGAGAGATTCATAGGAGTTTCCAAGTCTGACTATGAACAACCGAATCATTAACTTCTCATTCGAGTGGGCCCACAGACATGCATCGGGAAAATTTTTGCCTTGATAGAAGCTAAGTTAGCAAGAGCCACTATTTTACAACATTTCTTGTTCGAGCTATCTCCCCACCTATGCTCATTCTCCTTAGTTTCACTCAACAAAAGCTTGGCGCTCAAATGATATTACATAAACTCTAAGATCATCTTCACACCATCCTTGCCGTCATCAAATGACCTACTAGTATTATAGTTGTTGCATCAGAAACAATGTGCCTAGTAGCAGTTTTCTGCATTTTTAAGTTTGGAACTTATTTATTTATTTATTACACATGCACACACACCTCACACTGTAGTGGGATTTCACCACCTATGGATACTCGAACCCTTGACCGGGTGTTGAAACTCCTGAGAGTCTACTACCTGAGCAAAAGTAGAGTTCTAGCATCTTATCATATGCAATCCTTGAGTTAATAAGAGAAGCCGAATGCATAAACAGGAGTTGAATGATCAACTTATTATAACCAATGTTTTAAAACCCGACATAAAATTAAATAATAATAATAAATAAATAAATAACCGACAGCCTATCCAAGCTGGGTCAGCACAAGAACCGTTTTTCGATTTGGACCGTCTAGACCAGCAGGTTCACTAGTCGAACCGCTGGGTGGCCCCTGGTCAGGGTTTTGAAAACATTGTGGCCCCTAGTCGGGGTTTTGAAAACATTGTTTAAATGAATCCAATGTTAAATGCTAGTGTGGAAGTTGTTATCAAGCACCCCGGCACGCACGATAATCCGTCCAGGCAGGGCTCTGTGGGGCCTACCATGATGTATGGGCTTTATCTACACCGTCCATTTATTTTTCCATATCATATTAGAACCCAAAAAAAAGGCAGATCCAAGGCTCAAGTGGACCACACAGTGGGAATTGAACTCCCACCCTTAAAAACTTCTTATGAGCAGCAGAAGTTTTTTTCATCAATCTGATACTTGTGTTTTCCCTTCATCCAGTTCTATAAGGCCTTATGAACAGGTTGAGTGGCAAATATACATCAGGGTGGCCCCTAGGAAGGTTTCAATGGTGAGTTTCGTTATCACTGTTTCCTGGGGTGCGATTCACTTGAGCATTGGACCTTCCTAATTTTTAGACTCATCTTCCAAAATGATCTGCAAAAATGGATGGACGGCGTGGATAAAATCCATACATTGCAGGGCAGGACGCAATCTGCTTCCATTAATTTTGTAGTGTGGAATGTTGGTATGAGATCTGGACTGTTCATCTATCTTATCCCACCATAGCTAGGGCATATGCCAATTTCTTACCCATCAAATGATCTTAGCCATTGACTGGAGGATCTTTCGTTCAGTAGAGGAGACTGTTGGTTAGACTTTTTCCCTATCCGCCCATTTTTGCAATCAGTCGCCCATTATAGGCCTTGTGGGTCCTGCAGCTAGATCACCCAGCCGTACTCCTAAAGCTCCTGTGAAATAAGAAATTCTGGCAGAGGGTGATGAATGATACGTAGGTTAGAAATAGCGCATGTGGCATACAAGTAATTTAAATTAAACTCTTCAAATTACGGGTCTTAGTTTAGATATCTCATGAACGAGAAATTAGCTTTTTTCATTATCTGACCATCAGATTGGTGGACACTTATTGGACGGTTAAAAGTGAAGAATATCTAATTTTCCAATTTCAATGAAAAAGGGTCTATAATCGGAGGTTAGAATTGCTCAACCCATAAGCATTGGGCACACAATTTAGCTGGTTTAATTAATTATTTGAATTAATGCTTGCCATGTTTTCAATTTCTCATTGGCTAGTGTCAGAATTCGGATTGCGTACTGGGTAAACTCTATGGGCCACCATGAATGTATGTGGCTTACTCATGCCGTTGATCTGTTTTTTCAGCTCATTTTAGGGGTTGAGCCCAAAATTAAAGCATATCCAATGCTCAAGTGCACCTCACGGGTTTGAATTGAACACCTACGGTTGAAATCTTAATGGGCCACAAAGGTTTTGGATCAAGCTGATATTTGTGTCCTACTTTCATCCGTGTCTGACCTTTTTTTTTTCAGAAAAATATTTCATTCTAAGGGATAAAGTTTACAGAGGGATTTTCGGGTGGACCTAACATAAAAAAGGAAAAAGGTCACGAGAAAATAAAAGAATAGCTAAACCCTTGGGCAAAATCAAGCCTCCCTTAAATTACCCAGCCCCACCCTATCTAAAAATAAAAGACCTTTGGTCATCTTAGGAAGATTCGCCGAGGATTGGAAAAATAATCTTAGATTGGTCATTGTTGCCCCTTTGCGCTAGATCATCAGCCACACCTTGCTTGCCTAGGAGAGTAATTGATGGACACATCTTGATGTACCATGAGGTTTATGATCCTTGCTCACTAGTAGAACATGCACTACCAGAAAACTGAGTAAAATCTAGGAATTTAATCCGTAGCCATAGATATTTGGCTACGGTTTTAATCCGTAATACAACCGTAGTTGTAGGTGCCGAGCCTATAGGTCTGAAACCTATTGTTACGGATTAAATTTGTAGCGATAGATTGAAATAGCTACAAATATAATCCGTAGCAACTATTACTGTAGCCAAAGTACCTACAGCGACAACTATACCAATAACTTCTCCTGTGCGTCTTTTGCAATTATTCAAGGGCGAACCACCACTAGAGGACTCTACAACATAAAAACAAAGAATCAATCAATTAAAGAAGGATGAAAACTAAATGCAAGGAAAATATAGAATTCCCCTTATGTAAACTGAATTAATGCTCCAAACAGCGTTCCCACAAACATCAGGCCATTCCAAAGCTAAGGTGGGCCACACCATGTGATTTTTTTATGTTTTGAGCATGATTTTACATGGTATGGTCCACTTGACTTTTGGATCAGCCTATTTTTGAGAGCCAAGGAGAACATGAAGGGGCACACATGATGCACTGATGGATGTCATGCGCACATCACAATAGGGCTCCACACATTGCATAGTACGTTAAGTTTAACCTACGGTGCTTTGTAGTGGATCGGCCTCATGACAAAATCATACAGACTGGTCTGAACTTTAAAAATCCATGTGAGAATGTGAGTTGTTCAATTCAAGGCACATAAATCAAAACTTAATAGTAGATACTTCCATTATTATAACAAAGTATTTTCAATATAAAATAATTTTGTATATGCAAGTGAAAGATCAGGAACATACGCAATAAGTTCTCTAGTCGTCACTCTTGTAAGGTCCAGCCCTTCATGTGTCTTGGGGTCATTTTCTACATAATTTTGGACATAGATGAAGAACTTACGAGCACGACGCTTTTCAAATAAGCCCATCAATGGAGATTTAAGGGCCTCCATGTCTGTTGCTGGAACCATGTGAACCTGTTGCAACGATCAGCAAGTGTAGGCGTAAGCTGAAAGCCGAAGTGATGGCAGAACAGATCATCAACACATTGAAGTTTAACGAACAGAAATGGCGTTACCTTTCCTTTATTAAAGACATAGCCCCCGTCCACCGATTTGAAGCTTAGGTACTTTGTAACATCCGTATGAATAAGAACCCGAACTAGAGTACCGTTCGCCATCATGAACTGGACCAACAAATATTACTCAAACAAAATCTTCATCATACAGAAAATCAATATGCAAGCACTTTCAACCCAAGGTGACCAAATGGAATCCTCTATGCTTGACCTAACCTGAATTCCAACCCAAGGTGCCCAACCAGAATCCTCTATGCTTGACACAACCCTACCCAACCCAACCCAAATACATGTGATCATTCCCAACACTCCCTAGCCCGCCCCAAATTTGCTCAACCTGAACCCAACCAAAATTCAAATCAGGTTGGCATTTTCCAGCCCGAGGAACTTGACAACCTGACCCAAACTCAGGTTGGGTCTTTGGGTTTGCGTCAAGAAAGAGCCTTTGTAGCGATGTAATAGTTGGATTTAATTTAAACAATGGCTTCTTAGAAAACACGTGAAACATTACATATGTTCAATGATTAGAGTTGTTAAAGTTGATTTAGTAATTAAATTCAAACCTCAGTAACTATACTATGGATTCTGAATCCAAGGTGCCTAACAGAACATTAGGATTTCAAATCAAGGGTGCCTAACACAACAGGAGGATTTCAAATCCAGGGTGCACATCTCAAGAGCTGAATTTTCTCAATTTATAGAAAAATATGTAAATATGTCATAGCCAGTACCATCACAAAGCAAAATGTCAAAGATAATCCATATGTCAACAATACCTTCAGGTTGTTTAGCATTTTCACAGTAGCAGGATTAAAATACAACTGCATAGAAGGAAATTTAGATTATTAGATAGCAGGCAAAAAAGAAAAAGAAAAGAAAAATCATGCTTGTAGCAGGAAATGCTCAGTGCTGGCTTAAGCCACTCACGCCATAAAACCAGCTAATTTTTTTGAGTACGAATACAAAATGTTTTAATGGGGAAGAAGTCTATGCAATTGCAAACAAATACAGAACATAAATTGTATTTGGGCCAATGCTGCTGATTTTATAACTGCATGGTAAACTTTAGATAGTTATTGATGGCATATAGAAAAGATGGAACAGAAAGAAGGACATTGTTATGAGCTGCCTGCAAGAAAACAAATGCAGAACTTTAGAATGAGAAGACAATAAGGCATCAAGATGTATGGAACACCGAAAAATAACATACACATGAAAAACATTTCTAAGCTTTCAACTAATATGGCTGTCAGTGTCTCACAAGTTAAACATCATTCTTATCCATCTGTTCTCATTGGTTTTTGATGCAGGAGTTTCAATGGTCCTCACATCTAAACAGGGATTGGATCTCCAAAAATGCATTATACTTGAACAAAGCAACATTTTCAGGTAAGGAGAATTCATCAGTTCCAATGACAATAAAGAATTTGGGAATCTTAACCTGACGGAAACTATATGCCTCGTTGATACTCCAACTGTTTGGTATTCTCTAACAGCACCTGTGAACAAAACAACAAAACACCCGTGAGCAAAGACCAACAAATTGGATGAAATTGCAGAAGCAGTTTAATGAAGAGGAAGAGGAAATGACAAAATCATGTGTCATGATGAAGTAGCCCTCAGATTCCAAATCTAACTTGAAAGTAACGTAATTGCAATTTGGAGCCCAGATCCTCAATGTGGATGCTAAGGACATAACAGTTTCTTCTTCTTCTTTTTTTCCCCCCTGATTTCTACCTTTGCAGCTGAATAATTGCAATTCAATCAATAGTGCTTCCAAATGCACCCTTAAGTAACACAAGAAAATAGGATGCCTTTGGTTGCACCAATTGAAATTTCATGATATTTCACCATGAATCAGTCCAGTTTGGTGAAATTTTTCATGAAATTTGGTGCAACCAAATACACCCTTATATAAAATGAGATGGACTCATTTTTAAGTAGCAGCCAAACAGGGCCTTAGTGTCTGAATTCATCTATAGAGTTATGGTAAGTTTCTTACCATGACCCTAATAGAATAGAATCCACTTTCGCTGTTGAAAATATGTTATATTTTCTTCCAAATCAATGTATCTATTTTAAAATTAATCTGTGCTTCTCATCGGATTTACTTTACATTATTCCAATTATGTTAAACAATAGAGACACTTCTGGTTTTTCATTGATAACAAGGAGATTTGTTAAAAGTGCCCACTGCACAAAAAGCTACAAAGATCCATTAAGGCAATGGATAAGAATTCCCAATAAAAAAGAACAAAAGACCCCTTCCTTAGCCAGGGAGTCTTCTACTGTGGGTTCTATAAAACTGAAACTGTTCAGTAAAATCCCTCAAACAACATTTCACAGCTGTTTGAGAACCTCTTCTTCCCCACCCCCTGCTCACTACATGCTTTGCAACTAGCTATAGTGTAGGAAATCTCAAAAAGGTTCTGAATGTGGAAAACAAATAAGATGCAGGACCCATAGAACTGAATAGCCAAGATTTTTTCACCAGAAAATGCAAAAAAAAAGGAAAAGGAAAACATGGGAAACACAAGAATTCAATCATTTATTTTACACGTTCATTGAGATGTATTCAATGACTAATTGGTCCACTCTTTGGTAAGAATGTTATCTGTCAGCTGGACCAACTGAAAACTGAGCATTTTAGTCTTTGCCCTCTAAATTTCTCAATCGATCAACAAATCAAAACTGTACTGCATTACATATTTAGACTGAACATTACATGAATTACCAAAATCTGAATAACTGTAACCACAATGATAACTATTGTGAATGCACTATAATGAACAAATTATTATTATAGATAACTGTCATTACAACATAGATATCATGCACACGATATCACGAACATATTGTTGCAACAAATAAATGTAATTATAATCGCATATATCGTGAATGCAGTATAAAGAGCCACATGCTATTATGATATTTATATACATGTCATCCCAATTGACAGGCAACATCCACCTGAAAGAATGTAATAATTATAATCACTATAATGTATTGTTTGATGAACTACACATGTGCATTCTTGACAAGATACGTATCAGATGCTTGAATCTGAAATACGCAGCTCCAATCCTCCCACATGCAACATCCACCTGAAAGAATGAGCATAACTGTCATGCTTGAGCAATCAATACAGGAATGCACATGTGTTACCCGGGCAATCCTTAACCCGCCCACAGGAATTTCTTATAGTCGGAAGCAATGTGTGCCTATAGAGATGGCCAAGATAAATCCACTCTGTCCATTAGTTTTTCAAAAATACAAGTGGACAGGATTCTAAAATAAGGCAGATCCAAAACTCATGTGGGCCCATCAAATCGTGCCACCTTTTGGAGATAATCCAAGGTCCTCAATACTCAACACAAATGCATGAATTTGATCAACGAAAAACCCAACACCAATTTAAATAAGGTTGGTGATGTTCAACAACCTGACCCAACACTTTTTTTTTTTTTTTTAGTAACCAATTGAAGATAGCTTCCGAGAATTTACAAAAACAAGCCTTCCTATACATAGACAATCACAGCAATTTTAGGATTTAAATCCAGAATACCGACACAACAAAAGACAGTCAAATATCTACATCAAAGTCAATTACCATATGGAATCAAATGACCATCCATTCCAACATGCCAATGCGTAATCATTCATTAATGTATAATCTCCATGAAGAACAGAGGAAACCCTATCGAGCTGCACAAATTATTAAAAAAATAAAAATAAAAATAAAAAAATCGAAATCTAACCATCTGAACTGTGAAAAGAAACGAAAACCACCATCTGTCTGTCCAAAGTAAGAACGCCCAAAAACCTGAATGCTAATGACCCATCATTCCCCAATATGTAACCTCCATCAAGAAACAGAGCAAATCCAATGTCAGTGGTCAAACAACTAGAAATGAACTGCACAAGAAAATCCATCTAACCATCCAAACCATGAAAAGAACTCAAAACCACCAGAAACCCGAATATCCATTCTCTCCTCGACCTTAATTGCCACAATCGCAGAAGCTTCCCTATCTCGAACGAAACGAAAGCATCAGTACAAGCATAGAAAACCTGATCGTCATCGAGCAGCAGTGCTTCCCAATCACTTCTTCCGACCGTCGTGTCCTTATCCAATCCAGAAATTCTAAGAAACTCCAACGCCAGCGTGCCCATCGACGCCTGCTTCAGATCCCACCTACCATCCGTCTCTCCGACGCAGGACCGAAGATCGAGCAGATCATGGACATACAATCCATGATCCCACAACCAGAACTTGGGTTTAAGTTGCAGCCCTATTATCTACGCTTGAGTCATTAGATACAGAAACAGAGATTTCAATGGCGCATCCAAATGCAACTGATTTCAGAAACAGAGAGAGAGGTTAGGAAACAGAGAGAGGGGAATGCGGCCGAGAGACAGAGAGAGGGTGAGGGAGAGCGGGAGATCGAGAGAGGGCGAGGGAGAGGGAGAGGCTGGAGAGAGAGGGTGAGGGATCTTGGGAGATGGAGTGAGGGAGAAAAGGGCGGACGCAATAGGTACGCGGGCGGGAGAAAAAAGGCGGACTTCATTTTGGGGAGGGGCGCGTGACGGAGGCCCATTAGGACTACGGATTTTTGGACTGTGGGGCCCACCGTGATGTATGTTATTTATCCACTCCGTCCATTAATTTTAAAATATTATTTTAAGGGTTCACTCAAAAACTAAGTTAGATCGAAGCTGTAAAAAGACCACACAATATATTAACAATAGAAATTTAATTTTTATTATTTCTTTTGTGTAGTCCACTTGTACATTTAATCTACATAGTTTTTGGGCTAATACACTTAAATTATATATCAGAATTGATGGGCGACTTAAATCAAACACATATATTCCAATGGGCCCCACAGAGCCCCTTAAGCACCATCAATATCTAATAAGGTTCCGGTGAGGATGTAGGTTTTAGGTACAGATAAATTAGGTTTTAGATACGGATTAAATTTGTAGCACAATTATCCATAGTCAAAAACTTTCAAAGTCTATAACCTTTGCTCGATTTTTTGATAGTGACGGTCCACGAGGGGGGAGAGTTCCTCTTGAGGATTTCTACGACAAACTTGGAGTCACTTTGGCAAAGCCCAATTCCGCACAATGGGACAGGCCCTATCAGATTGCCCTAATCTTCGCCTGAGAGTTAGAGGCAAAACTGTAACTGGAAGTGAATGCAAATAGGAAGTCTCCCTCGCTATCTCTAGCAACGCCGCCACCCTCGACGGGCCTTGGTTCCCCAGGGCTGATCCATTTACATTAATTATAACTCAATCCCTTTTGAGTCTAGTCCATTTGATCACCCAGTCCGACCACCTAGACTGACCTTGTGAATAGGTTGGATGACAAATAAACATCACCATAGACCCTCGGAAGGTTTTGATTGCGGACATCATTATCTCCACTATTTCCTATGGTGAATAAAATCTTTTAAAAATACGCGCTAATTAAAAATTAATTAACACTTAGGCTTCCGAGCCAAGTGGGTCCAATTGTTTTGACTACAAGAGATGTAACAATATGAGTAACTAGTCTATATGTTGAGAAGTGAAATACCAATTGTATGTGTTACAAGTTAAGTGCCTAGTATATATATACTTTTAATCATGCATTCATATGAATTAAACAAACTCAATCATAAACAAGAGTAGAAATGTATCCACATAAGCCAATCACAAACACAATGATGCATAGTGGTTCAGTTAAATACATATTCCACTCCCGACAGACGCACTCTCCTTGAGTGTACTAGATTTTACTATCACGGAAGTTTGAAATAGGTTTACCTCTAACATTTAAAATGGTTTTTAATAGGTTCACCTTATACTTACACAAGAACCTATACGTACGCACCTGTGTCGGTGGAACATGTACACACCCTTATTAGTGGACCATGTTTCCACCTGTGTCTGTGGCTTCTATGGAGACAATTGATTTTCTATTGGTTAACCAACAACTACTACGGTCCTAATCTAAAGACCTATGTATACTCCCACTAGAGGCTCCCACGAAGACTAACACGTATGCACCCGTGCCTGGTGGCGGTCCTACATAAGAACCTACATGTTTACACTCGTGTCAGTGGCCTACGTACGCACCCATATTTAGTGGTGATACGATTTTACAAAATGACTTACGTGAGTTTGAGTCACAAACTCTGTACTCAATCCCATATAAGGAATGAGTGTGTGAACTCTAAAACTGACCAACTTTACTTGTCAAATTGAGCCCCAATGATGCGCCTTGCTTAAGAGCTTCTTTAATCTTAAATCAGCTACTCAATTGATCCCTCAATATTTGAAATTGATCTTCTTTCCGCCTCCTTAAATTGGCTACCTTACACTTGATGCTCCAATAAGGCTACCAAGGTAATGGGAGAGGGGTTGAATCTAATATTACTATATGATAGTTGGTTCAAAATGAGAATTTACCTAAATGGGTATTCTAGAGGGTATTTAGACAATGATTTATCTACGGTGTGACGTCTAAACTCTACAAAATGCAAGATGACATGTTTTTAATCAAATGGAACTTTGAATGCTTATTAAAGTAATTAATCACAATGAAGAATGCATATATCTCTTTGGGTGATAGCCTATAAGTGTTAGAAGGTATCGGGACACACTAGGGATTCTAATTCATTTTAAACCATTGATGTCACAAAGATCTAGTTGTTAAGTTTATAGAAAAAAAAAAAATCCAACGGATCTATAACGACTAGTTTGGATCAATCGAACTTAATTCAATTATAAGGCAGAAAGCTTGCTGGACACTTTTACGTACTTTCAATTGATCGAACTTGATATGTCGATCGATCAAGGTTTCTATAAAACATGGCAAAAAGCTCACTAGACTATTTCGGTCATCTTCAATTGATTAAGATCGAAGGTTCGCTCGATCAATCGACGATCAATCTAACTTGTGCTTCTTTTTTTTTTACACATGATCTAGTTGGTGCAAACCTGATGACTAAGAATTTTCCTATATACAACAAATTATGTAGGGATAGGTTTGTTTTGAATATAAAGGTAGGATTACCAAGGCACCTCAAGATTTACCTGTTGTCTTCGACCTACCTAAATAAAAAAAATCTATTGTAATATGATGGTGACTGTGTGGATTTTCCCTTAAATTTAGACCACTCATTAGTTTACTTTTAACCATTCATTTGATAACTATCAATTGGATGGTTATTTTTTTTAATGTGATTATAGATATGTGCTCCATCCATAATGTTCAACACAATTTGGATGGACGCGGATTGCACACTGACATTATCAACTGCGGTGTAGCAACTGGATGGTGCCATGTGAGCTCCCACCAGGCCATAAGTATTTTATCCATGTCATCCATTCATTTTGGACCATTATTTTAGGGCATGAGCCCAAAATTGAGGTAGATCTAGATCCCAGGTGGACCACATCAAAATAAACATTATGGTAGGCTCGAAAAAGGATTCAATGGTTGGTGTCATTACCCCCACCCTTCCTGTAGAGTGATCCACACCATAACCTAGGACGAAAGTGAAGAGTTTTGGAGACGGTATGTATATGCTTTATTTGACCATGTCATCTCGTGATTAAGATATTATGCCACTTGACAGTGAGATATAAATAAGAGACAAATGTGAAAAAAATCCAACCGCTCTAACAATTAAATATGATTTTTTTTAAAAAAAACTCATGATTAGTCCCAAAAAAATAAGTCTGGATAGCTATTGTCACGAGACATATGTGTCACATATTTCGCTAACGTGACAAAGTCGACTACTCGCGAATAACGCCAATGTGCCATGACATCACATAAAAGAAATCCTCATGGCCGAGAAGTTTTATGGAGCTATGAAGCAATATACAAGTAACACTAAGTTAGACGATTTTCATAGTGCACATGCAATAACCCAATGTTGTGTAGGAAATTACACACTCTTGCACATAGGGGTGTACATGGGTCGGGCCGAGTCGAGCTGGCCTCAGCTCGTCCAGGCCTGTTCAATAGCCACACAAGGCCCGAACCCGACCGGGCCTGGTCACCGGGCCATCATCTCCAGCCCGAACCGGGCCCAGCGTGAGTTCGGGCCGAGTTCGGGCCAGTTTCGAACCTTACAGCAAGTTCATGGGAAGGGCTTTGGTAGGTAATCCACGTCCCATTACAAGGCCCTCGATCAACGGTTTAGATAGTTGAACTATAAACTCCACAAAAAATCTAACTAGTCAGGACATTTACATACATTTGACAAAGCATAAAATAAAATATTTTATACAAATTAAATACAGTCATACACGGGTTGGGCCGAGCCGAGTTGGGTCGGGCCGGGGCGAGTCGGATTTCGGACCGAGTCGGGCCGAACTGGGAGGTATCCGAACTCGGCCTGAACTCACTTTCGGGCCTAGAAAATTGGCTCGTCCTGACCCAAACTCAGTTCGGGGTCGGGCCAAGTCGGGCTTTTTCAGGCCGGGTCGAGCGATCTAATTGGGCTAGCCCGGTTTGTGTACACCCCTACTTGCACATACAAACCTACAACACGTGGAACATAATGGATACCGAGACACTCTTGCACATACAAACCTACGACACTTGGAACATAATGGATACCGAGACACATTGTAGATTAGAGAGGAGTATCATTATCTGTCCACTTAGTATGTGCAATTGAATTTCAAGGATAAAATTCTTGTAAGGGGTAGAATTAGGAGTGTATATCGAGTTGAACCGAGTGGAGCTGGCCTCTGCTTGACTCGGCTCGGCCACTGGCTGACCTCAGCTCGAACTCAGCTCAGCTCGGTCCTCGAGCTTGATTGGCCAGCTCGGCTCGGTTCGGTCAGCAGCTTGGGTCAAGTTCGAGCCAAGATCGAGCCGAGTTCGCCCTGTACTACACCTTCAAAACCCATCTGTATGTGAAATAGAAGCAATGGTTTTACAAGTATTGTATCAAACACCTTCTAAGCAACATATAAAAACCAAGAAAAAAGGGTATTTATTCCATGTACATACCTTCCTTGCCACAGGCCACACTTCGTTGAGTCATTTTATCAAACACTTGGTGAGCAACATCAATGGCAAAGTAACCGAGTCACAGAACTGGTTCGAACCGAGTTTGATTCGAGCTGGATTCGATCAGAGTCGAGACAAGCCGGGGCTATCCGAACTCGGCTCGAATTCAATTTTGAGCTCAAAAAATCAGCTCGAACTCAGCTTCGAACCGAGTCAAATTGAGCTTCTTCAAGTCAAGTCAAGCGAGCTAACCGAGCTAGCTCGGTTCGTGTACACCTTAGGTAGAATGTATAATGACCGAGGATTTTAGAGTATATGCATACACTTGTATATGAGTACACTTGCATTCATTCAAGCATCCTGCATTCATCCACGCATTCATGCACATATATATCCATCAATTTATCTAAGTATGTGAGGCTAATTTTTTTAATGTGAACCATCGACTTATGTAATCATCAATTTTATGATTTTATGTGTGTACATGTACACTTACACTCAGAAGACCACTCGTTTATCCATAAATCAACTCAAATACGCACACACGTGCGTGCACGCACACATACACTTTTACTATCATCACTTACATTCACAAGACCATCCGTTTATCCATAAATTACTCAAATATAACCGTTGAACATATCATAAATGTATCTGATCACGACTCTCAACCCATGTCTTAAAACCATTTAATTAGGGCCTCGTAACTATACTAAAAATATGCCCAAATAAATTACTCACTTGTACACCCAATCAACATAATCTAAATCATACAATTTGGAGTTACACAGACCCATTGCAAACCCGTAAAGTTTGTTATTAATTTGCCTTCATAATCTCTACCTTAGACTTGCATCAATAGTTACTATTGAACACACGATTTAAATAAGATCTCTGAGATATGTGATAACATGCTTAAACTATTCAAAACAATTCAAATATAAAGATGAACCAATCCATTGATTCTTACCCTAAACTAACATGTTTAAATCCTCCAACTTGATCACTAATTCTATGCTATAATTCATTTGTCAATTTCCACATTTGATCGTACACACAATCATTCACCGGATCAATCGTGGAGATGCCTAATTAGACTTAGATCTAATAATTTAACTGTTTACATCACCATCCCATCATAGTGAACTTGCCTTAACATTATTCAAACTATACCTATACTCGTCTATCCTCATTCTAATCCGACAATATTATTCCTTACCCTTTGAATGATAATATCTTACCATTAAATTTCAATCCCAATTGCTAGTAGCGCATCTATTGATCATCTAAGATTTTTCTCGGTGTACACGTTCCTACCCTACACTACTATTAAAAAAAAAAAAAAAACTAGTGTGACTAGGGGCGTACATCGAGTCGAACCGAGTCGAGCTGGCCTCAGCTCAACTCGGCTCGGCCACTAGCTGACCTAAGCTCAAACTCGGCTTGGCTCAGTCCTCGAGCCTGACTGGCCAGCTCGGCTCGGTTTGGTCAGCAGCTCAAGCCAGCTCGAGCCGAGTTTGAGCCAAGATCGAGCTGAGTTCGCCATTGAGGCATTTTCACAAACACCTGGGCTACAACTTTAAAATCCCACTATATGTAAAATAGAAGCAATGGTTTTACAGGTATTTTATCAAACACCTTCTAAGCAGTATAAAAACCAAGAAAAAAAATGGTATTTGTTTCATGTACATACATTCCTTGCCACCGGCCACACTTTGTTGAGTCATTTCATCAAACACTTGGTGAGCAACATCAATAGCAAAGTAACCGAGTCACCAAACTGATTCGATCCGAGTTCAATTCGAGCTAGATTTGAGCTGGATTTGATTTGATTCGAGTCGAGCTGGGGCCAATTCAAACTCGGTTCAAACTCATTTTTAAGCTAAAAAAATCAGCTTGAACTCAGCTTCGAACCGAGTCGAATCAGGCTTTTTCGAATTGAGTTGAGCAAGCTAACCGAGCTAGCTCGGTTGGTGTACACACCTGGGTGTGAGTCTGATCGCGATGAAAATTTAACTAACGCTTATCCAATCCAGCTAAATCATACATCTTCAATCCTAATGTTTAATTCTCAAGATCAAGTATACGGAGTTCTCATTATATCCACAACGTGACTTGCCCAAAAATCAAATAACGACAATCACTATGATCTATAGGCGGCTTCCAATGAATCTACTAATCTACTTTTCACATCAGGCCTCATATGGACCCATTTCTGAATTCCAGGTGTCATCTAAGAAGAATCCTGTCAATTCCAGGGTTATTAAGGTAAAAAAAAAGGTTAGACAAACATATAAACCCTACACCGCATACCTTCACTTGGTAAATCAAATATGAACCAACTGACCATACATCTAGCTACCCAACATGCCTATCAGCTAATCTAACTACATACCACACACATGAGCCGCGGTCACAGCTTGCGCTGCTTCACAATTAAGTATCCACTATTGAAACAATTGTGTTGGGCCACAGTTTTTGGATCAAGGCTAGTATTTTTGGAAGCCGATTACAAACCGAGTAATTCAATGCGCTTCAGCACACTGAGTAAACTGTTTGAGACCCACCATGATTTATATCTTTTATCCGCGTCGTCCATCTCTTCATTTCAGTCCATGAGCCCAAAACTGAAGCATGTACAAAGCTCAAGTAAATCACGCCGTTGGGAACAATGTGAATTGAATGTCTACCATTGAAAACGAAGTTTTGGGTTAAGATAATATTTGTGTTTTCCCTTTATTCATGCATGTGTGACCTTATGAAGAAGTTGGATGACAAACAAACATCGCTGTGGGCCATAAGAAGGTTTCACCGGTGGACATTGTTATTACCACGGTTTCCTGTGGTGTGGTCCACTTGAACTTTGGATACGATTCAATTTTGGGATGGTGCCCTAAGTTGTTCCGTACAAACGGATGTGCGGCGTGGATAAGACACATACATCCATGGTAGTCCCCTGCAGAGTTTAATCAGTACGCAATTACGCAATTGGCTTCCAGTATTTCTCTGGTTTCAGTTCATCCCAGTAGGAATGGATCCATGAATGGTACGGATGGCATATAAACATGCGGATGGGCCCACAAAGTTCAGAAAAAAAAAAAAAACTCCCTCTCTCTCTCCTCCTTTGAAAGAACGTACGTAGGTCCTGAACCCACCACGTTCGGGCCACCATTACAGTGGGACCCATCTGATCCGGACCATCCATCACACTAGACCATAGGGAGGTTTGAATGATAGGGGCGCATTTTCCTACTCATTCCTCGAGTCGTGCGGCCCACCTGAGGGTTAGATCTGCCTCAATTTTGAACCTATGTCCTAATGTGATCCGGCGAATCTAATGGTCGGGGTGGACAACCTCACACGGTGGACCCCACTTAGCTTTCCCGTCGCAGCTTCCGCAGGCAATTCGCGTCCCACGACCCTTGAAAGCCGTCTCCGGCTTCTTCTCCTACTTCTTCGGCGTCATGCGAGAAACGCCTCCACAGCCAGCTGTAACCCATCAATCTGGACCGTAAAAATTAATATATCCGTAGCGGTCGCAGATCTTCAGCAACACGCAACTCTAAGATGTCCGGTTTTCTCTCCTTCCTCTTCGGCAACTTGAGGTGGCGGAAGGAAACAAATCAAACAAGGAACCCACCGGGAAAATGTGCTCAGAGCTTGGTTTTCTCGTGTCCTGAAGCTCCCTGGGACAAATCCAAGCCGACCATACGTGGCGAAATGATCTCACAAAACGGATTAACAGATTGGATTTCTCAAAAACATCACGTTGGGCCCCACCTAGGTTTCCTGCGCAGCAACTTCCTGGGCTTCGCAGGAAATCCACGTCCTCCCTAAGCGGTGACTTCAGAAGCAGATTAGCTACGTATAGGTTGAGTAGCCAGTCTCGCGACTGAAGAGACGTCACCAGGTTCTGTGGGCCTCACCATGTTGCATACTTTGTATACACACCGTCCATCCATTTGGAGAGATCATTTTAGGTCATGACCGCCGCCCGTCTGGTAACTTTGAAATCGGCTACTCACGTGTTGTATGGGTTTTACCTATACTGTCCATCCATTTTTCCTTATCATCTGGGCATTATCCCATAACTGAGGCAGATCCAAATCTCAAGTGGACGACACCACAGGAGGCAGCAGTGATAATGATTCTCACTGTTAAATATTTTTTAGGGCCACCGTGATGTTTATTTGACATCCAACCTGTAGATTAGATCACACAGAACTGGATGATGGCAAAAAACAATATCAGCTTGATCCAGGAAGTTTTTAATGGTGAGAGTTCAATCAACACTGTGTGGCCCACTTGAGATTTTGATCTACCTCAGTTTTGAGTTCATTCCATAAAATTATTTTAAAAAATGTATAAACAGCGTGGATTTATCACTAACATTTTGATCCAGACCGTCTTTCTCATCCCACGGTTGATAGCAAGGTTCGGTGCAGCGTCTCTCTCTCTATATATAACGCTAATTTTAAGGTTCTAGCTGGATGATGGGTCGACATCCACTAGATGCTTGTAATAAAAATACCAACCGTCCAGATTCAACAATTAGCTAGATGTCCCTTAATCTGATTTTAGGTTCTCTTCCTGTAGATTTTAAGGTGATCATCTTCCAACGTCTACAACAATTCTGTGTAAAACACCCATATACATGAGAGAGGGAGGAAGGGAGATCTAATCATTATTCTTAGTTGACTTTCACTAAAATATTCCCATTGACTTGTGAGTATTATCAAAACTTGTAGATGGGATCATGATAAAAAAAAAAAAAAAAAAAAAAAAAAAAAAAAAAACTCAAAACAAAAAGAAAAAAAAAAAAAAAGTATTGTCAAAACTTGTAGATGGGATCATGATATGATATATACGGGTGCATCTGAAATAGATTAATTAGCAGCACGCGCTTGGCATAAATGCTTTTAATAATTAATAACTAAAGAATAAAAAATTCGCAGAAAAATGGGAACAAGTTGCTCAATTGACCATGGTTCGTCATGCTGATTAACGGTAATTAATGCCTAATAAATAAAAAAAAAAAAACTGAGATGGGTTAGAACAATGTAAAATTGACACTCTTATAAGAACACCGGATGATGATGAAAGAGCGGATATCCCATCCACAGTGAGGGGGTCGATTACGTTGGACAATGTAAGGCTAGGAGCAATTAGAAAGGGCTAATCATGCCCTTATCTGGGTATTAGTTTTGGCTTCTTTTAGGATTTGTGGGTTTGTGTTTCTAGGGAGCATATGATAGGTTAGGTTACTGATCTTATTGTGGCACCAACTTGAAGCGTTAGGTTGTATATATATTTTTTTAATATATAATATTAGCTAGTTTTATTTTATTTTATTTTTTTTTAGGAAGAAGACCACGGTCACCAGCACATGAACCTATGATTGGCATCCAATAGCTCTCTTCAGGTCTTAAGATACGACAATCTACCATGGGTTATTAATTTCACTGTTTGATCAGAAAAAATAAAAATAAAACTTATATATATATATATATATATATATATACTTGTTACACTTGTTAACTGTCAGGCTGATAAACTCTTCTTTTACATCTCAGGAGTCCGACATTCACACTCATGCAATGTCATTGTGGCAATAAAGTTTTTCTTCTAATTATAAAAAGTCTCATTTTCCATGAACAACTTAAATATATAGAAATTAATTGTCACATTATTTATGAAAAAAATATCTTCAAGAATTCTCAGCACCTTTTTTTTTTTTGGGAAAATATTCACAAAGGCACTTGGTCAGGGTCATTTTCATCTTTTATTCGGTGAGTTGGGCGTCAGGAATCTCCATACGCCGAATTAGTATTAGGAAACTCCAGCTATTGTATAATCCAGTTGTTGTAATTTTTATTTCTCCTCTTTTTATATTATTTTTAAAATCTTCCCTAGAGATATGATTAGGAGATTCAATTCCCTTCTTATTCTATATAAACCATTGTATTATAATGAAAGTAATTAAGAGAGACTTCGGCCATTTGCAATCTTCTTCTTCTTCAATTGGATTTCAAATTTTGTTGAGAGAGAGAGATGGGAGTATCTCTGCTGAATTTGCATGTAATTGCTGGTGTTTTGATCCTCCCATTGGTTTGGAAGGTATTCAACTACGTTTGGTGGAGACCCAAAAGGTTGGAAAGGGCTATAAGAAGCAAGGCATCCATGGCCCACCATATAAACTGCTGGCCGGGAATATCATCGATTACGTCAGGGCATTGAAGGAAGCACGCGCTAAGCCCATGGCCTGTCTCACCAGATCGTGTCACGTGTTGACCCCTTTCATCTGCAAACGGTTAAGAAATTATGGTATTTATTATATATATATATATAATATATATATTATATATATATATATATATATATATATATATATATATATATATATATATATATTTCAGTTTATTAGTTTCATTTCTGTGAAGATAGGCTTGCACATCGCTGTACATTATTAAAAATTGGTCAGAGGCCTGATCACGTACATGCAAGCGGTGCCACAATTTCTGACATAGGGAGGGACGTAATGACGTCAATCACCTTCCTAGGGAATAGCTAATCTAAATCGACGGACCTCTCTACGCTACTCCGAGAGCTTCCTCGAATATTCCTAGTAGGGCTTTCATGAATTCACGAGGGATAAAAATAATATATAATACGTCGAAAAACTCATTCCGATTTGCTGCGACCTATTCTACATCAATTTATGTGACACTTCTATAAGAAATTAGAACCACTAAAATGGTAGGCCCCACCCTAAAAATTATTAGGCCAATCAGATGGCCCACTAGATGGGCCAAAATAATTGTATGTTGAGTTAGACTGTTCGGTTGTACTGTTAACGAAAATTACATATTTATAATTTCTATAAAATAATAAAAGAAACCGAAACGTTAAGGACAAGCAAAAGTACATGTGATCACATTGTCCTTAAAGCATTATTCGCCCATTCTCAAACCGATAATATGTTGCTGGCAAATAGCTTCTAGGATACGATGAGCCTATATGTGGTTCTGCGTTCAGCAAGCACGAAAAACCACCAATGGAACTCTATGTACAAAATTAAATACAATCCGATAGATAAAGCTAAAATTAAATCCTAGAACAGTGAGAAGATTATATATATATATATATATATATATATATATACTATATATTATATATATAGAGAGAGAGAGAGAGAGGACCGAGAGAGAGAGAGGATGCGAGAGAGAGAGAGAGAGACGAGGAGGAGGAGAGAGAGAGGAGAGAGGAGGGGAGATTCGAGAGAGAGAGATGCTCACCTGCGACCTACGCATTGTGCGCGCCTTTGCACACGTGTCATGGGTGTAATCTGAACGGTCCATGTGATGTGGAATCCCATGAAACCTTTGCACACGTGTCATGGGTGTCTAATCTGAACGGTCCATGTGATGTGGAATCCCATGAAACCTTAAGGGACAAATTTTCACTCTGATCTAAAATTTCGATGGGCCATAACAAAGAGAAATGCAAATCAAGGGAGAAAACTGTTTTCATTTTTCATGGCCCACCAAAGTTTTGGATCAAAGTAAAACTTGGGCCCGGGAGGTTTCATGAGGTGATGCTTCACATGGACGGTTCAGATTTTGGATCCACATCACGTATGATGGGTTCTCAAAAAAGTTTGCACTAGTTCTATGCGAACTGGTGCGCGAGTATATATATAGTTGGTTTAGACTACTGCTTTGGTCTATTTTATGAGGACTGCCAGCTAAGGTTCGTATTGAACCTTGCTTACTTGATCAGAAGTCACTATAGCTTTTTTGGATGGGTCGTATGTGAGAGTGATTTAAATGGTTGGTTACGGTCCAATGAACCATCCAGGCATTATTTATATAGGCCGGGATTGCTGGACATTTTGGTAGAGGGTCATAACTCCATATGACTGTTTATGGCTGTTGATAAGAAACTAGCCGTTATTTGGCTGTTTCTAACCGTTATGCATATGGGACAACTAGCTGCATGCTAGCCATTTATACACTATTGGCTGGACATTTTATGATTATTAGGCTAGCCACATACAGTAGTTTGTGCATGGTTTGATTTAATACTGCATGTGTAGTTACACTTCTCTTAAATGGTTAGTTTCCAGACTCTATAAAAGATAGATTGGTCTCATTCAGACCACTTTCCCACAATACTACAGTCACCTGACCCACAACCTTTACTTTACCACGACTCGTACCTGTTTGCGTAAGGTTGTGAGGGAGCGACCCATCTGTGAGACGATGCGCACGTGTAAAGTACAAAGTGAGCCACTATTTCCTTTACAGCCACACTGCCTCACATGCCCACCCCCTCGTACTGAGACCATGACCGAGCCTGAGCCGATGCCCGTACCCGTGCGTGCATGAATACATAAGTCTCGGTACTCCACAAATCTACATAGCAAATAATAAGGTACTCCACACCCTATATATAACACAATATTTTCTCTCTTTCGTGACATGGGACTTCTCAAAACATAAAAAAAAACCCAAGTTTTTAAAACAAAACCTCTATATATATATATATATATATATATATATATATATATATATATATATATATATATATATATAGGTTTAGGTACTATGTGCTCGAGCTCATGATAAGCTCCCGTGAGGTCGAGCTAGTGGGCCCCCCGTGATGCGTGTTGACCATCAACACCGTGCATTTGATGGGTCCCCTTTAAATTATGGATATCCCAAAAATCAGCCGCATACGGAACTCAAGTGGGCCATACCATCTAAAATTATGTGAAGACATGCCAAAAAAAATAAAACATTGGTGGGGCCCACCTGAGTTTTGAATGCTGCTGAAACTTGATTTGAACCCTCATCCATGGTGGGACACACATAATGGATGGGTTGGATTTGCAAACCACATCTCGGTGGGCCCAAAAAACATCCCATGAATGTTTTAATGGTGCACAGCCCCTCTCCACTTTTGTATGTGGTGTGGCCCACAAAAGTCACGGATTGTATTGATTTTTGAGATCTAGGCCCACGATGGAATGGTGCATCTGACTGATGGGGTAGATGTTCGAAAGGCATCACGGTGGGGCTCACACAGCTCGACCTCATAGGACGTTCCCATCAGCTCGAGCGCATAGTACCTTTTTCCATATATATATATATATATATAAAATATTTTTTTAATCAAATAATTTTCACAAAATTTACACTGATTCCAACTGGATGGCCCACCTAATGAGCAAAATGGTCTGAGTTTTGTCTCATGTGGTGCACATGACCAGGCCTCTAGTTTTCATGGCATGGATGTCTACAAAGTGGCATCGTGCTGTGAAAGATGGTGCGGTACCACAAGTTGCCTTGCTTGTAAGTGATCACTTCTAAATTGCTAAAGCGATTTAAGTCAGCGCCTTCGGGCTACCAGAGCGTCTGGGACAGTACCATCATTCCCGCCAATATGCCGTTTACGTAGTCCATCCATACCAGGAAAAAGGCAGGCCCCACCATGAAAATCACCATTCTAGAAAATTTATCCGATCAGCTCACTAGGTTGGCCACACCTGAACGTTGAATCATATCGTAGGCTGTCCATGGATCCCAACGGTGTGGCCCACCTGATGATTAAATCGGCCTCATTTTTGTGCCAGGTGATCTTTGTTGGAATGACGGCAATGAAGGCCCTGCTATCAATTACAAGTTTGCAATGAATATAATTTGGACGAGGAGAAATAAACATTCTGTAATTGCTTTTAAAGGAATTGAAATTGTCATTTAGGATTTGGAATGCATTGGATTATAAATTACAAATCAAGATGATTGCGCATCCTCAATTGTATTCGGCAGCTTGTGTAATCAGAATGCAGAATGCACTGGAACCCAAAAACAGCAATGCCGAAATTCTATAATATATTTACAGGATTTTGAATTAGATAACTAAATTAACTTTAATTTCCCTAATAATTATTATATATATGTGATATTTGCTAGAATGATTATAATAAGCCCTTGGAATATATACTTTGGCAAAAAATGATAAAAATTTTGAGACTCAAGTAAGCCACAAACATAGGATCACAAAAGAGCAACTCGTCAACATTTTTTAATTATTGATTTACATGGCCAATGCATGGGCTATTCATCATTCTCTTGATGTAATTTTAGTGATGTAATCAATAATTTGATTATTTTAGAGTATCATCATAGTGCGACATGTATAATGGATTAATAGCCTAGTGACACATTTGTTACGTATGTAATTCTTCTACTTTTAAAGAGGAGAAAAAAAAAAAAAAAAAGACATTTGATTCTGAATAACAGACGAGGGGAGAGATTTCAAAAGACAACAATATTGTAAATTGTGTATTTCAAATACATCCTATTTCATTTTGTCGGAGGTTTTGGTGTCGCGAGTAGTTTGCCATTTTAGCCGGGCTTTGTGTATGTTTGTATTAAGGTGGGTTGTGTCATCTAATAGGTGAGGCCTGATCTTTTTGTGGTGCCTACCTATATGTTCTATTCAGTTTTATTTTTGTAGTCTTAATAGAGTTTTTGGTGTTGTGCTCCCACCTTTCTCTAACATTAAAAAAAAAAAAAAAAAGCTTCATTCCAAATACCTTTGAATTGATGTTACCAAACAACTTTCAAATTTTGAATGCACTCAAATATTCCACATTGCCAAATGATGATTTTTACAAAACTATGAAAATCATCTAACAAATAAAACAAACCAAGGGTTATTTTTCAAAACCTAGTAGCAATTAGTGATGAGCAATCTCATGACACCAATTGTCTCCTTCCAAATCCTATAGTTAGAAATGAAAGTGTGTAAGAACAGAAGAATGGAACACAACTCTTATGTATGTAAAATTAAAATATGCAAAACTAATATGTATACAGATCGCAACCACAATTTACACTTACAACTACATGATTTCTACATCTTCTCATGACTACTCACAGCTACTTCTCACTCCTTACAAATACAACAATTCTCCGATTTATAGTTTTTACAAGCTAATGTCAATTAAAATAAATGGTTGAAGATCCCCACGTGCACTAATTCAAACCAATATGTGTAACGTCGGTTAAAAAGATAATCTAGTTATTGAAGTGATGTTTTTGCCAAGATCAGTTACTGAAGTGAATGTTGACTATAAAAATGCCCATCATCAACACTAACTTTCTTTAATTCTGGGTCTCTTAATCATCCCAAGTACTCCTCAAAATTAACTTGGTCTTTTAAGTACTCCTCAAATCTAGTGATAATGTATTTCAATGTGTTTGGTCCTTACATAGAAGATAATTCTCGGCTAACTTGATAGCTGATAAGTGGTCACAATAAAGGTACACTAATTTCTCTACTAGTTGATGTAGGATTTTTAGTAAGACTGTTAGCCACTTTGTCTTTTATTGAAACTACAACATATGTTTAGCCGGAGCTTTCTGATTCCCCCAATAAGTTTTCTAGCTCTACAACAGATGGCTAAGTCCGCCATCCCCTGATGACCGTCATGAACCCGTTATACTCGGGTCTCAATCCTCAGTGATAAGCCTCATTATCATTAACCCACAAATTAGAATTGAGTTGGTAGATCTTGTTACAAAGGGTTTTCACTTTCATGAAATATTGGCCAATTATCATCAACCTTGGTGTAAATATATATTGCGAGCTCGTCATTTAAAATTTGGAGACAAGCATCGTTTATCCTGGCAAAGAGAGTTGTCAATGTAACCTAAGCTAATTTTGGTGTATCGGCTTTCCAAATGTGCTCTAACAACTCTTTTTGAATTGTTGCCTTTAGCACATATATGGCCTTCCCGGTTTTAAATTGCCATAAATGTAGTACTTCCACATATTCTCTTATGAGGTCAACAATTTCACTATTGCTGACGACCTTCCAGATTACCTGACCTTGTAGGTATGACTCCATGAATGAGCGTCACAAATCGTAGTTGTGATTATTCAACTTTTTGAGCCCTCTAGTATTTGCAAAATCCACCATCATGCTTGGTGTGGTCGCCCATCGATCTTCACCACCAAGAAGCTCGGGCCCCAACTGTTCGGCTTGAAAGCGTTGCACTACTCACATTGGACTGTACATGAATAGAATAGTGACTCTGATATCATTTGTAAGAAGAGGAGAATAACATAACACAAAACTCTCATGTACATAAAGTTAAAATACACAAAACTTTTAAACTTTTATGTATAGAAATCATAACTACAATTTACAGTTACAACTCACACACTTAAAATTATAAGACTTACAATTATAACACTTACAACTGCAATTACATGACTACTACATCTCATAACTACAACTCGTGACTACTCACAACTACAACACACTCCCTTATTTATAGTTTTTACAAACTAACGTAAGTGAAAACAAATTAAGGGTTATGAAGATCCCACGTACACTCGTGATCTAAACCATGTTAAGTTGATTAAAAAGGTAACTCTCTTTCAATAACTAAAATTAGTGTTTTTGCCAAGGCCGGTTGCCAAAGTCGATGTTGACTGTATGGAGTGGGTTCAAATAAAAACTTTGATAATTTGGATGTGTAATGGTTAGCTAGTATGTGGACTTTAATACTCTGGCATCGTTAGTATGTGGGCACTAAGTGTTGGGGGCCTTGCATAAAACCTTAGGATCTAGCCTCCCAAATATACCAGAATTATGGGATAATAAAGCAATGAAATAAATCAAAGCACAAACCACATGACACGAGATTTTTACATGAAAAACCCTCAAAGAGGTAAAACCACGGGACCTAGTCCATAGCAACAATTAACTATGAAGTAGAACGTTACAACCGATCACAAGCACACACCGCTTGGATCAAACCTTCTCCACTCACGCAGGAGCGGATAAACAATAAAAAATAAAAGAAAAATAGAGAGACCTCACCGATCACGAGGATGTAGAAGCGTTGAGATGTCAACTACATAGTAGATCACCTCTACAAGCAGAACCTCCCTTCCACAAGCTTCCTCTCTCTCTCTCTCTCTCTCTCTCACCTTTGATAGTCCTAAACCCTTTAGCAAACCCTTGCAAAGCTTTAGAAAACCCTCTTGCATTACCTAGAACAACCCTAGGTACCTATATTTATAGATTTGGAAACCCTTTTCCGCACTTATGTGAAAATCGCCTCCAATTTATACAGTCCGCGTCAAATCCGGAACAAATTTGTGTAAGTCGAGCACCACGGAAAAAATCCAACCAATCTCACTGGAGTTTGAGTTGAGCCAGTCCTCGACTGGTTGACCAGCACCCTCGACCGGTCGAGCCTGGGGAGAAAACCCCATCAAATCTCTCCATTTTCGACTCAGGAAAGATCCACCTTCTTCAAGCCAGCCAGGTTTCTACAAACCTCAAACTTGTTCTTGAGCAATGCCTTGGTCATCATGTTTAACCCATTATCGTCTGTATGGACCTTCTCAAGCTGTAACACCTTCTATTTCAAAGTATCCCTGATCAAGTGATACCGAATCTCTATGTGCTTCAACTTAGAGTGCTCCTTACAAATAGTAAATTTCCTCAACGGTCACATCATAGTGGGCTGGAAATGGACCTACTGGATAAGTAGGATCTTCTCCTTGAGGAGTCGAGGCCATTTAGAATTTGCTCACATCTTTCGGGAAGGGAACACCCCGGTGGACTCCATGGCCCGCCTTAGCAGCGACTCTCAGTCCACAGTCTGCTTTGACCGTCTAGCAGAGCTCCCTACTCGGATACGAGGTATGATTGTTTTGGATAAGACGGGATTAGGTGCGGTTAGGCAGCCTTAATGTGTTCCCCGTGCGTCCTTCGGCTTTCCCTATTTTCTGTTTTGGTTTTTCGTTTTCTGCCTAGTTCGTTGTATAGAGATATAATAGGTATCCCCTGGTCCTTTTTCTCCTGGGGTCTCCCGAAATCTGGGCATTGTATATCTCTTTGCTAATCAATGAAAGTTTTCTAAAAAAAAAAAAAAAGACTTAAGAGTGCTGACTTGGATTCTTACTCAAGTGTATAGCACTTTGACTATCGCAATACACCACGTTTGCTCCTGCTTCAGGCTAGTTCCTATAGGAACCTCTTTATCCAAAGCATCTCTTTACATGCCTCTGTGACCGCAATATACTCGGCCTCTGTTGTCAACATGCTACGACCTTCTGTAGCTTGCTCTGCCAAGAGACCCCTCCCCCTGCAAACATGAACATGAACCCCGATGTAGACTTCTTAGAATCTATGTCACTTGCCATATCTGCATCTGTGTAGCCTTCTAGCATAGGTTTTTCTTAACCATAGCATAGGCTCAACCTAGATGAGCCTCTTAGATACCGTAGTATACATTTCACCGCTGCCCAATATTCTTTGCCAGGATTGGCAAGATACCGGCTGACAACATCAATCGCATATGCTATGTCTGGGCGCGTACACATTATATCACATATCAAACTTCCTACCGCTGATGCGTAGGGTATCTTCTGCATCTCATCCACCTTTGCCTTCATCTTGGGATACTGCCTGTTGCTCAATCTTAAATAACCATCCAGTGGAGTACTGACCTGCTTCGTTGCATTCATATTAAACCACTTTAGGACTTTCTTATTATACCGCTCTGGTGACCGCCAAAGTTCCTGCTGCTTCTGTCACGAGTTATCTCCATTCCTATGATCTGTTTAGCCGGGCCCAAGTCTTTCATCGCAAACGACTTGCCCAACTCATGTTTCAGTCTGTCGATATTCTTGATGTCTTTTCCCATGATGAGCATGTTATCAACATACAATAGTAGAACCAAGAAATCACCATTTGAGAACTTGCGCGTGAACAGTGGTCCGACTCCGTCCAATTATATCCATGCTTTAACATGAATGAGTCGAACTTCTTGTACCATTGCCGTGAAGCTTGTTTCAGCCTATACAAGCTCTTCCTTAGCCTACACACCATATGCTCTTTGCCCTTAACTTCGAACCCCTCTGGTTGGTGCATGTAGATCTCTTCTTCTAGGTCACCATGGAGAAAGACAGTTTTAACATCTAACTGCTCTATCTCCAGATCCATGCTAGCCGCTAACCCAAGCAACACCAGTATGGATGTCATCTTCACCACTGGTGAGAATATCTCCTCGAAGTCTATACCTTTCGTCTGACACCCTTTCACCATAAGTCTGGCCTTGAACCTTGTCTGTGAATGCTTCTACTCATTCTTCTTTCTGAACACCTACTCATTGCTCAGAGCTTTCTTGCCCTTAGACAGTTTCACCATATCATAGGTGTAGTTTTTATGCAAGAATTCCTCTCCTCTTGCATAGCTTTCAACCACTCCCCCTTATGCTCGTCGACTAGAGCCTCAGAATAATCTTCTGACTCTCCCCCATCAGTGAGCATAATGTACTCATGCGGCGAGTACCTCTTGGACGGTTGTCTGTCCCTAAATGACCTCCTTACATGTGGTTCAACAGGTGGATCAAGTGGGGGTTGCTCCCCCAGTCCATCTTCTGTAAGAACTCCCTCGTCCTCTTCACATTGTTGTACTCCCCCATCATCAGGCACCATGGGAGGAATAACCAAATTCATGTCCTTTAGCTCACCTAAACTAGGCTGGTTCTTCTCTGGCCCAATGTCTTCTATACATTGATCTTCAAAGAATGCCACATCTCTGCTCCTGACGAGCTTCTTCTCGGTTGGATCCCATAATCTTTAACTAAACTTTTCATCACCGTACCCCAAGAACACATACTGTTTGATCTTTATATCGAGTTTGGATCTCTCGTCCTTTAATACATGAACGAATGCCTTGCATCCAAACACCTTGAGATGACTGTACGATGGATTTTGTCCAGTTCATACCTTCTCGGGTACTTTTCCATTCAACGGGGCTGATGGAGACCTATTTATCAAATACACTGCTTTGTGCATTGCTTCTCCCCAGAACGTCTTGGGCAACTTCGCATAGGATAATATGCATCTGATTCTCTCTACAATGGTACGATTCATTCGCTCAGCTACACTATTATATTGGGGGCCCTTGGGAACCGTCTGTTCATGTCATATACCCAGGGACTTGCAATACTCATGAAAGTCACCGATGTATTTACCACCATTGTCAGTGCGGATGCACTTCAATGATCTACCTATCTCTCTCGACCATAGCATGAACAATTAAACATACCAAGACCTCGTCCTTGGATTTCAAAGCATAAACCCAACCCTCCTCCAATAAAGACAAATCTGCATCCTATAGGATACAACAAGAAATAAACCAATCAACCTCTGTCGATACTCATTTTTGTTTTCCTAAGCATAACAAAAGGACTGCACAAAAACACTACATACATCTCTAATCAATGTATCACTTAAACATGAAAAGTAGATTTAACAGTTATAATGAAACTCTATGTTGTTTTCCTAAGATAAAACAATACATTTTTGACTGGAGATTGGATGGAGTAACACTGCAGGTCACACGATCTAACGAGGTAGAAACCGCTTTCCGCCGTACGGTGAACATCGAGTCTTTGGAGTTAGTAAGCTCAATGCTGTGCCACAATCTGATGTGTCAGCTGCTTTGACAATACCTGTTTTGAGAGGTATACCTGTCACATCTGAAAGGAGCCGCTTTCCTCGCTAGTAGGTGAAACCTTTTTTCACTCATGTGGCCTAACGCCTGTGCCATGTCAATAGCTGAATCTTCCGCTGCGTTCAACCCACCCTTGCATACACTGACACTTATCTTGTAAAGGGTGCAACTTCTTTCCTCTGGCTGTGATCAATGAACCCTTGATGAGCTTCTAGCGCCCACCAATAAATCGGCTTTCATAGTCGTCATCATCTAGTCTTCCTGTCGACATCAAGTTGAGGCGAAGGTCTGGGATATGCCTCACATCTATGAGAACCAATGTGCGGCCCACATCGGTCTTCACACAAATATCACTGACCCCTATGATCTTTGATACGCCAGAATTTTCCATCTTCACGGTCCCATAGTCACTTGACTTGTAGCTTGTGAAGAAGTCCCTATGTGGAGTCACATGAAATGAGGCTCCCGAGTCTATCACCCGTCGGTGTCCTGACTCGTAACCGTGAGACATACATCGTGATCTGCTGAAAGGATAACTACAACGTCACCATCTGAAGTGACTGCATTGGAATTTGATTCATCTTCCTTCTCCTTTCATTTTTCTTTTGACGTTCTTATTCTTACGAAATCATGCTTATAGTGGCCCTTCTTGCCACAATTCCAGCATTCAACATCCTTCTTGGTACTCGACTTGCCTCTTGATTTATCTTGGGTCTTTCCGCCTTTTCTAATTTTTCCTCTCCCCCGTTCTTGTGTCACAAAGGCCTCTTTCTGAGTGGACTCCTGAGACTTCCTCCTTGTCTCCTCATTGAAGAGAAACTGGTTACCTGTTCCATGGACACCTTTCGTCTGGCGCGAAGTTTCTTTAGAGACACTACCAATGTCTCCTAACTATCAGGCAATGAACTAAGCAATAACAAAGCCTGTAATTAATAGTCCAGGACCATCTTCATAGCGGAGAGCTGGTTCAATATATTATTGACTTCATTCATGTGCTCAGCCAAAAACCATCATTTTTTAACTTGAGATTCACAAGTCGTCTTATCAAAAAAAATTTATTGCCGGTTGTCTTCCTCTCATATAGCCCTTGCAATTTCATCCATAGGATAATGACTGAAGTCTCCGTAGACACATGGTGGAATACGGAATCGTCCAACCATTGTTTAATAAACCCCACCGCCTTCCGATCCAATTTCTTTCAATCATCATCTGTCATATCCTTTGACTTTACTGATATGCCTTGAATTCGAGAATACAAGTCCTTGTAATAAAGCAAGTCCTCCATCTTAGCCTTCCATATGATTCAGTTAGAACAATTGAGACTAATCATCCTTGATGAGCCACCTTCCATAATTCAGAACCGATTTCACTCCGTTCAATGAACTTACCTCTTATACCACTTTGTTGGGGGCCTTGCACAAAAACCTTAGATCTAACCTCCCAAATACACTAGAATTATGGGATACTAAAGCAATGAAATAAATCAAAGCACAAACCACATGACACAAGAGATTTTTACGTGAAAAACTCTCAAAGAGGTAAAAAACCACGGGACCTAGTCCAAAGCAACAATCCACTATGAAATAGAATGTTACAACTGATCACAAGCACACACCCCTTGGATCAAACCTTCTTCACTCACGCAGGAGAGGATAAACAATAAGAGAATAAAAGAAAAACGGAGAGATCTCACCGATCACGAGGACGTAGAAACGCTGAGATGTCAAGTGCATAGTAGATCACCTCTACGAGCAGAACTTCCCTTCCACAAGCTTCCTCTCTCTCTTTTTCTTTCTCTCACTCTCACCTTTGATAGCCCTAAACCCTTTAGCAAACCCTTACAAAGCTTTAGGAAACCCTCTTGCATTACCTATAACAGCCCTAGGTACCCATATTTATAGATTTGGAAACTCCTTTACGCACGTATGTGAAAATCGCCTCAAATTTACGCAGTCCGCATAAAAATCTGGAATGAATCTACGTAAGCTCGACTGGTCGAGCAAAGTCCTCTATCGGTCGAGCGGCCCACTCGATCGGTCGAGCACCTCCCTTGACTAGTCGAGCACCACGAAAAAAATTCAACCAAGCTCGCTGGAGTTTGAGTCGAGCCAATCTTCGACTGGTCGACCAGCACTCTCGACCGGTCGAGCCTGAGGAGAAAACCCCATCACTAAGGACCTATTTGGTCCATGCCAAAAATGAGTTCATCCCATTTTAGTTAATCATAATTTTGATGAATTCAAATGAGAAGAATTTATTTTTAGGCATCTGCTAAACAAGCCAGAAGTATTATCTTAATGTTTGTTATTCACTAAGATTGTGTGCTAAAAATATTGAGGAAAAAGTTCACCCCAATTAACTGTCATTATTGTCAAATTTTATTTTATTTTATTTTATTTTCAAAAAGGGGGGAGGGGTCATACCCCAATATCATTGATAATATGAACAGAGGATGTATAACCAAACTTTCAGGTGGGCCTGACAAAAAAATCAATAGGCCTCACCTATCATATCACCTAAACAGCATGTACTAGACAGAAAAGAAAGAAGGAAACAAAACCGGCCACCCCAAGCTGATAGAAAACACCCTACAGGGCCCTAGGGAGCCTTTTAATGGCCCCTAATCCTGTTTTATTCAGCAGGATTAATCCCCTAACCTCAATCGGGAGGTCGGAGAGAACCTGGTAGGAGGAATATTGCTGTGAGCAACTCCCAATACACACCAAAGCATTGGCCGGACCGTTTTCCTCCCTCGGGATGTGGCGAAAGGAGAGGGTCGCCTGAGTTTTGAGAAACTCAATTATTTGGAGCCACTGTTTCCAAGCCCAGTTTGGGCGGGAATTCCCACAAATGAGATCAATGACCAACTTCGAATCGATTCCACTTCAATCTTGGAGAAGCCCTTGCTGAGATACATAAAGAACCCATTCCACAGTGAGCGGAGCTCTGCTCTATTGCTAGACCCAACACCAAACCCCATGAAAAAGACGAAGAAAAGATTACCCTCTGCATTCCTACAAATCCCTTCGCTCCTTCGGGGAATACCTCGAGCCGAGCCATCTAACTTTAATTTGACCCAACCCTCCCTTGGCTTCGCCCACCTGACCACCTCAACACCACGCCGCTGCGAGCAATGTGTCCGCCCGGGGCAAAGAGCGTCCAGCCACTATTGCACCCTGGCTATAGTGGAAGCATTAGAGATCCTCTTGCCCCCATCCTGATGGCGTTTCTAGCCCTCCAAACCTCCCAAAGGATGACGCTTGAGCTTGATCATCCTCTCTTCACTCTCTTCAATGCAAGAGCAAAGTATGCTAGGTTTTCGTATACTCAAGAGTGAGAACAAGGAACTAGGACTTATCCTTGTATAGACGCCTCTAGGGTCCATTTCGGTGCGCACTCTCAAAAGGCGGGTTTGACGCCAAAATGCTGCTTTAAGCCAAACCCCATTTTGTTCTAAAATCGGTGAGTCAACTGATAAAATTGCAGAAAATCCCCTTTTGTGGGAAACCCTTGTTTGTGGGAGTTGGGTCCAAACAGGCACCAAAGGAACCTAACCCATCAAGACTGCATGCCTCTAGTATCCACATGTTTAAGGGCTCTCATATATGACACATCACAACTAGAAGTGGGCCCCATCAGTATGCCCATTCCCTAGTCTAACTGTTGTGTTTCAGCCATTTTTACTAACCGTGTAATCTATGAATGGCCTGAAACGAACAACTCCCTATATTAATTGTACGAAGTCAACTGTTTCAGTTGAAGTTTTATATTTTAATCCTATTTATATACAAACACACATACACAAATTTGTTTTAGTCAAATCTTTTATTTTACTTTAGTTGTTTCTCTTCTCTATCAATCCTTATTATCAATGAAATTACTGAATAATGAAAGGGGGAAAAACACAGGAAAAACATCCGTCACATGGTTTGGAACAACTCCTTCGGTGCACATCATGGATCCAGAATTGATAAGGGAAGTCTTTTTGAATAAGTTTGGCCATTTTGAAAAGCCAAAGCTGACTCCAAATTTTAAGCAGTTACTAGCAGGGCTGTTGACCCATGAAGGCGAAAAATGGGCTAAACATAGGAGAATCATCAACCCCGCCTTCCATGTTGAGAAGTTGAAAGTAAGCACCCATAACTTCTTTCTCAGAAGTAACTCGCACGGCTCTTTTTTTGTTTGTTTTTCAATGATGCACCACTGGTTATTTTTCATTATCACTATAAGAAAATGGGGCAAAACCGACTGTTGGTGGAACCCTTTGCCGGCTGGAACCAAATCCAGCTGCCGGAAGAGGGTCTCTATTAAATCAAAATGCGAATGCCCTGATCTCATTTTTGGCATTTTTCCTCTCCCCGTCGCCGACTCTGTCTCTGCGCCTTTCCTCTGTCTCCGCACCTCTCCGTCTCTGCTCGATCTCTCTCTCTCGGCCCCCGTCCCCGCCCTCCCGCCTCGAGAACCTCTCTCTCTCTCTCTCTCTCTCTCTCTCTCTCTCTCCCATCCTCTGGCCAGATCTGGTCCTTTTACTCACTGCAAACCGGTACAGATCTAAACCCCTCTGCGGTTTAGGGCTTTTACATTCCCTTCCCTTCCCTTCCCTTTCCTTCCCTCTCTTTCTCCCTCCTAGGTTTAGGGCTTTTGGATGAGATTCGACATATGTTCTTCAGTGATGGAGGCGATTATTAAGATGTGGTGGCGTTGAATTCGTAACTTGCATTTCCTCTTCTTGTGAACTAATTTGGTGAGACTTCTTTCCCCTTATCATTTTCATTTCACTGTTGATAGTTACATGAAGTTAATGTAATCATATGAAAGTTTTGTAACTGATCAATAAAGTAAAAAAATAATATGAATTTCTATTTTTATTTCACTAAAGCATTACATTATTTTTATATGAAAATCTGTATGCTAATTGTTTGAGGAAATGCCTCAACCAAGAATGTTCTTGTGTTAATCATGCTAGAGGTCCTGCGTTTCAACTCTCTGTAAATGGGGCACAAATCGCTGTATGGTTGGATGAACCCATTGTATCATCCATCTAGTTGACCCTTCTTTGGTGGACCAACACATAAATTCACAATGACTGGGGAATTTTCCCCTGTTGACCATTTTTGTTTTCAGTCATCTGTTCGATCAAATGGCCAGGACGATTATGTCAGTTTGACTTTTGAACTATGATCAAAAGTCAAACTGAGGGCTATATAATTTGATTGGTCTGTTTTCACATGAATGTGTGCTATGTGTATGGTGGATGAGACAACATAAAGTGAAGAGTGCTGGTGAATGGCCTGGATCTCCAGCTGAGGTTCCTAGAGCATATTCAGGTTTGGTATCCATCTCTTTGTCAACTGAATGTGTCTCATCTAATGTTCTGGTACTTGTGTCTCAATTCTGCTCTTTAACTCATCTCAGCCATCAGTTAGCACCACTGATACAACTCTTTCTTCTGGCAATGGAGCTTTGGATCCTATGGATATGTCTCCTTGTTCTACTAACCACTTAGATGGCATACATGATGACAACACTTACACAAGATTTGCAAATCAACAAAACCTGGAAGAAGGGCATCACCAAAAGCCATAAAGATGTGGAAAGAAAATGGTTTTACTAGGTAAATATACAAAAAGATGTACTAAATGGCTGAATGTTAGCAAGTTGTTAATATTACTTGGAGCATAGTTCAAGAGCTTCTACCACTTCTTTCGAATTCAGCGCCATTTGCCGTTTATCATCAATATCTTCAGGTCCAATGCCCTGGGTTCTGTTGGCTTTATTTTGTGTGGATCTGTTAGTCTACTCTTTTTAATGGTAATCTGATATGATTTCCGTTTTAGTTGGTCTTTGGCTCTTTCATTAGCTGTGTCTATAGAAACCATCTGCCAGAGAGATTCAAACGTTGATACCATAGCCTACAGATGTGTGAGATTTCCTAGTAGATTAATTTAGCACTATTTGGATATGTAAATTAACTTATGAGCCGAATGTTTTGCTCAATGTTGTTTAAATCCTACAGTTTTCTATTCAGATCCTATGATCTAATTGAAATCTCAGAGGGGGCTGAATTGCCTTTAGGGAAGATGATGAAACGTCTGAAATCCCAAAGAACAAAGAAAACGTCTGATGAACAGCCCAGATCTCTTACAATGTGCTATGTTGGAACATGGGCAGCATCTGGGTTGTGGTGACTGTTGATGGTGGATGCAAGAATGCATTGTTTCTACATTTGAATGTGTCTAGATGCCCAATAGAAATGTCATTTATGTATAGACTATTGAGGTTGCTTATGCTGTTTTAGATGTGTTTGAGTGGTTTTGCTTCTTTGCAGCTGCAGTAATCAGGATGGAAGACGGAACGTCTTCTATCGTCTTCAATTGTTTGGAGGGAACATTGGATTCATGGTCCTTCAAATGAAAAGATCAACTAGGTAAGCCTCTGCTCTGTTATATCCCCTTGCGCGTTTGATCCTTGCTCATGCCCCCAATGCAGAATAGAGGAATTATATCCTGCACAGCAGTACCCGACTGTTTCTTGCTGCATGACCCACTTTTCAGCAATCCACAATGAAAAGAACGATAACTATTTGCTGCATGGCCCACAAATCTCCCTTTTCTTTGAATGGGAATACTGTTGGGGTTCCTTGGGATTTCTATGGCTCCACTGTATTTTTGGCACATGAAAAGCGGTTGCATTCATAGTATGAATTCAGTGGGTTCTCTGAACTGTTGGCTGTCCTTGAAAGGGTAATTTGGGGATTTTGAGAAATTAGGTGTTAGAGTAGGTGGAAAATTCGGGAACTTTGCAAATTTTGGTTTTTAGGGTTTTGGGAAAATTGGAGAAATCAAGATTATTAGGTGTTGAGGGTTCAGGAAATTTTGAAAATTTACCTAACTGGGGTTTTAGGTTTGCTGGTTTCATTTTCATACAGGTACTATTGTAACTCTGTCATTGTTATGTAGAAGGCGGGAACAATCATGACGATCACCTAGTGCAGAAATCATGAAATGGTGTGGTCCATTTGGCGAGTGGATCACCATGATTTTTACACCAGGTGATCACCATGATAAAATCAAATAACCGTTTGTATTTATTATGGGCTTATGCTGTTACTGCAGATTTGACAGATCAAATAAGAAGGGTATATTAAATGGTTACTTTCTTTGGTTGGTATTTGGCTATGGATTTGGTGAGTCTCTTTGCATCCTGTTTCCTTTCATGTTTCCATTTCTCCATCTTGGAATCATTTACAACCATTATTCCTGTATGTACTATAAAATAGTTGATGGTTCTAATGATCACAGCTATCAGCTTTTGTTGTGATTCTGATTGGGGATCTGTATAATATAAGGCAGGCCAATTGAGTATATTGGTAATGGAAGAAGTATAGATTTTTTTTTTCGATAACATATATTCCCCTTTCTCTTGACACCTCCATGTTCTTATATATATATATGAATGTAATGTATAAGTATATAAGGCAGGCCAAGTAGAAAAGAATGTATGGATGTCGTGAATCTGACTAAAAACCATCATGTTTGGCACTGTGTAACTGTGTCTCCAGTAACTATACACTTATCAGCATCCAAGACTCCAAGGTACGTGGATTCTAAGACCTCTAATCTCTTAGTAAGCTATTTACATGGGGTTGAGCCCTAGTGGTTTTTCTTGCCCATATTCTAACAACTTTCTTATACTTTCAGATATACAAATTCAAGTCCATGCAATCTTATCCCAATTTAAAAGCTCTAAATAAACCTTATTAGTGTTGGGGTATCCAATAAGTGCACTGAACATGCTGTGAGAGAGGAAACATCTATTTGAAAAAAATAGCTTTGAGTTGAATGTATCAAAAATGTCTAAGCACATGTCTGCATCAGGTTATAAAGTTCTCTTCACCAACTTCTGCTGGAGCTGAGTGCATCGTTCCTGATTGCAGCTGGGTGGAACAGTGGTATTGTTCTTTTTTCGCCTCATGACACTGTCCTTTAGCTTCATATTGGTGTCTTAAGATACCACCAAACCCACAAGATCTGACAGTGATGTATAGCTATCTAGACCATCCCAATTGTAGGTCCCAATTGTGGACGGAGCATATAATCACATGAATCAAACAATATTCCTAGCTGGTCCGAAACAGATCTGATATCAAAGCCGTTAAGCATAGTCTAATAAGCAATCATGAATGCGTTACTTAAAAAAATCAGTAGGTGAAACCACTTGCCACTTATCCTATAGCTTTTTCTTGGATTATATATTCTCCTTGTTGTTTTCTTTTACACACATACACATAATTCTGTAAATTACAATCCACTATTTAAATAAATATTTTTTTTAAAGGCTACAATCCACTATTTAATACTTCAATATTATCCAAAGATATTATTATTAAGTTGGTAGTACTTATAATCCATGGATCTAATGTGGACGCTCAGAATCTTTAGATCATTCTGATTTCAAGGTGGCTCCATATGCAATAAGCCCAATGATCTAACTGGTGTGGATCAACATACAAGCATGCAATGAGTCACTGCCATTTAATGTGGCGTGACAGGTTTAGCTTTAGATGAAAGTAAACAAAAATTTTACGAAATAATCAATCATTTCAGATTTCTTTCTGATTACTGTGGTTGCTAGTTTCCTAGTAGTTATTTGGATTTTACGAAATAATCAATCATTTCTTTCTTTCTTTGATGGTTAGATCTCTTACATTTATTTGATGGGGATCTTGATTGCTGCTGGTTTCCGGTTGTCCATTTATGGTCTTCTTCAATGGGCAGTTTCCTAAACTTTTGTTAGCTTTTTTTTTTCCTGGATAAACTTGGTGGGTAAAGGCGATCCTAACCACTGGATTATGTCCTGAGAATGCCATAAATGGTTCAGATTTAATGGAAAAGGGCTAGAGATCCGAATGGCTACAGGTTCAATATTTCCTAGATCCGATATTCCAGAGAACAGCAGCCATGTTCAATCATTCATCCTCAAATTATATTTGCACTACATTATGTAATACTTCGGAAGAAGCATGGATTTTTATTGGTCATTAATGATGTAAGTGTGGCTTCCAATTCCAATTAGAGTTGCATGATTGTGCCATACAAAATAGTGATTGATCTGATGCACTGGCATTTACCTGGAGTTTCTTCAGGCCCATGGGACACTAGTTTGTGGCAAGCATGGTGGAAAGACTTTTGGCATTTGTACAGCAGCCCCTTCTGCACAGGTATGTATTTGCTATTGTGTTTCCAACTGTCTATAAAGAATGGAAATGCTTCCTTAACTCTTGTTAATATGAAAATGCCATGTTTTCCTTTGTGTCTGATGTTATGGGATGAAATAGTGTAGTATGTTTCCCCAATAAATTCAATTTATCTTGTTTTCAATTGGCATTTGTCTACCTAGTATCATTGGTAGTCAGGTGGTCTGGGATCTGGCATTTAAAAGAGATCTTGCAGATGATGAATTTGATGAAATGCACTAACAGTCTACATTCAATGGAGAAAAAGATTTGGTAGTTAGGATCTTGTTGGCGGGCATTAGATCAATGGTATTTTTTTTTTCAACATTCCTTTTTTCTATGCTTATTTGTGTATTCCTGCGTGCTATAGTTAGAGAAAGAAGGTTTATGTGCATGTATATATTGATTTTCTTCTTCTTTTTTTTCTTCTTTTTCACATGCCCCTGTATTGTAATCTCCTCCTGGTGGCTACATTTACGTGGCAGCATTGTGGCTCATACTTCACCTCTGTTATGTATTGGAGCATTGGTGTGAAGATCATTTTAACAGCCTGACATTGGGAGACCCTGATTTTCCCCATATTGAAACTATTAGTATTGAAATAACTGCTATGCTTTTCCCCTTTTCCACATTACTTCAGGTCTTGACCTTTTACATGCTTTATGTGTGACTGCGAGGGAAATTATAGGGATCAAATTTTTGACTGATTGAAGTACAGGGGAATTTTTCATGACTTACAATGTTAAATTGTATTGATCAATTTTTTCAAGTTCATGATCTGACTCACCAACTTACATTCAATTTTTCCAGCTGCCACCCCACATGAATTACTAGTTGCAACGGTCACACAAATCAATGAACCTGACAGCATATATGGGATCATCCAATCACACAAGGTGAATTGTTTTATCATAGTTGCATGAAGTTTGTTTTGGTTTTGTACTGCCACCCCACATTATTTATTTTTTTCTTTTTTAACATTAGTTGTTTGAGGACCTTGCAAGAGGGAGATAGCAATGAATTTCATATGAAGCTTATAGATGCAAAGCAGGTGATAGTAATGGGTTTGTTCATCTTTTTTGTCTCAAGGTTTTCTTGGCAGATAATATGTTACAATATTTGGGTCATAGGGTCGACCCAGATCATCTTTGTTGTCATCTTTCTCTTTTACGTGGGCTATTGGAACTCACCATGGTAGAGGAACAGTGCAAACAAATAAAGCATGGTCGGTCAGGTTTGACTCAGATCCAATCTGCTTATTAATCGGACCCCAAGATCTTGATCCAGTCCGACTTGTTGATGCTCTGGAGTTGGTATCTTGAGAAAGATGAAAATGGTTAAGGTCATGGTAGCTTCATTAACATCTTTACTTTCATATTTCTATCTTATACGAACCTTTTAATTTATCTTTACATTGTATCTTTGCTTCATATCATAGTGCTTACAATTTTTCTATAGGTTGTGGGAGCATATTTTGAGAAGATTGGGTCAAAATCTTTTGCAGTTTATTCTATTGCTGTGAGAGATGCAGAGAATAAGACCTGGTTTGTGAAAAGAAGATACTTCTGGTTTGTGAAAAGAAGGTACTTATCTTTTGAAATACTTTTATCTTAGCTATGTATATCTTAGGTTGAGCAAATTTTTGGTCCTCATAACATGCTTCTGACCACAGTTCTTTTCTCATGAATCCTGTTGGTAGTCAAATATTTTCTAAAATCCTTGGGACTAAGAGTCTTAAGACTTTCCTAAAGTGTCTTTCTGCATCAGAATAGTTGCCACCAAGCCTGCATTAAACAGAAAAGCAACACAAGCAACTCCCAGCAGGCAATGACTTGGATGCAGTCCAAATTAAAAGAAAAGATCCCCCTGCAGCGCTGAGCCAGTACCATAGATACCTACCCGCACACCATTACTCCTGCAGAAAATGACCGCAGACAAGCCTTGGCGGGAAATCCCGGGATTCTTTTAATCTGACCACTCCAGCCCAGAAGATAGATTATCTGCTGCATTGAGAGACTCCGAAATACTGGTCCTGATGCCTTCTACTGCTACACAGCTCACCAAAGATCGACAGAAGAAATCAGTCCCTTGGAAACAATGGCAATCATTGGCAACATGGAGATCATTGACATTAACCAAGGTACGTTGGCTGCAAAGACTGGTGTAAAAAAAAAAAAAAACTAGGATACATGAGGGTCACCTTTTTTTTTTTTTGGATGAGAAAGATTTTCTCTATGGCTACAGATTTTTGGTAGCTATGAGCTATATCTTTTTTCACACAATCACTCCTTTTACATGGTCTGTGTAGATTGAGAAACATGTAAACATTTCTTAACACCATGTAAACATCATGGTCAGATTCAGAAAGGTTTCAATAGTGTACATTTCTATAACTGAAAAGCTTGCAAGGCACATCTTCATTTTGTAGAATTCTTCTTGCTACTGTTGCCTTTCAAGGATAAGTCCTGTCTTTTGAACTCACTGATATTCATTATTTCCAAGTTAGTTGCTACATAGACACAAAATGCATTGTGGTCAGGTATGTTAGCTGCTTAGACTGGTGTAAAAAAAAAAAAAAACTAGGATGCTTTGTGGGTAACCTTTTTTTTCGAGGAACATGGCTATATTTATAAATTTTCTTGTAAATTAATCTTTATATTATTATGGGTATGTCATATGTGTTTGATGAAAAATCATTCTAATCAGGGCCCCTCAGCTTGTTATTCATGGTTCATAGGCTTTGGAAATTGAGGGGGCGAGGCAACAATAGCTTACCACAATGCCTTCAACCCCTTTTATTGTGGTTGTTTGATACAATATTTGCTGTGGGGCGCACTCTTATATGCACTCTTCCATGGTAGTTTCTCACTGTTTGGTGCTCCCTTGCTTATCAATGTCAGCAAGTTGCAGTTTTCATAGATGCTCCAATGGCAGGTTCCCCCAACACTGAGGTTTATCTTGGCTGGAGAAATGCCCAGTTTTTTGCTTGCCAAGGATTTGATTTTGCAAGTAAGCTTCACGTTTCATGTATCATGGATTTCCTGTCTATTTATTTTGTCATGGTTGTTGGTAAATTTTACACTTACTGATAACTCAATTCGATCTTCCTTTGTTCAAGATGTCATTTTGTTAAGGGCTGTGAATGCTGGATTCTAACTTGTTTTTCATGATGCAAAATGTAAACTTTGTCCTCAAGATTATTGGTGAAATTAGTGTGTCTGGTGCAACATACAAATCCATGGAGTTCACTGGCTTTACCATCGAAAGTTTTACCATAAGTAATACCTAAGAACACATGTCAATATGAGTTATTTCAGATAATTCAAAGTTCTCTTTGGCAGTTTTTAAACAGATTGAACTGAATCTTGTTTTAAATGTTGTAAGATGGAAGAAAGGATGACAATGTGTAACATGGTCGTTGAAGCTGGGGGAAAGAATGGTGTTGTAGCTGCTGATAAAACTACATTCGGCTACCTTGAGGTATGTGCTGCACTAAACAATGTTTATAGCATGGTTTTTAATGTAATGAAACTTATTAGTGAGAGAAATGCATTAAAGGAGTGTTGGATACTTGGCCTCACCAGGAACATGATGAAAAGAACATCCAAAGCAGTAACTGTATTTAGATTATATTCTTTAGATTTACAGTATGTTCAATTTACATATTTTTGCAAAGAAAAATCTTTCTCACTTGTTTCCTTGTGCTCATTCTACAACATATGCTCTGGTAGAATCTAATGTTATTATTGTTTGCTGCATAGGGTAAGACATCTATGAATTTTGAACCTGTGTATGGTGATGAACAAGCCAGGTAATTGGATGATAAGTACTTATAATTCTTCATTAATTGTTTCATTGCAACTTTTACCATCTTGCCTGTATTGCTCTTGAAAGCTTTTATGGTGTTCCGCTCATGGTAGTACTTTATCCTGTACTTATAGCAAATGCCGCGGAGAATTCCAAGAGCTCCTTTTCAAGCGGGCTGAGCTTGGACTTAACAGTTCAAAAGCCCATGAACCCAATTAGGCCTATCATATTTCAAAATTTTTGAAATTTAAATTAAAAAATTACCCTTTAACTCTTTTTCTAACATTGTTTGTCTAAGAAAAAATGTAAAACTCTCTCCCTCTCATTTTATACTTTTTTAATGTAATATCCCCTGCAGTCCAAGAAACTCAAAGCTCTAATTAATGGATTCTCTCTTCATCGAAATCCTCATCTTCAATTCTCTTCCCCTTTTCAGTTGGATAGATTCAGTATGTCCTATGTACTTTTAACCTTCCATTTTCCTCTTCATTGGTCTTAATGACGATTTCCAAGTCCAAGCAGCAAAAGTTTAACATCGGTTTCAACTTTTAACCTTCCATTGTCCTCACTCAACATTATTTTTTTTATTATTATTATGATTATTTTGAAACTTATCCTTCATTATTATGATTTCCAACTCAGCTGATGTATGCATTATATTTCGCGCTGCTTATGTGTTTTTACAACTTATTTTAGCCCATAGTTGTAAAACTGAACCAAATTCAAATTTTAGGCGGACCTTGCTGCCAAAAATCCGCCTCTAGTTTTTGTAACCTCCTATCTTTCCTTGTCTGTTTATATAATCTTTCACTGCCAAAATTTGCTTCTTTGCAAACCCAAGAAGCAGCAGCACAGGACAGAGATGAGTTCGACTAGCAGAGCATGGATCGTCGCTGTTAGCATTGGAGTGGTTGAAGCACTGAAAGATCAAGGTATTTGTAGATGGAATTATGCTTTCAGATCTTTTCATCAGCAACCAAAGAAGAGCATCGGATCGTATGCACAGGCCAAGAGACTCTCCATCATATATTCGAAATGCTAGGAATCTATTAGCAGATTCAAAAGCAGGGAAAAAATCCATTTAATGGCTTTACTCTTTCGGTAAGTGAATCCATTATTTTTGTTTTGCAATCTGTGTTTCCTGTATATTTCTGCCAGATTTTTGTCTTCAATTTCATTCTTTTCTTTGTCTTTAATTCCACTCTTTTCTTTGTCTTTAATTTCACCTTTTTTTTTTTAAATGAGAAATATTTGTTCTATGGCTACGGTTGCACTGTGGGGCTAGTTATATTTCGCTACGGATTTTATCCGTAGCTTTGGTCCAATTTTCTGTCAGTGTAAACTGGAGATTTAGCGGCGTCCAGCACAATCGTCAGTAAAGTCCCGACCGCCAGTAAAGCCTTTACCGACCGAGGCTTCACCGGCTGTTGGGTAACCGCGGGTAAAGGATTTACCGGCGGTTTTATCATCTTTTGCCGGCGGTTTTGACCGCCGGTAAAGGCCAGTTTTCTTGTAGTGTATATAAGGTGATGCCTATTTGTGAGCTGCTTTCTGTTTCTTGTTGGCTACAGCGGATGTTACCAGCATTCTCCGCAAGTTGCAGTGAATTGATCAGCAAATGGGAGCAGTGGCTTGGTTCCCATGATTCCCGTGAATTAGATGTGTGGCCGACCTCCAGGCTTTAACAGGTGATGTTATCTCACGGACAGGGTTTGGTAGCAGTTACAAAGAAGGGAGACGGATTTTCCAACTCATAAAAGAACAGTCAGAACTTGCTGTCAAGGCCTTTTACATGGCATACCTCCCTGGTTATCAGTGTGTTCTCACTTCTCAACTTGCTTGCTTTCATTTCCTCCCCTCTCTCTCTCTCTCTCTCTCTTTTTTTTTTCCTGCATCCTTTCTCTTTAGTGTTTGGATGGAGTGAATCCAAAATATGGAACCACGTCCTACAATGGGCTGGAAAACGGATGGATGGCGTGGATATACAACACGTCATCAAGGTGAGCCCCACAGTAAGGGTAACACCTAATCCGCTCCCCTCTTGTGAATGGTTTTCCTTGTTTTGTGAGGAAAAGTTAGGAAAAGGAAATCAAGTTTCCCCTCTTTTTTGGTTTCTCAAACAGAAGAAAGCCATCTCATAATTGAGGTCATGTACTTCTCCATGGATTTACACTTAAACAAACAGATGTTTGGAAGTTGAACTTAATTAAATCACAATGATTAAGCTCATTCAAGTGGAAAAGACCAAATTGCAACTGTTTCCTACTACTCACGGTGAAGAAGTAGACCTTAAATAGCCATTGCATTCCTTTCAAGTCCAACTTGAATATTGTTACATGATTATAATTTTGAGCCAAGCGCCTTAACATGTAAAATGAGGAAGGGCCTCTCAATTTAGATGGTTCCACTTTGTTAAACTAATCATTGCAATTCAATTCAATAGTGCATCCAAACAGAACCTAAATGGATTATTGAAAGAGCAGTCTGCACACTGATTTCAGTTGATTTAGGTACCAGTACAACTCGAAATCTTATTTGGGATGGCTGAGGAGCACTAGTTTTCAGTACCCATTTATCCCATTAGATGGGATGCACATGACCTACTTCTGACTCTATGTAGGATTCCAATTGTTAATCCACTGTCAAATGTAATCTGTGTTTGGATGCACTAAGGAATTGCATTCCAATAATCGGTTCCATGAAGTGGAAAATGCAATTATCTTGCTTAGTATTCATATCGAGGAACTGGGATCTATGGTGCAATTTAGTTACTTCAAAGGTAGACTTGAAAGGAACATAACTACAATTTGACCGCTGCTTCTCATTCTTACAATTTGGTCACTCCTTCAGTACTGAACTAATTATTGCAATTCAGTTTGACTGTGAATCCAAATGCAGCATTAAAAATCTCCAATACATTCCATAATCGGGAAGGAAGTGATAAAAACGAATTGAAAACCGAGACCCAGCTGATATTTTACCATAAATTCCGAAACTAGAGATCGAAATGATAATTTATCATAAATACATGTCGTGTGCACTATCACACTGCAGGTTTTTGCCCACCAAAGAGAACCTGAGGAGAAGGGAACTGGGCAGAGAAGTGCGAACTATTATGAGGCGTATGATTGAGAAGAGGGAGCTGGATATGAAAATGGGAGAAGCCAATAACAATGATTTGCTGGGCTTGCTAATGGAATCCAATTTCAAAGAATCCCAAGAACAAGGGAACTCCAGGAGCATGACTATTGAAGATGTCATAGAGGAGTGCAAGCTATTCTACTTGGCAGGGCAGGAGACCACGTCTAGCTTGCTGGCATGGACGATGATCGTGCTGAGTATGCATCCAAGTTGGCAAGCACAAGCGAGGGACGAGGTGTTGCGAGTCTTTGGGAAGAACAAACCAGACTTTGATGGCTTAAGCCACCTCAAGATCGTGAGTGTTTTTCTTTCAAGTAATGCCCCTATACAAGCGGCCACACAGATATGGGGCCCATGGTGAGTGGGTCATAGTCCAAAAATCAGACTGGTCGAACTCCAAGTGGGCCACACATGTTACATCGAATGTGGAAGTTGGTTGTCGTCCTGTCTAACCATCCGTTTTCATTCAATGTGGCCCATCTAAAGTGTAGGATGACCTGATCTTTGGGATGGGTGCACTCACTGAAGGGTCCTTCTGATGAACTGCACAACTCTTTGTGAATTGCATGCATATATGAATTTTTTTAAAGATTTTTCACTGATTTCACACGAAAGTACTGCATTTAAGAGTTGGCGCGCGAGACATATGATCCCTGAAATTGCTGAAATTGATGGCAGGTAACCATGATTCTGTATGAGGTTCTCCGACTGTACACACCTGCAATTCTCCTCGCTCGGTGCACTAATAAAAGAACCCAACTAGGAGGAATGAATCTCCCAGCTGGTGTACAACTTACGCTGCCACTTCTCTTCATCCATCGTGATCCCGAGCTCTGGGGCGAGGACGCAGATGAATTCAAGCCAGAGAGATTCTCTGGAGGGGTCTCCAATGCAACGAACAATCAACTCTCATTCTTTCCATTTGGGTGGGGCCCTCGGATATGCATCGGGCAGAACTTTGCCATGATAGAATCCAAGTTAGCTTTGGCCATGATCCTACAACTTTTCTCATTTGAGCTATCACCCTCCTATATCCATGCTCCTTACTCTGTTATAACTCTCTGTCCTGAGTATGGTGCTTCACTCATCCTACATAAACTTTAAAGGGTCCATTGGGCAGTTGTCACAGATTTGTGTGGATAGAGTGGTGGATATGGTTATTTTATGATGATTAATCTCATAAGTGGTCTGGATATGATTATTTTATGATGATTACTCTTCTAAATGATAATAAATATCTAATGTTTGGTAGTAATATTGAATATTAGTATTCGCCTATGTACACAGCTATTTGTTGTTTGGATTACATAATCCAAATTGTTGATTGATATCTTAAATATATAAATCAATAGGTCTGTCGAATACAGCTCGATATCATCAAGTAGACTTTGATGCCATCGAAGGCTCCTCGATACCATAGGAAAAATTCGAAAATCTTATAATTTGTTGTTGAACATTTTAAGTGTCCTGCTCGATGCCATCAAGAGGAGTCGTCGATGACATCGAAGTGTCATCAAGAAAATACATGTTTAGTCATTGGAGCGTTTTGGTGTTTAGTTCGATGACATCGAAGAGGTTCGACGCCATCGAAGGTGTCATCAAACGATCGCACAGAGTTATGCAGAATTGCACAAGTGTGGGATTTGTTTCTTATTTCGATTGTAATTCTCCTAGAGGCTATGTATATGGGTGTAACCAGGAATAAGGGTTATCTAAGAGCTTTCTAATTCATTCCTAGGGTTTCAGGGGTATAACTTGGAAGATTCGAGAGGTTTGTTTGAATCAAGTAATCTCTATTTCTTGTAATTTTCTGCTTTCATAGTACATATTTTTCGCTTTGTGCCGTGGCTTTTTCTCATAAGGGTTTTTCTACGTTAAATTTGGAGTATTTGTAATTGGGCTTAATTGGGCTATTGGAATACTTTTCCTGATTCATCTCTATGTGCTTCTGCGAGTCCCCAAATACAGATGTCATATATTAATCATAAAATATATCAGTTTTTTAAATAAATAAATAAGTAATATTAAGTTTATTTGTAGGCTTCAATCACAATACCGTGGACCCCATTTGATTGATAAGATGTGACCAGTGGTGAACTAGTTTAGTGAGATGCAATCTCTCTACATATGTTGTGGATGAGTAGGCACAGTGGCAACAAATGCAGAACTTCCGCCCAAAAATGCCCCTTCCTATGCGTGTGAAGAGATGTTCACCTCCCTATGGAAGCTATTCGCATGTATAATCTTGCTTATTCACCTGCTTATCCAATAGTTACTGTGTAGGGTCCACAATGTTGTATATCTTTCATCCAACCCATGTATAAAGTGAGCTCTAGAAAGATGATATGATCATGGGATGCCCCAAGAAGCAGGACTATCCATTCATTAGGTGGATCGAAACTTTCAAATTCTCTGGACTCCTCACAGAGATTCCTTGAATCCAAGAAGAGAGATAGAAAATAGAAATAAATTCTAAATAAATCTAAAATAAATTGATTGATAATTGTCTAATGTGTATGTCTCCATATTACACTATTTATAAAGAAAAAAAATCGTAATTATTAAAAATAGTAAAATTCTAACTCTAATAAAAATTCTAATTCTAGTAAAACTCTTTTAAAGCCTAATTTTGAAAAATAAAAATTTCAAATAAAATTTTTCCAGAAGAGTTCTATCATAATTAAAAGTCATTTAAAAATAAAAAGAAGAAAATCTAAAACTCTAAAAATAAGAAAATATTACAAAAATCGGAATTACTAAAAATAAATTTTTTTTTTAATTTTCATTTTTGAGCTACGAGTACGCATTTTTCTGGCAAAATGGACAAATGCGACCCACTTTGTGGATTGATTCACCTCGGATAGCCCATTACAGTAAAGATCGATAAGTTGTATGTCCCGTAACAATACCTGGATCAAAAGTTATGATCAATTTACAGTCAACTTTCTACTAGTCCAACAATGCTAAGAATGTACTGATGCCACGATCTACATTAGTGGTATGCCACTTTCTTTAGGAACCAGCTAGGACGATAATGTGGCATCCAATGAGAGCCTAAAAAATTTGACAATGTGTCATTTGCATACAACATCCAACTGGTCCAAATGATTGGTTGCAGTTGAAAAACAGCTTATATAAAAATCAAGCTAATCCACGCATCATGTGAGCCACAATACTTTGAGTAAGATCAGTGGCTGTCCATTAATTTCTATGCTGCGGCCACATGACGAGTGGATCGATTTGTCAGTTGCCGCATGCACCTCACACCATATATAGTTAATTTATAGTTAATGACAATGACTTGTCATCATACAACTAGTTTGCATCCTTGTACAACTGGAAGGTTACATGACTGATATTAATTTGGAGCTCAATCTCTCAATCTGAGAGCTAAAGAAGGAGAATTCAATTATTTCAGTTCCCCTGTAAACTGACAATTGAATTGCATCCAATACGACATCTAAATAGATCCCAAATCAATTCATTGTTTGTAGTGTTGGGGGCCTTACACAAAACCTTAGGATCTAGCCTCCCGAAACAAATCAGAATTATGGAATAATAATGTAATGAACTAAATCAAAACATAAACCACACCACACCAAGGATTTTTTTACGTGGAAAACCCTCAAAGAGGTAAAAAACCACGGGACTTCCTCCAGATCAACAATCCACTATAAAGCATAACGTTACAACCGATCACAAACACACACTGCTTGGATCAAACCTTTTTCACTCATGCAGGAGTGGATAAACAATAAGAGAAACAAAAGAAAACAGAGAGATCTCACCGATCACGAGGACGTGAAGCGTTGAGACGTGGACTGCGAAGTAGATCACCTCTACGAGCAGAATCTCCCTTCCACAAGCTTCCTCTCTCTCTCTCTCTCTCTCTCTCTCTCTCTCTCTCTCTCTCTCTCTCACCTTTTGATAGCTCTAAGCCCTCCTAGAAAACCTTTAGGAAACTTAGAATGCCCTGTAATACATCTCAATCCCGCATACACTTCTTTATATAAGAATAGAAAGAGGTAGAATCCAAATAGAAAACAAAATCCGCAAAATCTGCGTTTCCGCAATCGCATCCGCGGAACTCGTTGATGATATCGAAGGTCTCTCGATAACAGCTTCGATATCATCTGAAGTCTCTTGATGATATCGACACGGGACAAAAACTGTCCAGCGACCAGGGATGGAAATTCCAACAATTATCGATGCCATCGAGCCACTCTCGATGACAGCCTCGTTATCATCTGAAAGTTTCTTGATGATATCGACAGGACAAAAAAAAAAAAAAAAAAAAAAAAAAAAAAAAAAAAAAAAAAATGTCCAGCAACCAGCAGTGAAAAATCCTGCAATTATCGATGATATCGAAACCTGTTCAATTTCATCGATCCCAACAATGAGGAGAAAAATCTCCATCATGTAGTGCTTCAAAAACAAGTTTAGTGGCTGTCACATATGGATGTGGTTGGCCACTCATGCTGCCAGTAGCCACATCGGTGCTCGGTGGGCTCCACCATGATGTATGTCTTTTATCTATCCTGTCCATCCATTTTTTACAATCATTTTAGGGCTTAGATCCCAAAAATGAGGCAGATGAAAATCTCAGGTGGACCATACCACAGGAAATCAGTAGCAATTGACTCTCCACCATTGAAAACCTCTTAGGGCCACTGTAATGTTTATTTGACATCCAACCTATTGATTAGGTTATTTCGCCTTGACAAAGGGAAAAAAAAAAACAAATATGAGCTTGATTCAAAACTTTCATCGTCCCAAGAAGTTTTTAACAGTGAGAGTTCAATCAACACTATTTCCTTATAATGTGGTCCACTTGAGATATGGATCTACCTCACTTTTGGGCTCATGCTATAAAATAATATGAAAAAAAAAAAAATGAATGAAACACATACATTATGGTGGGCCACAAAGCACTGACCACTAGCCACTGGCAATGTCACTAGTGGAACTGCGTTCATCACGCATCAACATTTTATTCCCCATCACTAAGGGCTGGTTAGGATACCACCCAATAAATAACTTTTACTTAAGATAAGCTACTTATGGCTTAAGTAGTTTATCTTGATTTCTACACATTAAACTGAAGTGATTAAGTAATTTTATATTTAAAAAACTACTTCTAATTGATCATAAACCAAACTTACTTATCTCACATAAGTTACTTATTTACTATTGTAAGTAGAAAAGTAACTAATTGATGATATCCAAATCGACCCTTAATGTAAGCTAATAAGCAATAAACTGCTATTTTAACCTAAGTTAGTTTGGTAAGTGTCGTTGTATCAGTAGCTTATGTGCTTACATCTATAAAGTTTTTTCTTTACATTTTTAACTTATTAATTTTCTACTTCTCTCCTTACTGGGAACGCCCATATCAAACGACGCCCCAAATTTTAGGCAGTTAACATCAAAGGTTGCACTCAAATGATGGACGGTCCACATCAAAGGTAATCCTATATGATGGATGACTCATATTAATGTGAGCCACATAATGGATGGTCCACATCAAACGCCAGCCCCTAATGATAAATGGCCCACATCTAATGTGACTTGTATGATGGATGATCCACATCAAAGGTGGGCTCCACATGATGGGTTGTAAACTTCGAAGGTGGACCCCATATGATAGACTGACTACATCAATATGACCCCCACATAATGTATGGCCCACATCCAAGGTGCGATGGGCCCTGTATGATGGACTGTGCCCACGCGATGGCCAGTCCACATGAAACGTGCGCCCTAAATGATAGGCAATGGACATTGAAGGCGGGCCCACATGATGGACAATAAAATTGATGGTGGGCCCCTAGTATTTTTTTAACACACGACTCACACTCCATACACACCCACGCACTCACACCACATACTGGAATTTCACCACCATAGGTACTCGAACCCATGACCCGGATTGAAACTCTTGTGAGTCTACCACCTATCCATGAGTAAGAACCCTGGTGGGTCCTCGTGATGTATGACAATCACCGCACTTTCGATGGCTTTTTATACCGGAGTGGAGAATCCAACCCATGTCATTGACGGGTATTTATCATGGTAGTTCCCTCTCCACTATACAAGTGGCAGGGGTAAGGATCAATCAGAACCGTTCATGCAATGGACCCAGGTGTGGATGATCCGTTTCTTTTTCTAACGATGGAGATCCTCCAATAATACACTTAGCACAGTTGTATGGTGATCCAGACCGTCCAAATTGAAGAACCAATTACCCACTTGATCAACTCACTATTATGCTTTCAACCATCCAATTGATGTCCATGGATGGGATGGTTGGGATAGCCTTTTCTATGTGATTTGAGACATGCTTGATCCACAATGGATCCCACATTTTGAACGGTCTGCATGGCATGAGTACCACATATGAGGACGTGGGCCACCACCATATTTAAAATGGTTGGATACTATCATGAGTTTGACCTAAAATTCCGTACTTTTTTCTACTTATCATGGTACGTCGATCATCTGCATGACGAAAAGCAGCGGAACAATGATGAAAGCGCTAACGGTGGAGAGACCCTACTACGTACATACACCAGCAACGTGTGCAGTGGAGATGGATCTCTACCATATTGGAGCTACTAGGTTGCCATGCATAAACGCTGCAAGCATGTGATGGACTTGGCCCACTAATCAAGTGGGAAAACCGTGAACTATCCCTAGCCCGATAATGAAGAAGCTGCACACATGAGGTGGGCCGCACGCAGTTGTTGAATATAGATGTTCATCTTTTATCTCATGCAGCATCTGTTATATAGATATGGTCCACCTTACAAGGTGATAATTTGGAATTTTAGAACCCACAAGAGGAAAGGCCTGAGTCCCACAAAATTAACCGCCGTTGGATGGACAGCCCACATGATAGACGGCCCACATCAAAGGTGGGACCAAAGGATGGACCGTCTGCATCAACGGTGGGCTCCCAGGATAGGTTGTGGATATTAAGGTGGGCCCCGTGTGATGGACAATAATATTGACGGTGGGATCCACATGATGGATGGCCCATATCAAGGTGGGCCCCAAAATTCACATAGAAGGTCAGCCCTAGTGATGAATGACCCACATTCAAGGTGGCCCGTATAATGGATGGCCCACTTTGAAGTTGGGCCCCGCATGATGAACGGTCCACATTAAAGGTGGGCCCCCTATGATGGACTACCCACATCCAAGGTGGGCCTTGTAAGGTGGATGGTCTACATTGAAGGTAGGCCTTATGGCTGGTTCAAATTGAAGACAGGGCAAAGGTGGATTGAACAATAATGATCAATCCACATCAAAGGTTGGTTCAAATTGAAGACAGGACAAAGGTGGATTGAACAATAATGATCAATCCACATCAAAGGTTGGTTCAAATTGAAGACAGGACAAAGGTGGATTGAACAATAATGATCAATCCAAAAAAAAAAAAGTTGCCTCCAAATGATGGACGGTAGACCCTAAGGGTAATCAAGCTTAAGGGATAAGTATTTATATGATATTAGAAACCAAACATAATTTTCAACTTTGGGTTGATGAGTATGTTAGTTAACTTCCGATCCAAACGCTGGCTTACTAACTAGACCCAAAAAGAAGAACCATTACTGTTAGGTGAAAAGGTGTTGATTGATCCCAATTGGTTAGGGGATGATTGTGTTTGAATAAACTTCCAAATTGAATTGATATGGTAAAGTGAAATGACCAAATTGTTGTTGCCTTAGTTTTCATATTGAAAGACAAGGCCTCAAATTGCACTATATTACTTTGGAAGGTGGATTTGGAATTAATCATACTTTAATTTCAACGCTACTTGATGCAATGCTAGGGTGAAACTTCAAAATCGTTCAATTTTTATTTTTATTTTTTAAAAAATCTCATTCAAGGCCCATTTATGCAAATTTTATATGATTTTAGGATCGCTTAACACATGTTAATGGAAATTTTAATAAGCTAGGAATGCAGAACTCCCTTCTGAATTCTTGTCCGAGCATTTCCTATTTAGGGCATCTTTCAGGGTTTGAAAGATAAAACGAGTTATTTTTCAAGAAAGCATTTGTAGAGAATGAAAGCGCTTTTTTGAAAAATGCTTTCCATAAAATAAAATAAGGTGAATTCGCAATCAGTATATTTTCCACATAAGTACTTTCCAACTCCCAAATAGGCCCTTGGGGGTAATTCTGGCATTGTTGTTGTTGATGTTGTTTTCTGATTAACCCTTTTTGTACCTTAAAGTACGTGCACAAATAGCAAACAAAGAAGACCCTAGCTGACGCAGAGGACCCACCGATGCCAAAGTCAAGAATATTCCGAGTCTTTGTAGAAGTTGTATAAGGGTAGAGATAGTGTGCGTGTACCTTTCGCCATTAGGGGTCTCCCTATTTAAAGTAGAGGAGAGATCATATCGTAAGGAGATCTTCCTTGTTTAGTAGGTGTGTATTGTAGTTAGATTAGAATTCATAACGTATAAAAAATCTCCCGAGATCCTCGATAGGGATCTCGGAATCCCGAACTGATTGCGAGTTAGCTTCCGCGATCCTTGGAAAAACGATCGGACAAGTCTTCCTTCATATTAGGTCGGTCTTCGTCTAGAGACCGAGACCGGGGCGTAGTTGTCCGAGCTTCGATTAAGGTCAGCTGTAGAAGTCACAATGACGAAGGACATGACGACTGAGCTATAAGAAGGTTGGCATCATTCACTAACTAAACCGATCAGAGGTTCTTGTGATGTATTTGTGATATTCAATTTCTGTAGCCTTTAACTTTTTCATTGTCTTCCCCGGAGAATCCATTATGGGTCGTGCCGACCTTTGAGATGACATTGCTCGTGCCGACCTTTGAGACGACTTTGGTCTTCCCAACCTCTCTCTTTAGACAGGCATCGGGTTTCTCTCCTTAGACAGGCATCGGGTTTCTCACCTCTTTTAGCCATCGAGACATGCCGGGTCTTGACCTGACCTACTTTTATAGGTTGGTCCATTTTCCCCATAACAATTGTTAAACCATAAGAGTATTTATATCCCTTATGTTGGGATAGGTTTGCTCTTCGATTCTTCTTATTTCTTGCTTCATTGCTACTCATTTGAATTCTAATGAATTTGCAATTTGGTTATTTCCTCTAATTCAATCCAATATGGCATCTAAATGCAACCTTAGTTGTCCAATCAATCATCATCATCATTATTTTGTTTTAATTATAACTAGCAATGACAACATCACCTAGTTATTATGAGAAGCAAGCAAGGGTTAAAGAAACCAATTCAGGAGAACAGGCTTGCCTTGCCACATGGTATCTAGCAATGGCAACCTGATTTTTGTACCAGACATTATTATTATTATTATTATTATTCATGACAAGAGACTGCATCTCTAAGAAATCGAAATGGGTCATCTATCAAACCCCACCACTGATTGGCCATAAACTAAAAATTGCACCAAGGATCTTAGCCATCGAGGGAAGCATTTACAATCAGTGAACCAAGATTGTTGGTTTGGATTTTCCTAACCATGATTTTGGGATATGCCCTGTCCACGGTAGGGCCTGATGGATGAAAGATTCAGATCTATGGTATACATCTACCGCACGTGTGATATTGCTTTCTTGATGGCTGACTGAGGTAAGACTAATAAACTAATGAAACCTTATGTTCTGTAACCAGTGTTCCTTAGAGCTGACAATGGTCGGGCCTGGGCCTGGGCCTGGAAAGCAGAATTTTCTAACAGGCCCAAACGAACAGTTCAATGCATCAAGCTGGTGTCCTTCATTACAGTACATTGATTGTCAGAACTGTGCCTGTGCACAGCAAGTTATGAGAATGGTTAACTGTTTATAATGATAGAAGGCTGGATTGAGATGAGCTGGATATCGTTGGGCTAGTGATAGTTTGGATGGTTTGGTACCCACGTATGACGGCCATTGATTTCGACCCATTGACTGAGTCACTAGATCATCATGAGTTAGATAGGGCTTGACTAATGATCAATTGAATGGTTTGAATACTGATACTTCCTAGTATGGTTGTGCCAAAAGAAGGTGGATCCTAAATTCACCGTAACTTTTAATCCGGGTATTGTCATGGGGTACACAACCTATCGACCTTTACTAAAATGGGCCATCGGAGGTGAACTGACCCACAAAGTGGGTCACATCTGTTTGTTTCATCAGAAAAATGTGCGCTTTCAGTTCGGAAATGATTTTTTGGGAAATTTTACTATTTATAATAATTCTGAATTTTTTATTTTATTTTTATTTTTAGAGTTTTAGATTTTCTTACTTTTTAGAAATAACTTGTAATTATGATAGAACTCTTCTAGCAAAACTTTATTTGAAATTTTTATTTTTAAAAATTAAGCTTTAAAAGAGTTTTAAAATAATTAGGATATTTATTAGAGTTAAAATTTTACTATTTTTTATAATTACGAATTTTAGAGAATTTATTTTCTATTTTGTTGCTTTTTACAAGTGGATTCAAGAAGTCTCCGTGAAGAGTCCAAAGAAGTTCCACCGATTCGGAGTAGTTATATTTGATAAAGATGGTGATCGACCTCATCACATCCATCCATGCGTTAGATACGTACAAAAATGGACATTGATTTTGAGGGGATGTATATAGTGACCTAGATCCAAACAAATGTCATTAAATTGCCATGCCTGGTGAATAGGAACTGTTCACAAGTGTGTTTTAACTGTCCATCCTTAGTTGTAGTAATGATGGCCCACTTGATACGGGCTAGCCATTCCTTTAGCCAAGGCTCAGCCCACACAGAGCCTGGATTTCAAGCCCGCGCCTTGCTCTGTAGCCAAGTTTAGGGCCCAAGCCTTGTAAGGTTGGACAGGGCCGTAGCCATGCAAGTGCATTTCCATAGAGCCTTTGAAGATTTTGCCATACTAGCTGGCTCTTTGACGCAGGGGAGCATATGAGGTCGAGCACCGTATTCCTCAAGAGGATAACTATTCCGAATTTACGGAACTTTTCTAGACTCCTCACAGAGACTTTTCGAATCCATGAGAAAAGAAAGCAGGAAATATAAATAAATTCTAATAAATTCAAAATTGATTAGTGAATCAATAAAAAGGAGTTCAAAACCCTTTAAATAGGGATACCAAGCAATGGGAAAGAAATCAGATTCAAACTACAACTAAAACTCTTAGAATTCGTGACTTACTATAAATAGTAAACTTACTATTTATAGACAGTCGTGATGTCTACTAGTGTGCAAGGTTTTTGCCAAAAATAGTAAGTGTCCTATTTCGCTTCACCAAACCGTTCTCCTAAATATTCTAAGCTCTTTTTACATTGGGTGCAACTCCTAAAGCCCGACGGATGAAGAGTTATAATCAAACTAAAACTTACTATTTATAGTAAAAACGAAATTAAAACAGGGAGGGTTTTTTTGAAATTCGGGCTGCGCAACCCGGCATAGTGGGGTAAGTTGGCTAAAGTAGCTCGTTCTACTCCAAAATCATATATTTTACGTCAGATAACTCATTCCGGATTGTGAGATAGGCCTAATCTAAGGTCCGATGGTCTGGATCACTTCTGTCGTCGACCGGGCCTTTTCTGATCCATCTTAGCCATGAAACTGTCCGCGACCTGCTCTACATTACTCTTGTTTCCAACCATCAATTTCAAGTCCACTGCACGGATCAGATGGCTAGGATGGCAGTATCTATTTGAGGCAGTAGGAGTAATGTAATCATTTCACATTTCATTTATTTTACTTGGATAACTCACTGACTTTCTGTCCAAGAAATCAAAGAAAGTTGCTGGCCGGAATTGTCTTATAGGTGAGAAACTTGAACCATTTTGCCGGTCATAATACGTCCCACAAGTTGCTGGCTAGAATTGTCTTATAGGTGAGAAACTTGAACCATTTTGCCGGTCATAATACGTCCCACAGAAGTTGTGAGTGCGGGTAACAGTGTGAGTCCCTGTCTGTGGGGTCTACCTTGATGTATCTGTTATATATCCACGCCATCCATCCGTTTTTCCAGCTCATTTTAGGGCGTGTACCTAAAAATGAAAAAAAAAGAAAAAAGCGGCAGATGAACCACACTACAGGAAACATTGGTGATTGAACACCCACTAATTAAAACTTTTTTGGGTCCACGAAAGTTTTGAATCAAGCTTCTATTTGCGTTTTTCCTTCATCCATGTCTGTGTGGCCTTATCAACAGGTTAGATGGCAAAAAAACATTATAGTGGACCGTAGGAAGTTTTTAATGGTCTGTTTGATTACCACTTTTTCTAATGGTGTGGTCCACCTGAGATTTATATCTACTTCATGTTTGGTCCCGTAACCTAAAACGATCTGAAAAAACGAATGGACGGCATGGATATAAAACAAATACATCCAGGTGGCCCCACGGAGAGGGAGTCACCCTCTAAGCTGTTACCGTGGACCCAACCTAATGCGCTCCCGTATTCAGCCATCGACTGGTTCTACCACGAGAAATTTAGGACTGTGCGGAGACAGAATTTATAGACGAAAACACCCCTCATTTCACGGAAACGGATTGGGTACTTCCCTGCCATGGATGTTCGGTGGTCTGTGAGCCCCACCAGCATGATGTATGCTTTTCATCCATGCCGTCCATGTATTTTTCCACATCATTTTATGGTATGAGACAAAAAATGAGGTATATGCAAATCTCAAGTGTACCACATTACATGAAACAGTGTTGAATGAGCATCAACCATTAAAAACTTTTTGGGAGCCCACTGTGATGTTTGTAAGAAATCCTCCCCGTACAGGTCATTCATAGGGTCACAAAGACCTAGATGAAGAGGAAAAACAAATTTCATAATGATCTAAAAATTTTGTAACCCCTAAAAGGGTTTCAATGGTAGACGTTCAATTCCCCATTGTATTTTACAGTGTGGTCTACTTGAAAGTTAGATATATATAAACAACAACACTGATTGCATCAATATATCGACAAAATCAAGCATCGATATATCGACGTTACATAGAATTTTTTGGTTAAGTCGCTGGACATATGAGGACTTAATTCGATATTATCGACCATATGTCGATATATCGACAAAATCAAGTATCGATATATCGACATATTGTTGATATATCGACGTTACATGAAATTTTTTTTCCCTCGTTGATTTTCATGCTTGCCCCGCCGATTTTCTAGTTTGCTCTGTCATTTTTCATGCTTGCCCCGCTGATTTTCTAGTTTACCCCGCCGTTTTTCATGCTTGCCCCGCCGATTTTCTAGTTTGCCCCGCCGTTTTTCATACTTGTCCCGCCGATTTTCTACTTTGCCCCGCCGTTTTTCATGCTTGCCCCGCCGATTTTCTACTTTGCCCCGCCATTTTTCATGCTTGCTCCGCTGATTTTCTACTTTGCCCCGCCGTTTTTCATGCTTGCCCCGCTGATTTTCTAGTTTGCCCCGCCGTTTTCTAGTTTGCCCCGCCATTTTTGCCCCGCCATTTTCTAGTTTGCCCCGCTGTTTTCTAGTTTGCCTCGCCGATTTTCTAGGCTCGGATATCGCTACGGTTATAATCCGTAGCTATAGATACTTTTTTTTTTTTTTTTTTTTTTTGTAATCCCTCCGCCTTTTGTGGGTCTCATCATGAGGTCTGTGTTATATCCAAACCATCCATTGATTTGGTGAGCTCATATTAAGCTTGAGACGTAAAAGAAGACATCTAACTATCAAGTGGTGGGCCCTACAAAATTTTTAACGGTGTAAATCAGTTTCCCCCCTACTCTTTGTGGTGTGGTCCATTTGATCTGGATATGATTTTTTTTTTTTTTGATAATACTCCGAAATGATCTCTAAATATGGATGAACGTTGTGGATATAATAAATACATATTTGTGGAGCCATGTAATTTTGATCTCTTTTGAGCCGTTCGTACAACTCTTGGCTGGAGAAGCGTCAACGCAGGTTTGTCTTCTTTCATTAAAAAAAAAACAGCTGGATAAAAGGTGGGGTCCACAGTCCTAAATTTCTCTTCTACCGCGTCTGCCTCATCAGTCATCATGGCCCATCTTTTACATCACTGATGTCATGAGTTTTGGACGATGTTGTAGGCTGGATTATTTATAAGTCGGTCAAGTTGGTGGACCGAATGCATCCACCGTACAGTTACAGGTGGCACACACGTATATCACATCTTGAACAGTATAAAATGGAAACGGATTATCTACTCCCCCTGCCACCAGCCAATGGCTGATGGTCGGTGCTCTGTGGGTCCACCATGATGTATTTGTTTCATCCATGCCGTCCATCTATTTTTCTTGATCATTTTATGATATAAGACCAAAAACGAGGTTTATCCAAATCTCAAGCAGACCACATTACAGGATACAGTGTTGAATGAAAGTGGACCATTAAAAACTTTTTGGGGGCCATAAAGTCTGTATAAAATAGTCCGATCCGTTTTGTAAAGGATATCATCCCAAAATCGAATTAATTGGAGGATGTTAACCTTTGATCAAAGGAAATTACTATAATTTCATCTGAACTGTCCATTAATTGATATATAATGCGACAGAGGATATCGGTTGAGTTTATATCTTGGTTTACGATCCATCGGATTGAGATTTTATATATCGACGGTTGGGATGAGTTACAAATATTTAGGGCCTGTTTGGCCAGGCAAGGTGGATTGTATTAGGTTGTATTAGGGTGGATTGGAAGGAGCAATCCCGGGATTTGGCCGGGCCCGCCAAACAGGCAGAAGTTGGATATAGCAATCCCCACTGACATCACCATCAATCCCTCCTAATCCCACCGAATCCCTCCTAATCCCACCTATTTGCCTGGGACATGTTTGGTTAGACGGAGCAATCCCAGGATTGGCCGGTGTAATCCCGGGATTGGCCAGGCGAGCCAAGCATACTCGGTGGTGAGTTCCCTGTGTATAGCAATCCCATTGGATTGGCACCGATCCACTGACAAGCCATCATTACTTGCCATCCACCCTAATACAATCCAATGCCATAGGATTGGCCTGTCCAAACACTCGTCGCAGCTGCTCGAACTTTCCATCCACGCCGCGACCGATTTTGATCCGATATTTTTCTAGAATCTCGGCCACGTGAATAATCTTTGATCTTCAAAGTCCTGTCACTGTGTTGAATGCTAATTGCATTCTGTTTAATCCGTACAGGGAGATCCGTGGAGGGGCCCACCATGATGATCTGTTTATCCACGCCTACATCCCTTTACTCGGATCATTTTAGGGCGTGTTTGGACGGGCCAATCCCATGGGATTGGATTGTATTAGGGTGGATGGCAAGTAATGATGGCTCTGTCAGTGGATTGGTGCCCATCCAATGGGATTGCTATATCCAGGGAACTCACCACCGAGTATGTTTGGCTCGCCTGGCCAATCCCGGGATTACACCGGCCAATCTTGGGATTGCTCCATCTAACCAAACATGTCCCAGGCAAAATAGATGGGATTAGGAGGGATTGGGTGGGATTAGGAGGGATTGATGGTGATGTCAGTGGATTACTGGCAATCCCATGGGATTGCTATATCCAACTTCTGCCTGTTTGGCACGCCCGGCCAAATCCCGAAACTGCTCCTTCCAATCCACCCTAATACAACCTAATACAATCCACCTTGCCTGGCCAAACAGTCCCTTAAAGTATTAACCCAGGAATGAGTAAGATAGAATGCTCATGTGGATTATATATATATATATAGGAAAAAGGTACAATGCGCGGCCCCACCGTGATGCGTTTCGAACATCTACCCCATCAGTCAGATGCACCATTCTATCGTGGGCCTAGGTCTAAAAAATCAAGACAATCCGTGACTTATGTGGGCCACACCACATACAGAAGTGGAGGGGCCGTGCACCATTAAAACATTCATGGGATGTTTTTTGGGCCCACTAAGATGTGGTTTGCAAATCTAGCTCATCCATTATGTGTGTCCCACTTGGATGAGGGTTTAGACCAAGTTTCAACAGCATTCAAAACTCAAGTGGGCCCCAACAAGTGCTTTTATATGTTTTTGGCATGTCTTCACATGATTTTAGATGGTATGGCCCACCTGAGTTCCATATACGGCTGATTTTTGGGATATCCAATAATTTAAAAGGGAGCCATTAAATGCACGGTGTTGATGGTCGACATGCATCACGGTGGGGCCCACACAGCTCGACCTCACGGGAGCTTATAGTGCGCTCAAGCGCATAGTACCTAAACCTTATATATATATATATATATATATATATATATATATATATATATATAAACACACACACACATTCTCACCAGTTCATGTGAGAACTTTTTCACAACTTGTATCTAATGATATGATCCTAAAATTTGAACCGTCCAAGTGATGCAACATCCCATAAAATTCCCAAGGCCTAGCTTTTGCCCTTGTTTAAAGCTTTGGTGGACCATATATAAAGAGAGTGGTGGACCATATATAAAGAGAGTGGAAATTGTTTCCTTTTTTACACGGCTCACCGAAGTTTTGGATTAGAATAAAAGTTGGGCCCTATAAGCTTTATAGGATGCCGCATCAAATGAGAATTAGTGTGTGACACAAGTCCATAGCTCAATTGGCAGACTGAGTGGAGATACCTAGTTTCAACACGAGGTCTTGGTATTAATCCCTAGTGGGGTGGCTAACTTAGGAGTGTGTACTGACATGGGTGTGTACTAACAAGCTAACTCAAAAAATAATAATAATAATAATAATAATAATAATAAAAAGAATGTGTGTGAAATCTATTCTAATATTTGCACCTTATAAATGAGGAGATTCAAGGCAAAATCATGAATTTGCGACGGACCAGATCCGTCACAAAACATAATTAACGACGGACTTGATCCATCGCATGGTTCTTCATTGTTTGCTGCATCGCAAAATTTAACCAGACGAGATTGGTTGGTAATATGCGACGGATTTCAACTATCACAGATTTGCGACGGATCCTATCCATCAGAGAAAATTAAAAATCCATTGCTGGATTGGAAAAACCCAACTACATTATTCGTCACCTCAAATCCATAGTGGATTTTCGACTTCAGAAATTAGCGACGGATCCTATTTGTCGGAGAAAATTAAAAATTCGTTGCTAGATTGGAAAAACCCAATTGCATTATTCGTCACCTCCAATCCGTCGTTGATTTTCGACTTTAGAAATTAGTGACGTATTCAAAAATCAATGACGTATTAGGTCCATTAAAACTTCCACCTCTTTCTCTTTTTTTTGGAATTCGTTACACCCAAGTCATCCAAAAAATTTTCACAAAATTGTTTAATAAAAATCTCTTCCACAAAATTCAAAAGATTGGAGTGAATAGTAAACTAGACTAAATATATTTTTTAGTGTGTTTGGATGCTCAATTAGCTTGAATAGCAAACTAAACTAAATATATAATAAAAAGTCAAAATTGGGTCAGCTACTAATGAAATAAGGTAATGTAAATAATATCATCTACCTTGATAACTAAACAAATTATTATAATTATGTCTCATCAATTAAAATACAAATCCGGGAGACTTTTATTCTCAATATTTCTACAAACATCCAAATGAAACATAACACAATTGAAACAAAAGAGAAATGGTAAAGATGAAACATATTAGTTTTTTTTTTTTTTTCTGCCAGTTGAGCTATGGATCTAGGTGTGATAAACGTATTAGTTGATTCCATTGATATTGCATCATGAATGCTAGCATGGTCCCTACACATTGAGAGACATTGCATTAGTTTTCCAAAATCTAGAGTTTTATTAAATAACAGTTTTTTTTCAAAATCTCAATTTTTCTCAAACATTGTTAATTGTTTCTTTAAACTTCTCAACTATTTTTTTCAAAATCATAATTTTTTTTAAACTAAATTTTCTTTTTCAAAATATCAATTATTTAACAAAATCTGAATTTTTTTCGAACTTCATTTTTTAAAATCACGATTTCTAATAAAAAACTAAAGATGTAGATTGAGATTTGTAATGTGAAATGAGATCCACCTTCATCAACTTCATCGATGAACAGTGTCCATCCTAATTTTCGTTTCCATTTTTTTTTTTCACGGTAGAAAAAATGAGGTAGAGATGAGAAGTAGGTTACTCCCAACAGTAGATTCTTTTTGGACCATTAAATGAAATGACAGGAAATCATGCTGTTGCGGTCCACCTAATCATGAAATATTATATATAATCCGTGTAGTTGAATGGACCGCACAGATCATCAGAGAAAAAAAAAAAAAAAAAAACCTGAGCCATACATGCCTTAATTAGCACAGTAACTTGACAAGTTGGGTACTTATAAGTCCAGTGTTACCTGGGTAACACGCTAGTTGGTGTGACCCTCACTGTGTGTGATCCTCCCTAATACATTTTTTGTATGTCCAAATTTCCCGTCAGTTTCTCCATCTTATTTTAGAACCCAATCCCAAAGATTAAGTAGATCCAAAGTTTTGGTGGACCAACCGTTGGAAAAAGTTGTTTTTTTTTTTTTTTTTTTTTTTTGGAAAAAGTTGTGACCATTGAAATCTTCTCCTGACAACACCTTCATGGGGCCCACCTTCCTCAACATCATCGATCAACACCGTCCATCTTAATTTTCATGTCCTTTTTGTCATTAGAGAAAAAATGAGGTTAATATGAGTAGTTGGTTGGCCCCAGCAGTGGATAATTTTTGGACCATTAAACGAAAGGATATGAAATCATGCTTTTGCGGTCTACCTGATCATTATATATGTCTAATTTTTTTATCCACGTAACAACTAAATCTGTGCAGTTTAATGGACTGTACGGACCATCAGATTAAAAACTGTGGGCCATTCATGCCTTAAACCCAGTGACTTGATAAGTTTGGGACTTAGTCCAGTGTTACCGGGTAACACTCTAGTTGGCCCTCACCATTGTGTGGTCCTCCCTGATGTATTTTTTGTACGTCGAAATAGTCCGTCGTTTCTCTATCTTATTTTAAAACCCATTCCCAAAGATTAAGTAGATCCAAATATTTGGTGGGCCACACCGTTAGAAACAGTTGTTAGTGACCATTAAAAGCTTCTCGTGACATGACCTTCACGGGCCCACCTTCATCAACCTCTTCGATCAACAACATCCATTCGTTTATTCGTGTTATTTTTGGTCACAGGAGCAAATTTGAGGTTGATATGAGTAGCAGATTAGTCCTACCGGTGGATAATTTTTTAACCATTAAACGAAACGATATGAGTACGAAATCATGCTGTTGCGGTCCACCTGATCATTATATATGTCTAATTTTTTTATGCTTGTCACAAATAAATCCGTGCAATTGAATGGACCGCATGAATTATCAAAAAATTTGTGGCCATATATGCCTTAAACCCGGTGACTTGACAAGTTACCTACTCAGGGCATGTTTATTAAATGCGAAGTTTGAAGCTTGAATGGAAAATCTGAATCTAAAGTCCGAAAACTAAATATTGAATCTAGAATTATCTGTTTGTTAACTAATGTTTGAAATGTCTAAAATATGTTAATTTAACACATTTGCCCGCCCACACAGGAAACTCATGATTGAATCCCTACCATTAAAAACTTCATGGATTCGACGGGAATGTTTATTTGCCATCCAACCTATTGATAAGGTGAAAATGACCTAGATGAAGAGACCACGTATATCATCTTAATCTAAAGAATTTTGTGGCCCACAAGAATTTTTTAATGGTCATTTACCACTGTTTCTTGTACTATAGCCCATTTGAGATTTGGATATGCTTCATTTTTTGCCCAAAAATGAGCTTTCAATACATATGGATAGCATGGATGTAGTCACATACATCATGGTGGGACCCACAGTTAGGGGTCCCACCCACTTTGGTGGATCCACAATGCGTACGGAGGATGTCAGTAGCCCCTAGCTATTGGACCATGTTGTGTGGCCCCCATTATAATATATGCATTTTATCTATGTTGTCCATTCATTTTTTCATATCATTTTAAGGAATGGTCCTAAAAATGAGGAAGATCCAAATCTCATGTGGAGTGGTGATTGAATGCGCACTATTAAAAGCTTTTTAGGGACCATGATAGTTTTGGATGTAGTTGATATTTGTGTTTTCCCTTCATCCATGTTTGGGTGACCTAATGAATAGGTTGGATGGTAAATAAGCATTACAGTGAACCCTGGAAAGTTTTTAATGGTGGGCATTCAATCACCACTGTTTTCTTGTGGTGTAGTCCACTTGAAATTTGGATGTCTCATTTTTGGGTTCATGCCATAAAATGATCTAGAAAAATAGATGAAACAGGTGGATAAAAAAACATGTATCATAGTGGGGCCTTGTCCAACAGCCACCTCCCTATTGGCAGCATTAGTAGGAAATCCATGCAGGGAGCCAATTAGGTGACCTCTGTTGTGTGTTGATGACACCAAGTTCAGTGGACCCCACCATGATGTATGTGTCATACACAAACCGTTTGTCCATTTGATGAGAACTTTTTAAGGCTTGAGCTAAAAAATGAGGCGAATCCAAAGCTCAAGTAGACCACGCTTTAGAAAACAGTGGAGACTAAACATTTACCATTGAAACCTTCTTGGGATCACAGAAGTTTTGGACCCATCTGATATTTGGTTTTTCCCTTCATTCAGGTCTATATTACCTTATGAATAGTTTGGATGGCAAATAAACATCATGGTGGGCCTTATAAATGTTTCAACAGTAATCATTTTCCCCATTGCTTTTTGTGGGACAGTCCCCACTTAAGCTTTTAATATGACTCATTTTTGGGCTCATGCTCTATGCTGTTCTCACCAAATAGACAAATGCCATGGATATAACACATACATCCTAGTGAGGCCCACAAAACTTAGTGACGTCAACACAAAACGAACGCCGATGCGTGTGGCACACCATGCAATCCGCTTCCCCTACAAATCTGGCGGTGATTACGTACTACCCCGGCCAGGATCTAGATGGAGAGGGATTGTCCTATCAGGGGCTCTGTGGGGCCTACCATGGTGTATATGTTTTATCCACACCGTCCATCCACTTTTCCATATCATTTTAGGGAATAAGACCAAAAAACACGCAGATCTAAGGCTCAAGTTGGCCACACTGTCGAAAACATCGAGAATTTGGTGCTTACCATTGAAAACCTCTTGGGGCCACAAAAAGATCTGATCAAGCTGATTTTGTATTTTCCTTTCATCCAAGTTTATGTGACCTCACGAAGAGGTTAGATGGCAAATAAACTTCAAAGTGGACCCAGGAAGGTTTAAACGGTAGTCGTTCCATTACCACTACTTTCTGTGGTGTCGTCAACTTGAGCTTTAGATGTGCCTCATTTTTTAGGATCATGCTCTGGAATGATCTAGAAAAGTTGATGGATGGTGTGGATCTTACACATAAATCATGGTGGGCCTAGAGAAGTGTCACACGTTAAAAGTTGGGTTGTGTAGCAAAGGGAGAAAATCTCTATCGATGGAGGGAAATTTTGGTTTTCTTAAAAAGAGTCTGCGAACTGCATTCTGGATTCACCATTAAGCCAAGCCTCTTTTGTCGAAAAAATTTAGGACAAATTACGGAACGCTTTCTAGGTTCATTACCAACAAACAACACTTAATACGGAGTGCCAACAAACAACACCGAGTAATCAACTTCCTAACCACTTCGTACTTCCTATAGAATTTTACAATCAATCAGTATAGGAGGATATTGATTCACTAAATAGCAAGTCATGTTTACGCGCCTCACCCTATAGCTCTTTACCCAACCCAACATTACTCAATATACTTCGGGCTCTTTCTAAAATAGTCTGATTCATACGTTTAACCACACCATTCTACTTTGGTGTATGCATTACGCCAAAATAGCGAAAAAAGGACGGTCCAAAACCCTCTCAAATGACCAAAAATGATGGTTATGGACCGTCGCATGGGCCGTCAAAATTTGACGTGTCTTATTATTTAAAGGACGATTAGAAACCGTCATTCTTATTGACGAAAAAAGGACGGTCCTGGACCGTCCTTAAAAAGGACGGCCATGGACCGTCTCTTAAAAAGGCATATGCCTCACTGTGTCATGCCTCCTGATCCCCTCACCATTGCAATACTGATTAAATTCCCTAAAAGTAAATTCTCAGTCATTATCTATCCTTAGAATTTTTAACTTTCACCATGTTTGCTTTTCGACAATTGTCTTCAATGCCTTGAAAGTGATGAAAACATTGGATTTATGTTTTATAAAATAAATACATACCTTTCTAGAGAAGTCTTCAATAAATGTGACAAAGAATGACGACCCTCTTCCATAAATAACAAGTGGCGACTCCCACACATCTAAATGCACATAATCAAGCTATCATTTACTAACATATTTCTTGGTTTTAAAGCTCGACCTTGATTGTTTTTCATATATGGAGTGCTCACATATATCTAAATTAATTTAATTTTTTTTTTAAACTAAAAATTAAACCATGATCAAGAAATACCTTCATACGCGCTCACTCATGTGGCCTAGGCGCACATGCCACAAATATGCCGATGTAGAATTTATTACAGACGTTACAGTTCCTCCCAATATAGTATTCTTGATCAACTTGTAAAGGTTTTTATTCTATTGTGCCTTAATAACAATGAGTGCCACTTTAGAAACTTTCAAGACACATTTGTAACTGGCGAATTTACATCTGAATGCCTCAAGAGCTCCTAGAGATATCAGATTCTTCTTTTAATTCGAAATGTGCCTCACATCGGTCAGAGTATGTTCCACCCTATCATACATTATTATGTGAACCAAACCAATTTATATAATCTTACAGACAATATCATTGCTCATAAGAACCAGGCCACCATCATACTTGTTATATATGGTGAACTAACTTTGGTGAGGACATATGTGATACGTTGCCCGTATCCAAAATCCACTCATTATACAAGTGTCAGACCTTCGACATAAACGGTACGTCGCAATCACTCGTCCATTTGCTGGATTTCGTTAAATTGGTCTCCTTCAACAAATCATCTGATTTCTACTACTCCTAAATTTTGGGATTTGTATAGTCCTTCTTCACATGTCACATTCTTCCACAATTCCAACACTTTAACTTTCCTTTGCCCTTCAACTTGGACATCGATCGCAACTTTCCCTTCTGTCGCTCATATGATCTACCCGAGCAACCAGTGCACTCATAGAAGTACTTCCCCCTCGGTTATTCATTCTCAACTGTTTCAATTGAAGGACTGAGATAACGGTATCGACATTCAAGGTATCATTACCATGATAAGGAGTATCAACCAGATAATCATAAGACTCTGAGAGAGATGTCAACAAAATTAAGGCTTTGTCTTCTTCATCGATCTTCGCCTCCACACTTGTCAACTTGCAATCAGCTTGTTGTAGACATTAATGTGCTCAAAGAAATCTGACACTTCCATTATCTTTAGATTGTAAAGTTGTCTCTTCATATATAAACGATTAGAGAGTGACTTCGTCATGTACATGCTCTCCAACTTTACCTATAAGCCCGTGGTAGTCATCTCATTGATGACATTGTAAATGACTTCGTTACCAAAGTACAATTTGATTGTGCTAATTTTTCTCTGATTATGTTCTTCCCAATCATCTTCTTTCATCGATTTATAACATTTCGCTTTCTCAAGGAGTGCATACTTTAGCCCTTGCTGAATTAGGATGGCTTTCATATTTGTAACATCTCGGAAAAATTTGTACAAAGACCCGAGTATCACCTCAGGCAGAAATCTCACTAAGGAACAAATCCAGTGAAAATTAGGCGAAAATCAATTAAGTACTAAACTAAATTAATCGATGGATTAGCTCGAACTACTTTCTATACTGCAAGACCCAAAACTATTAGAATCACTAACTTAACATTTCCTAAAAACCTAAGATCAGTCTCAAAACCCAGTTGTTCCCAGGAACACGTTGAAAGTCCGTATCGGATCTGGACCGCGCGTCGAAAGTTCAATAACCACGAAACTATACGATTATGACCACCTTACTGGGCTTGACAATCATCACGAAAATCAAGCCCGAATAGTATCGAGAAATGCACAACTAGAGCCCTAAGTAAAGTGTGTGTGAAACGCGAATATCTTTAGAAAATGAACTCAAATTTAAGTAAATTAGACCGTTCACTTACAAGCCAAATTTAAGGTTTCAAACCATCAGATTCTGACCCAACTACACCCTTGGATAAGGAAAATTTCCCTACACCCATTGGTATACTTGTGGTCATGATTGAGTAACAGTGACCGTTGAATTGAAACGGGTCCCCCATGATCGATCCACTAATCCGATCGGACCGAAACCTTAACTTGACATAGATCCATTGTCAGGAAACTTTCTTCAGACCGTATGCGAATAATGGACCTCCAGATGAGCTCCGTTGGCCCGAAATAGATACCTTTTGACTATAACCTAAGTATACCATGGCCCTGGGGCCATTGACATCACTTCTGGGCCTACCCCTCTCTCATTCCATACGAATTTTCTCTAACCCTAGGAGAGAGAAGAGAGAAAAGAGGAGAAAAGAGTGGAGATCGAAGGCAAACCTGTGGAGTTTGCTGCAGTACTCCTGTTCTGCTACTCCACTCATCGAATCGCCTTTACGTCTAACTACTCAACTCGTTTCAACTCCGTTTTGGGTAAGAAATCCTAACCCTAATCTGTTTTAGGAATCCAAATAGAGAAACCAGTGAAATAGCTAACATATTTCAATGTTTAGGTAGCCGTTGTGCCGTAAACAAAGACGTGGTGTACGAACCGAGTTCGTAACGAGCGTACCGACGAAAGGTGCGGACTATAAACGTTTAGGTTATGGTTTTCAAGGCTTTCAATGTTAGCAATGATTTATGACTGACTTGTTTGCCACCATATGATCTTAGTTACGATGTATTTGATAAATAATACATGTGTGTGAACACTGTGAATATATAATACATTCCATGTGTTTGTTAAAATGTTTGAATGAAATTACTATCATGATTTGTATTTGCCATGACTATTAATCTTGAATACATGTTTGTTGTATGTAGAACAACTCCTTTACGAAAGGATTTGCTATAATATATGTTATAACTAAGTTAGGGCATGTATGTAGTAATGTGTAGGCTAAGTATTTGATAAAATGTTTGAATGAGTAATTGTTTGTTGAATTGTAATTATTAAGGGTGTTGAGATAAGGTTCTCAACTAATTTATGTGTATAAATTCTTTCATGTAACCTTAATGTCACATACGTGATTATGTATAAAAATGTCTGTGTATAGTAGCATGCTTTATGTGTTTGATAAAATGCTCAAATGATTATAGTACTTGGATTGTTTTCTAAATGTTGTTATGACTATCACATGTGATTACCTATTGCAATTGAGTGCGATTGGGACTGCTACGTAGTCCAGGCAATCGGTAATGGATCTCGGTTGAGTGGCCGAACTAGATTCGCCACATTGGATACGTTCAATTAATCCGAGACATACGAAGATTTTCAACAGTGGTTAGGCCACGTGGAGTGCTTATGCACTCCATGTCGATTAATTCAACGTGCGCTCATACCAATTGAACTTGTCAAATAACCCAATTAGCCTATTGTATGTTTACCATGTATGGACGCTCCTGCTTGAATCTAAGGTACCGCTTACCAATGTCAAGCTCATGTCAACCTTGGTACCATGATCCGCTACGACTCATGAGCCGGGCATGGTGGTATGGGATACCGTGGTCGAGCTGTCGCCTACGCTGGGGTGACGAGCCTCCCCATAGTGACCAGTGAGTAACCCAAATTCGTGAGTCGAATACGATGGTATGGGACACTGTATTCTAGCTGTCGGCCTATATTAAGGTGACGAGCCTTTCCGTAGTGACCTCGAGTATAAACTAGGCCTACGCTGAGGTGACAACCTCTCCGTAGTGACCTGAACTTGCCTATCTATTGCTTCAATTAGGGGTGATGTTGCCCTATAACTTGCCTATCGTATGCGATTAATTAGGATTGACGACCCTAGATGGATCATCATTTGGGTAAATGATATAAAGGGAGGTACCTTAGCTTCCCGAATCTGCTGTATAAACACGGCTAAATAATTATTTGGCTAACACAATCATGCACCGCATTGCATGTGCTTTAACGAGGAAGCGCACATTTAGGGAGTTTGTCATGCATGATCGTGAGATGATGTCGCTGAGGGAGTACAAGTGAGGGCATGCATCATTACAACATACCATTCCTGTATTAACAAGAGTACTTAGGACGTGATTGTTGTATTACTTTATCATTACTACTTGACTGAATTGATAACATGTTAACCTTTGCCTTATAGCTCCGCTAAGTTGATCACTCACTCCCACTCTAGGACGGTGTTTTAAAACACCAACCAGAATCTATTTTAGCTGTAGATGATGGCGAGGCTTAAGAAGCAGAGCCTGACTTCAACGACGATGAGGAGTTCTCCTATATGCAGCTATCAGGCGGGTCTATGTAGACCATGTATTGATCAACGGGATTACAGGGATACGAATTAGTTGGACATTACATTTTGTCATTTTGTATATTTTGTAATAAACATGTATATATTCAGCCTGGTGACATGATCATACTCTGGAAATTTATAACCACTTATATACTTTATATATCTATCACAGTCTTCCACTTGTTAAATTTAATTATCTCTGGAGTATGATATGCTGATTTAGTGTAATCACATTCATGTTTAATGCACTAATACGGACAACATATAATCATCATTATCTATGTTGCATAAGTAATGCGATAGATCTCTGGAGTTGAGTTTTGCTCGACCCCCGATTTTCGGGGCGTTACAATATTCAACATTCATAATTCAAAATTGGTTTTACCCATAACTTCTCTACCTCGAACTTCACATTCGATACCCTCGATGTCATGTCTAAGATTCAATTTGAAAACCTAATGTTCACTCTTATATCACTTATTGAGGACACAACAAGCCCTAATATGACTCCTCGGGCGCAGAAGCAACCTCATATATAATTAAGCAATGTAATAGATAACAAAAATTTAAGTAACCACAAAGGACACATGAATGTTACGTGAAAAATTCTTGCGAAAAAAAACCACGGTACAAAGCAGTGAACTATTCACTATTATCAAAATTTTATAAGAGATGGAACAGCTTACAATTTGAAAACCCTAGCTTTTTTCCTCTTAAAATTTTCTCCCTACATAAAGTTTCTTTTTTACCCTAATTCCATTTACAAAGATTTATATAGAGTTTTGCATATAATTAAAAACAAGACCTATAGTTATGCGGAACTTGTGTACAATTGTACATTTTAACCGTGGACCGAAATATTAACAGGACTATCGGTCAACCGAACAAACATTAATGGACAGGAAACATGACATCGTACTTTGGTCAGCCCAACTGTACAAGCATCGGATCATTAAATTCATTCGATAAACACTCACGTCATTTAATCTTCTACCTACGGAGATCTTCGGCTACATGAGTTTTGGATATTCCTCATGTTCAGACTCGTGTCCTAAGACGAGCTTACGAATCGGATAGGTAGACTGAGTGGAAACAACGCAAACATCGTGGGGGAAGCTTTGCGGGACAGGGAAGCCAGGTAACCCGAGGTTACACACAAGTCGCGCCAAACCGAAGACCACAAGAAATTACCTCGAACCCACGCTCTAACTATTTAAGTTGTGACTCTCGTTCCCTCCCTCCCAATCTGATAGTACTCTTCCGCAATACGAAGGTTGAAGAGCTTTATAAGAGAGAGGAGAGAGAGAGAGAGAGAGAGAGAGAGAGAGAGAGAGAGATGGAAGTATATCTGTCGAATTTGCTTGTAATAGCTGGTCTTTTGATCCTACCATGGGTTTGGAAGGTATTCAACTACGTTTGTTGGAGACCCAAAATGCTGGAGAGGGCTCTGAAGAAGCAAGGCATCCATGGCCCACCCTACAAACTCCTCTCTGGGAATATCATCGATGACTCCAGGGCGTTGAAGGAAGCACGCTCTAAGCCCATGGACCTGTCTCACCAGATCCTACCACGTGTCGTTCCCTTCTATCTTCAGACGGTGAAGAATTACGGTATTTGTTTCTTTTTTTCCTGCCACCGTTTATTGAGTCGGGATCCTCAGTTATCGGGTCAACAGGATTTTCCAGTTACCCCAGTGGTTTGGCGTCCGAAGCTTTTTTTTTTTTTTTTTTTTAATTTTTTCAGTGAGTGTTGACGTGGACCAATAAATTATAGGTATTAGGAATTCACTGTTGACCGGGTAAGAGAGGATCCGGACTCCCGTTTATAAGTTCCAGTTCTGTGAAGGTGGGCCTGCTCCTCGATCACGTACATGCAAACGGTCCCACAAGTTGTGGTGCCGTACCATCATTCCCGCCAACGTGACACTTCTGTAAGAAATCAGAGCCATTAAAAACGGTAGACATCATCTTAAAAATTAATTAAGCTAATCAGATGGACCACTAGGTGGGACAAAAATATATGTTGAGCCAGACCATTGGTTTTTACTGATTCCAACGGCATGGCCAACCTAACCAGCAAAACGGCCTGATCTTTTGTTTTTTCCAGGCAATCCTCACGACAGAGCCTCTCCTTTTCACGGTACGGATGTATGCAAAGTGGCATGTCAGCGGCAAAGATTGTGCGGTACAACAAGCTGCAGTGCCTTGCGTATGTGTGATGAGTTCTCATTTCTCAATTGGAAAAGCGATTCGAATGGATGGAGGACATGTCTCCTGCGGCACACTGCCGATGGAAGCGGATTGTCTGTGACCCCGCACAGATGGATATACCTGTGCCCGGGACTGTGTGGAATCCACAGAGGTATCCGTGACAAATCCACTCGGTCCATCTGTTTTGAAAGATCACGATATGACGGATATAAAAATAGGCAGATCCAAAACTCTTGTGGACCATACCACACGAAACAGTGGAGATTGAATGGATGGGGTTGGCAGAAGTTTTATATCAAGATGATATGTGTTCGTACTGTTTATCTGAGTGATAATAACCCTATGAACGGTTTGGATGGCATATAAACATCATGTTCATTTCCAGGAAGGTTTCAACGGTGGACGGTTCCGTTCCCCTTGTCTCGTTTAGTGTGACCCACATAAGTGTTGGATCTGTATTGTTTTTACAAATTTGTAATATTCTGGTCTTTCAAAACAGATGGACGGAGTGGATTTGTCAAGGACATATCTGCGGACCTTACACAGCCCCGGGCACAGGTATATCTCACAGACAGCCGCATCCACTGCCCATTAGGTGCATGCATGTACTGAAAACTGATGGCCTACAGGCTACCACAGCTTCGGACCATATGCCACTTATGTAGTCCATCCGTACCATGAAAAGGGTGGGTTCCGACGTGAAAACCAGCTTTTCAAAAATAAGTCCGATCCGCTCACTAGGTTGGCCACATCAGTACGTTGAGTCATATCGCCGGTTGTCCATCCATTCCAACAGCATGGCCCACCTGATGATCAGACGGTTCTCATTTTTGTGCCAGGTGATCTTTGTTGGAATGATGGCCATGGAGGCCCTCCAATCAATTACAAGTTTCAAATGAATATTCGGAGGTGAAATAAACATCCTCTAATTCCTAGTTGAGGAGGTGAAATAAACATCCTCTAATTCCTAGTTGAAGAAATGAAATGGCCAGTTAGACTTTGGACTCGGAGTAGGTGGTGTGGTGGTGTGGTGATGCGTTGGGCGTCATGGGGCGCACCATGATATATATGTGTTTCTTATATCCACGCCATCCATCCATTTTTTTCAGATCATTTTATGGCATAAATCCAAAAAGGAAGCGGATCCGAAGGTCAAGTGGACCACCCCACATTAAACAGTGGGGATAATGACACCGACTCTGATGGCAGTGGGGATAATGACACCGACTCTGATGCCATCCAACTCGTTGATAAGGTCGCCGAAAATATCAGCTTGATCCACGAGTTTTATAGCTCCGAAGAAGTTTTTAATGATGGGTGTTCAATCACCATTATTTCCTGTAGTGTGGTCCACTTGAGCTTAGGATTTGCTTCATTTTTTGGATTATAGGTATTTGGATTGCAGGGCATTTTGGATACTTACATTTGCCTGTAAAGACTTTACATGCCTAAACGCATTATAGCTTTTAGTTGTAATAATATCAAACCAAGCAAAAAGCAATATTTGAGATTAAGTCTTTTAGCTTAAAATAATAATACTAATAATATTTAAATAAATAAATAACAAACATGATACACAATAGAACACAATGGTTGATATATACTTGCGATGTGTAGGGCCCATTGTATGTGTATGGTACATCCAATCTATCCATCATGTGCTTCCGTTGATATTCTTCTATGATCTTGAAAAAAAATAGCTTCCTTGATTATTGAATAGACCACATGAGAGGGAAGGATGGGATGCCCACCATTAAAAACTTCCATATATATTGCATTTGGGGCCGACGATGATGGGTAGAGGACATCCAATCCGTCCAGTAAATGCATGATTTGATGCTTTCTTAGGCCCAAAAAAAGTAAGTCCTTTTTTTGGGCCCATTTTGGAGGGATATGATGGGAAGCGCGGAAGGTGAGCCCTCAAGATTTGACGGTCTACACGAGTTTTGGAACCCTCACAAAGCAGAAGATTGACGCTCCAACGGTCCGTCTATCTACTACTGAAGCAGATGGATCTATTCACACCTCTGATTCTACGATATAAGTGGCCCCAGATCACGATCTATGAATTAGATCATCACAAGGACAAACCAAAATGGACAAACTCTGATGCACACTCTCTCTCCGTATACCCTCAGTATTTCTGATGATTTTATGCAAGAGAGAGCGCATCCTTTTATAGGAAAGGAAGGAGAGATAGGGATTTGACCGAATGATATGGTTTCATCCTATCTCATCCGATCTCTCCTTCCTTTCCTATAAAAGGGATGCACTCTCTCTCGCATAAAATCATCAGAAATACTGAGGGTATATGGAGAGAAATATTGTGCACTAGAGTTTGTCCATTTTGGTTTGTCCTTGCGACGATCTAATCCATAGATCATGATTCGGGGCCACTTAGACCATAGGATCAGAGGTGTGAATAGATCCATATGCTCCAGTAGTAGATAGACGGACCATTAGAGCGTCAATCTTCTGCTTTGTGAGGGTTCCAAAACTCATGTAGACCGTCAGATCTTGAGGGCTCACCTTCCGCGCTTCCCATAAGTGGTATCAGAGCGATTCAACGGCGGATCTCCGATTATTTTCATCTAAAAAGGTAAGTGGCCCATCTTTTCCTTTTGGATTGGAATCCATAGCCTGTCAATTAAAATAATCTTGACTCCAACATGAAGAGTCATGTGTACAATTGATAAGATTAGATTTAGTGTACACGTATGCCATGTACGAGATAATGGTATGATGCATTTCCATACATGTTATGTATAATACATGGTATGATGCATTTCCATACACGTTATGTTTAATGGATGGTATGATGCATATTTACTGAAATCTTTCCGCAGACAAAGATTGATTACAAAAGCATGGTCCACGTGATGTATCTCATGAATGTACATCACAACAGTAATATAGCACATGCATGTACATCACAACAACAACATATGCATCATACCATATTTTTTTTTGTAAACATGGAGATCATTATGGCTGCTGTACATTGTGTCATATCTGATGCACACGTGGCAATTGGTATAGCTGATTTTTTTTTAGCAGTGGATTGGATGACGTTCCTCATTCATGTGGGCACATGAATAAGTTGCATCCTAACCGTCCATTTTGTGGCATAGATACCAAAGTGGTACACGTGTATGAAATCCAGACCAACCTGCTGTAAACATGCCCTTGTGCATTTAATGATGTGCCCTACCTAATACTCGGCATGGATCTCACAGTGGCCTTGATTAACATCAAAATAGTATACAGTTGTACCATAACACGTTGTAGTATAATGGTACAACATGTCAGAATACAAGCAATATGTTAACATGTGGTGGCCTAGTATCCACAAGTGACGTGTTGTACTATAACTAAAATACAAGCAATATGTCAACGTGTGATATAGTGCCTCTCAAGTGCATGTAGGCAACGTGTGATATAGTTGGCTGGATATAGATTGTTTACAGTACACATGGCTTACTGTACACATGTGATATAGTTGGTTGGATATAGATGTAGGTCACGTGATCTAGTACTTACAATACACATGGCTTCTCAAATACACATAGTGCATCAAATTAGCAATTGGCTAAACTACAACACGTTACTCATCCAAACCGTGTTGTTGATGTACAATACGTTACTCATCCAAACCATGTTGTTGATGCCAACACATTACACATCCAAACCACGTTAGTTAGCATGATGGCTAATATAACACGTTGGTTATATGATGCATGTTGTTATATGATGTACAGTACACGTTAACATGTTGTTTAAAAACTACACATTAGCATATTTGCACATGTAGTTTAAAAACAACATGTTAGCATGTTGTTATACGTGCATCTTGTTATACATATGTACATCTCAGATATGTTAGCCATGTGTGATACGTCAGTCATGTGTTATACGTTAGCATGTTGTAACACGTTAGCATGTTGCACATGTACAGATAGTACACATGGTGTTTACACACATATAGATTACAACAACATGTTGTCAGCTACACATGTTGTTCTATGCAAAACATCAGCTGTATTATAGTACAACACGTTACATGATGTTACTATACAACATGTTACTGTACAACACATTACTGTAAAACAAGTTGCACGTTTCATATTGTTGTACATCTGTTGATATGGTACAACACGTTTCTGTACAACTAGCATGTGTTATATATATAGCATATATGTCTAGATGATATACACGTTTCTGTACAACACGTTACATGCACGTACAGAAACTATATGTTTTAGTTTTGCTAATTCCACATGTATAGATCTGTTGAAGGACGATAGACACATATTAAAAATGCAGTTTCCTTTATAATATCTTCTTCACTATTGATTTATTGCTCATTAGTGAACGAAACGATCATCAACCATGATGATCAATGTTGATGAAAGGATCCATTATCAATAATGATCATTAACGGTAATGATCGGATCTATCACTAATGATCATGATCAAAGGTGAAGATAGAACTCTTTTAATATCTTGGCACTTCAATTTTTTTATGATAATGACGTTTATATATATGAAATAATTAGGCTTAATGTGTTAAGATCTAAGCTCTCCTTATTTTTCATTGGAACATATATAAAAACTTAGTGCTTAGATACTCCCTATACACATTAAAAAAAAAAGAGGTTGTGCATAACTTGAGTGGGAGTTTATTCTCCTCCACCAAATGATGCATACAACCAAATAATGGTAGGTTGCACGTTATACAAATTCATTCTTATAAAAGCATTAAATCTCATCTTAAAAGGAGAACTTGATTGTTCTACACCGCCCATTCGGGTATGTGGACTTTTAGATCTCGTTAAGATGCGTTTACTACTTTTATACTTTGAAAATTCGAACAACACGTAGAAATGCTAATGATTAGTGTCAATACCTTAGATCATAGCTAAGTAGTGATACTCATGCAATGTAAAGATGGCTACCAAAGCGTTAATGGCTGAATAGCTGAAAGGACAACATTTCGACGGCAACAACTACGAAAACTGGTCCCGCGCGATGCGATACCTTCTGGACGAGGACGACATATCCCACATACTCGATGAAGTTCAAGAGGAACTCATCTCGGCTGAAAACGGAAATTTACAAGAACATAGGATTGTGATGACTCGCTACAATAAGTGGCAAAAATAAAATCGTTTAGCTCGTAATGTCCTTCTTAGCACCATGCACAAAGAACTCATACCTACGTATGAAGTGCATGAAACTGCTAAGGGAATCTGAGAAGCACTGACTAATGCCTATGCGCAGAAGTCAGATGCAAGAGTCCGGGCAATGGACTTAGAATTCCAAGAGTATAGGATGTCAGACGGTTGCCCCATTAAAGATCATATCCATAAGATGGAGCAAATGATAGGTGCCCTTAGGAATGCTGGGTGTAAATTGACTGAAAATCAAAAGATTAAAGTCATGCACCGTTCCTTGCATGAATCTTGGGCCCAAATCAAAAGAATTCTAAACCATACTGACTCTATCACTACGTTCAGAGACTTTTATGGCTACTTGGTACGTGAGGTTGAAATGAATGCAATTCAGCCAGGTTCGGCCAGGGCCTTTATAACAGAGACTCATAAGCGGAAAGCTAACAATAAACGGTCCAAAGCTCGCGAGAAGGCGAAGAAGAATAATCAAGAACAGAAGACCACAACACCTCCTCCAAATCTCAAGAAGGGGAATGGAAAGAAGAAGTAGAAAAAGATAAATATAGTCTGCTTTGTCTGTGGAAATTTCGGCCATTATGCTCGGCAGTGTGCCCATAAAAAGTCGGTAATTTCTCAGTCACTAGATACTTTGTATGTAGGCATTTGTACTGAAATCCTTTCCTTTGATACCATATCTAACGAGTGAATTTTGGATTCAAACGCAACAAAGCACGTGACACAGAGTCGTCGAGGACTTGAGGAATTCCAACCTGCAGCCAAGGGAAGTTACAAGCTTTACATGGGCAATAACGCTGTTGAAGACGTACTAGGGATTGGCATTCTCCATCTCCGTACGCGCATAGGGCAAACAATAATCCTCCGTAATACTCTTTATGTACCGGGGATGCGTCAGAATTTAATTTCTGTTTCTAGGTTATCAATTGATGGTTTTGATATTCAATTTTTTGGGACAAGAGTTTCTTTGAGACTGAATAACTTCATCTTTGCATGGGGAAATTTAATTTCAGATTTATTTATTCTGAACGTAGATTGTGATAATGTCCCTCTAGCTTTATCTACTATGTCGAATGAAACTGTAATATTTGAATCTCAAAAATAGCACGTGAGGTTAGGTCACATAGGAAAGGTTCGTATGACAAGACTAGTATGCTCTGGTATGTTAGACTCCTTATCTAAAGTTGATTTGTCATTTTGTGAACATTGTATGTCCGGGAAGATTTCGAAGAAACCATTTCCCAAAGCGGCTAGGTCAAAGGGCACACTAGAGATAATCCATTCAGATATTTGTGGACCCTTTAATGTACATGCCAGAAACGGATGTCAATACTTTGTCACTTTCATTGACGATTACTCGCGCTATGGATATGGTATCTCATCTCACACAAATCTGAGGCTTTTGATTGTTTTCTTAAATATAAAGCTGAAGTGAAAAATCAGCTTCAGAAAAATATTAAAATCCTTTGATCTGATAGAGGTGGCGAGTTTACATCTGAAACGTTTAGATCATATTGTGAAAACGTTGAAATTGTTCGGCAGTACACAATGGCTTACACTCCACAATAAAATGGTGTTGCAGAGAGAAGGAATAGGACATTATTGGACATGATTAGATCGATGATGGTACAAGTCAATCTCTCTACCATATTCTGGGTAGACGCACTGTTAACAGCCATCTACGTCCTTAATAGAGTCTCATCTAAATCCATTCCTAGGACCCCATATGAGATGTGGTCTGGGAGGATTCATTCTTTAGCCAACCTACGCCCTTGGGGATCTTTAGGATATGTTTTGTTACCAACTCCGCATAGAGGTAAACTTGATAGTAAAACCATTGAATGCGTGTTCATTAGGTACCCTATGCATTCAAAGGGATACGTTCTAGTTTATGAGAACCATGGACGATGGATTAAGATAGAATCCCGGAACGTGACCTTCGTTGAAGATAAATACCCAGCTGAATGAAGCAAAAGATTCCAATAGAATTTTTTAAAATATCCGATATATCTCAGGAGAGTGGGAGTTCTGCTTCTCAAGATGATGATACTCCTATAGTTCATCAGGACAGTGGGAGGACATCTCGGCAGGCTCCTGAGTTACGTCGAAGCGAAAGAGGATTGATTCCCCGAATATCCTTCGATATTGAGGGGCAAACATTCTCTTGTGTCGCAGTTGATGATGATGAACGTGATTCGTATCAGGAGGCATTATTATCTTCTAACTCGGTTGATTGGGTGAATGCTATGGACGAAAAGATCGCTTCCATGGAAAAGAATAAAGTTTGAGAACTTGTTGATCTGCCTTCCAATCGCAAAACGATGGTAACAAATGGGTACTAAAGATCAAAAGAAAGGCAGATGGTATAGTGGACAAGTATAAAGCACGATTAATTGCTAAAGATTTTACACAAAAAGAAGGCATTAATTACGAGGAGACCTTTTCACCTGTTGCAAAGTTCTCCTCAATCTGCATGATCTTGTCCATTGTCGCAAGTTTAAACTTAGAGTTATATCAGATGGATGTAAAGACTACATTCTTAAATGGTGACTTAGATGAAGAGATATACATGCAACAGCCCATGGGTTATGTGGATAAAAAGCATCTAAAGAAAGTCTGCAAGTTGTTGAAATCTATCTATGAGCTGAAGCAATCTTCAAGACAGTGGTACATGAGGTTCCACTTGGCCATCACCACTTTTGGATTTATGATGAGTGAAGAAGATCATTGTGTATACATAAAACGGTCTGAAAAATCTTTTCTGATACTATCTCTATATGTAGATGATATCCTATTAGTTGGTAATGACATGCAATTGTTGATATCGACTAAAGATTGGCTATTCTCGAACTTTGAGATAAAAGAAGTCAACTTTATTCTTGGGGTAAAAATCATCAGGGATCGCCCTAAGAAATTTTTAGGCTTGTCTCAAGCAACCTATATACAAAAGATCTTAGAGCGGTTCAGGATGAAAAATTCAAAAGCTGTTGAAACCCCTATGAATAAATCTACCATGCTAGACAGGAAATCGTGTCCCCAAACTGAAGCCGAGAAATTGGCTATGTCATCAGTACCTTATGCAAGCGCAGTAAGAAGCTTAATGTATGCTATGCTTTGCACCAGACCGGATATTAGCTATGCAATTGGCATAGTTAGTCATTATCAGAGTAACTCCGGACAGTCTCATTGGCAAGCCGTCAAACGTATATTCCGTTATCTCAAAGGAACAAAAGACCTAATGTTGTGTTATGAAGGCACAAGCCTCGAGCTCAAAGGATATTCTGATGTTGCTTGGGGTAATGACGCCGACGAGGGAAAGTCTACTTCAGGATATGTATTCTTACTCGGAGGAGGAGCTATCTCATGGTCGAGTAAGAAACAGACATCCACAGCTCTTTCATCTATGGAGGCCAAGTATATTGCATGTTGTGCTGCAGTTCAGGAGTGTGTATGGGTTTGCAGATTTCTATTGAGTCTGGGTGTTGTACCGAGTGTTCGTCAGCCTATATCGCTGAAGATAGACAATACTTCTGCCATTGACTTGGCAAATGACCTAAATACCACCAGAAATCTAAGCACATTGAGATCAAGTATCATTACGTCCATAATCAAGTGAGAGATAAGAAGGTCGCCATCAGCTACATTCCTACTAAGGAGATAATGGCAGATGCCATGACGAAACCTATACCTAGAGATCTATTTCAGGTTCATGTCAGGCAGATGGGATTGAGGAAAGCTTGAATAATGTACTTGTTTTGTAATACCTTTGATCTTTCATTAATGAATAACACATTCCCTTTATTCAGTATTGAACTCTAATATAAACTAGGCAAGTAGATCATCAGCATTTACCTAGAAATCACGTAGGATTTCTATTTTTGTCGGCAGGCCGGTCACCCACTCGCACGGGTTGACCAACCTTGAATGTACAAGAGAGGTACGTTTGGGGCCATGTTTATACATTGAGGTATGAACTTTCCTTTATTGTGAATAATAAAGGATGAGGATATGAGTGAGTCATATCCGCCTACAATCTTTTAAGATTAAAGATGAGACTATAAAGTCGAATAACATAATCGCATCATTCTGTTACATGCGATCAAATGTTATGGCCTGAATTTATAGTCAAGTTATGAGGTTATGGGATGAGTCGTACCTCATGTAGAATGACCTGCGTATTGTAGACCCGACATTCACCTAGTATTGTCTACTTTACGACATGGATTGTAGCCACGTGCTGGGACCTTTTACCTACAGATTGCTTTGATTTGATTCAATCATTGCAACGTGCGAGTAGCCAGTCCCGTAGGTGACTCTTTGTGTCCTTAGCTACCCTCCTCTTATGTATATGAGGATGAGATTGAGTGTTGCTACTTTAGTGTACAATGACGAAAGGTCCTTGATTGGCCAGACTCAGTTACGCTAGGAAAGCGGCTTGATTAATTCCAAATTACACATCTGCGTGGGGAAGATCCCGTGATAGTTACACCAAGTTTCTAGAACTTTAATATGCACTTGAAGACTTATCCGCCGGCAGTATCGAGTTGTTTTTAATAGATTTTTTCAAACAATATTTTTCTTGAAAGCATATATATATAAGTATTGCTTTAAATCGATTTTAGTCGAAGTTTGTGAAAAATCAAGTTTTCAGAATAACTCGATAAGTTGGATAAGTGTGTATGTTGGCCGAGTACTCCAGGTCGGGAGTTAACTCCATCCGGTGTGGTCATGCGGACTAGGACAGGCATTGCAAAGCTTGGGTTATTGAGTACTAGTAAGGTGGTCACCTAGTATTTAAGCACATGTGAGAAGATCACGATGATCCAGCTGGTCTCACGCCTCTGATTCTTTTGATCGCGATGTTTGGTCTTTGATTGTTTTTAGGTGAGTTAAATGGACAAATTTTTGTGCTTATCCCACAATGTGATTGAGTGGGAGATGTTGGACGTAGGCCAGTGGGCCCCACTGGCCTATGTCCAACAGGATATACCGCCTTAAGCTCTTTGGTGTGATTACCTACTTTATAAATTGAAAATACTTTACAAGTTAACCAAACACATAATCTATTTGCCTATAAACAAATTAGTACTTTAAGACAAATAGAGTAACTTGCAAACAGTATGAAACTCTTTTCAAGTATAAAGTACTTACAGCTTAAAACTTCATAGGCACCCAACAACTCCTGACTCTGTAATCTATGAATGGCCTGAAACAAATAACTCTCACATTCTTCCACTGTAGTGTTTTTTTTTTCTTTTTTCTTTTTCCTTTTTACACACCCCACACATACACCACATGGGCACTCAATCCCATAGTCTTTGAAACAGAGTTTTTTTTTTTTTTTTTTTTTAAGTCAACTTGTATTATATTCAAAATGCCAAAACTGTACATCCGGGGCCCCCAAACATTAAACCGGAGACCCGACACAAGAAACCCAAAAAGCTACTAACAAAAAGACCCAACCGAATCACCACGACCCTCTAATGGAGCCTAACCCAAGTTTGAAACAGAGTCTTGTGTACCACTGAATTATGGAACTGGACCCACTATAGTTATACGGGTAAGAATTTAACCGTTTCAGTTGAAGTTTTATATTTGAATCTTGTTTATATACAACAGGCATGCTCGCACAAATATGTTTAGTCAAAATCTTTTATTTTACTTTAGCTGTTTATTTTCTCTATCAATCGTTATAAGCAATGAAATTACTGACGATTGGAAGTGGGAAAAACATAGGAAAAACATCCGTCACATGGTTTGGAACAACTCCTAGAGTGAACATCATGGATCCAGAACTGATAAGGGAAGTCCTTTCGAATAAGTTTGGACACTTTGCAAAGCCAAAGCCAACTGCATTTGGGAAGCAATTAGTATCAGGGCTCATAAGTCAGGAAGGCGAAAAATGGGCAAAACATAGGAGAATCATCAACCCCGCCTTCCATGTAGAGAAGTTGAAAGTAAGCACCATGACTTCTTTCTCAGAAAATCATAGGCTGCTCATGAATTCCCACCCATGACATGCAAATGTGAGACCTAAGCTGTTCATCAAGTGGACCCCACTATGTTTGTGCTATGGTTTGAATCTTGGATGGATTGAATGATTAGAACACAAGTGTGGCTCATTTCACAAGCATACACACATGATGGATGGCTCTGATCTCGCACTTAATAATGGCACAGCTCTTTTTTTTCTCTTTAAATGACACAATATTGGTCATTTATCATTATATAAAGTATGCCTATCTGTAAGCTGCTTTCTGTTTCTTGTTGGCTATAGAGGATGTTACCAGCATTCTCTGCAAGTTGCAGTGAATTGATCAGCAAATGGGAGCAGTGGGTTGGTTCTGAAGAGTCCCGTGAATTAGATCTGTCGCCAGAACTACAAGCTTTAACGGGAGATGTTATCTCACGGTCAGGGTTTGGTAGCAGCTACAAAGAAGGGAGGCAGATTTTCCAACTCCTAACAGAACAGGCAGAGCTTGTTATGCAGGCTATTCAAAGGGAATACATCCCTTGCTATCGGTGTGTTCTCACGTCTCCTCTTACTTGCTTGCATTCATTTCCTTCTTCTTCTTCTTCTTCTTCTATTTCTTTTTTTCTTTTTTCTTTTTTTCTTTTTGCTGCATTGTTTCTCTCTAGTATTTGAATAGGAAGAATCCAAAATATGGAAGTGGGAAATCCCTAAAGAACCCTCAGGGAATGGAAAACCGCAAAATCCAATCAACAAGAATTCCGTCGTTCGGTTATGAGTGTTGTTTTCTATGTAAATGTTAAAAGGTCAACAGTTGAACAGTGAGACCTGTCTCTCGCTTGGGGCAGTGCAGAACGGTTTCCCTCATTTTGTAAGGAAAAGTTAGGAAAAAGAAATCGATTTCCCCCTCTTTTTTGGTGACTCAAACAGAAGAAGCCATCTCATGATTGAGGTCATATACTAAATTGAAACAAAATGAAACAGATAGGTGTTTGGAAACAGATTTGAATCATAATGATTAAGCTCAATCAAGTGGAAAAGACGGTGTTTCCTAGTACTCATTGCGAGGAAGTAGTCCTCAAATAGCCATTGCATTCCTTTCAAGTCCAACTTGAATGTTACATGATTGTGATTTTGAGCCAAGCACCTCAAGATGCAAAATGAGGAAGGGCATCTCAATTTGGCCAGTTCCTCTTTGTTAAACTAATCATTGCATTTCAATTCAATAGTGCACCCTGTTAGAAAAAGCAATTCACAACGAAGGATAGAAGAAATCGATCAGATCTATCAGGTTCAAGGCTCGACTTTAATAGTCGATTTCTCAAGACAGATTTGCTGCCCTTTTTCTGGAATTTCCAGCAAGTGCAAACGAAGGAAATCTGCAAATTGTCTTCAGGATACAATGAACTCTCAATCCGATTTTCAACACGAAAATTTGCACATTTAAGTGTTGAACAGATCTCTAGTTTTAACACCGATATGCCTTAAGACGTTCAGAAAAAATTCAGCAAGAGATTAAATCGAGAGTAATTGCACAGAAGATGATATAATCGTAAGGATTTTTAGTCAATCCTTCTGGATTATAGTATCCAGGATTTATATCATTTGAAAGGTTATGGATTTCTTCCTGAAGAGGTGTTAAAGAGCCTCTTCAAGAAATCCATACCCATTCACAGCAAATAATTGCCTTTTCATGAAAGGACATGACTCTTGTCCTATGGCAGTTATTTCTGTACCCATTCAGACAGAAACAGTTATCCAACAGGAAAAACTGTATCCACATAAGCGACACGTGGCATAGGTGCCACATGTACAATCATGTCATAATTACTCTCAATTAAAAAAGGTAATAAAACATCAGGGTACCATGGCCCAAAAAATTTGAACCGAGTGCCAAAAAGACTAAGGCTTTCTTAGCTCCTTGCGACGATGCGAACGTGCGATGTGCCAAGTGCTAAGTGCGCCTAATAAAGCGCCAAAAAGCGCCCAAGCAGCCCACGCCGCGCGCGCGCTGACGGTGCTTCGCACCGTCCTCGAGGAGATTCGAACCCTGGTTGCATAAGCAAAAACCCCTTCTCTTACCGACTGGCTATACACACTATTTATGGAAAGTTTAAATAAATAATATATTTATTTACTTTCTACAAATAATTTTTATTTTTGAAATTTATTTTTATTCTAAAAAACACCAACAACAAACAGAACTTAAATCAATTCTTGAAAGAGCGATCTGCAAGTGAACATCTAGATTGTATATGCCCTTTTTTTTAAATGACATTTCTGCTTGATTTCTAGCTACTTAGGTATTAGTACAACTCAAGATCCTATTTGGGATGGCTGAGGAGCATTGTTTTTCAGTTACCATTTATCCCATTAGACTGGGTGACGCCCATGAACCTACTTCTGAATCTCTGTATTCCAATTGTTAATTCCACCATCAATTGAAATCTGTGTTTGGATGCACTAAGGAATTGCATTGCAATGATCAGTTCCATAAAGTGGAAAATGAAATTATCTTGCTTGGTATTCACATGGACTGGGCTCCACAGTGCAATTTAGTTACTTTGAAGTTAGCCTTGAAAAGAACATAACTACAATTTGGCTGCTGCTTTGATTATTACAAATTGGTCAGTCTTTCAGTCCTGAACTAATTATTTCAATTCATTTCAACTGTGCATCCAAACGCAGCTTTAAAATTTTCCAATAAATTCCATAAGTGAGAAGAGGGAAGTGATATAAAGGAAATGAAATCAGAAACCCAAATGATATTTTATCACAAATTCCGAATGATAATTTATATAAATTCCATGTCATGTGCACTATCACAATGCAGGTTTTTTCCCACAAAAGACAACCTGAGGAGAAAGGAAATCGATAGAGAAATACAAGCTATTATGAGGAGTATGATTGAAAAGAGGGAGAAGGCTATGAAAACGGGGGAAGCCAGCAACGATGATTTGTTGAGCTTGCTAATGGAATCCAATTCCAAAGAATCCCAAGATCAAGGGAATTCCAAGAGCATGAGTATTGAAGATGTGATAGAGGAGTGCAGGCTATTCTACCTTGCAGGGCAGGAGACCACACATAGCTTGCTGACATGGACGATGATCGTGTTGAGTATGCATCCAAGTTGGCAAGAGCGAGCGAGGGAAGAGGTGTTGCAAGTCTTTGGGAAGAACAAACCAGACTTTGATGGCTTAAGCCACCTCAAAATTGTGAGTGTTTTCCTTTCAAGTAATGCCAATATACAAATGACACAGGGCCAATGGTGATCAGGTCATAGTCCAAAAATCAGACTGGTCGCGCTCCAGGTGGGCCACGCATGTTACATCAAATGTGGAAGTTGGTTGTCATTTCTAACTGTCCATTTTCGTACAATGTGGCCCATCTAATGGGTAGGGTGATGTGATCTTTGGGGTGGTTGCACTCACCAAAGGGTCCTGATGAACTGCACAACTCTTTGTGAATTGCATGCATATGTGAATTATTTCTTAGATTTTTCACTGATTTCACATGAAAGTACTGCATTTAATCATTGGCCAGACACATGATCTCTGAAATTGTTGAAATCGATGGCAGGTAACCATGATCCTGCATGAGGTTCTCCGACTGTACCCACCTGCGACTCTCCTTACTCGGCAAACTTGTAAAAGAATGCAACTAGGAGGAATAACCCTCCCAGCCGGTGTGGAACTTTCGCTGCCGATTCTCCTCATCCATCATGATCCGGAGCTCTGGGGCGAGGACGCAGATGAATTTAACCCAGAGAGATTTTCCAGAGGAGTCTCCAAGGCAACAAACAATCAAGTCTCGTTCTTCCCATTTGGGTGGGGTCCACGGATATGCATTGGGCAGAACTTCGCCTTGGTAGAATCTAAGTTAGCTTTGGCCATGATCCTACAACATTTCTCGTTCGAGCTATCACCTTCCTATGTCCATGCTCCTTACACTGTTATAACTCTCCGTCCTCAGCATGGTGCTCAACTCATCTTACATAAACTTTGAAGGTCCACCTGGTCCTTGTCATAGAGCTCTGTGGACAGTCATCTGGGTATGGTTATTTTATAGTGATTACTGTTGTTATTAGCCTATGTAGCGAGCACTCTCTATTGTTTGGATTACACAAATAGGGATGTTATATATTAATCATAAAACCATGGACCCCACTTATTAAATGGTTAGACGTGACTAGTGATGAGCCGTTTTGGCAAGATGCCATATTAGACTATGACTCTCTACATATGTGGTGGATGAGTAACCGAAAGCATACCTGAATTGGGTACTGCACCCGCCTGGACCGAACTCTCCTCACCCCCAATGTGGTGGGATTTGAATGGAGGACAGGCTGCTATCATAGATGGGCTGATCAAGTACCTACTTGACTGAAACGTGTTTTGCGTGGGCTCCATTTTTTACTGCAGCATGAGCTATGTCTAATGGGAGAATTACCTAGTCCACATCCCCTAAAAGCAGGTCTATCCATTAATTAGGTGGGTCATACTATTAGAAAATAATGGACAACCACCTAAAAAACTCCAAATTCTTGTGTTGGCCCACATGATGGCTAGACTGGCTGGTTCTTGGGGTGTCCAGCTCCTTGATGGGGCAAACCTTGTTGATGAATTGGATGACATACACAACTGATTATTGGGTTTGATGAATGATGCACTCCATGGTGATCCCACACCGACCTATGGTTGGCATCCTATTCCTATGGTTGGCAAAAAAAAATTTTAATAGAAAAACTTATGAAGCGCATTCCGCGTTCACCATTAAACCAGACTCCTATCGCGGAAAGAATTTTGTGAAAAACTACTTAGCGCTTTCCTTCTTTCGCGTTAACAACGCATTAAGAAACACCACTAGACACGGAATATTTTCCCAATTCCGCGTTAAGTGCAAAAAATCAGCGTTAACAAACAGGCCCTAAGTTGTAATATGGCTGACTTTTATATGCAAAGCCTAGACTCCAGGGTAGAAACTGATGGACATAGTCTTGTACTCTTTTGCAGGGATTCTCATTCTTTTTGGTGTTTAATCTTTGGGAGTTTTCTCTAAATATACCTAGGGTATTGTTGGAGCTCCAAAACATATCCCATTTTTCAAAAATTATTTTCCTAAACTTTCAGGTGCAGGATTGAGGGGATTATATTTTCCCAAGCCCTTAAAATATTTTCCAGTATCATGCGATTTTATGAAAATGCTCCCCCTTGTTACAAGTTAGATCAAGGTGATTTTAAGCTTGCTGGAAAAATAATTCAACGAGCTTTCAGTTAGCACTAGAATCATCTCATGTAGAGACCTTTTGACCTTTTAAAAGTGAAGCCTATTTCACTAATGGTATAACTCACTTCTCCATGACTTTCAATGCAAACGATGACATACCAATTGGTTCTCGACAGAGACATTTTATAACTCATTGAAAAGCTTATAAAATTAACTTTTCAACAAGCCTAAAAATATTTAAATCTAAGGTATAATGAGGAAGATTCGATTTGTTTACACAAGTTGTGTGGTGCTAACTGTTTAAGCAGCGTGAGTTACACCATCAAAGACTATGGACCTACTTTTTAAAATATCAAATGGCCTCCAAATGAGAAGATTCCAATCCTGGATCACTAGATAGGGAGAAATTATCATTCAAAGTGTGGACTATAAATCAAACATAACTTTTGATCCGGGTATCGTCACGACACAACCTATCTATCTTCATGTAATGATGGTTCCAGGGTCAACCGACCTACTATGCAGGTCGCATACGTACATTTCGCGGGAAAGCGTGCCCTTTTGGTTCAAAATTATGATTTGGGAAAAATTTTATTATTTTTAGTCATTTCTATCTTTTGTCATATCTCCTAAGTTTTAGAGTTTTTGGATTTTTGTCTTTTTAGAAATTGCTTGTAACCATAATAGGAATCCTTCGGTAAGGTTTATTTGAACTTTCTATTTTTAGAAAATTAGGCTTCAAAAGAATTTTTCTATTTCGAGTAACTAAGAGTTTTACTATTTTGAATCATTTCGAATCAAAGTTGGGTTTTCTTTACCAAGTATAATTAGAAATCATACACATTATTCAATAAAATACCCAAATTTTCTTTCTTATTTTCTTATAGACTCAAGAACTCTCCTTGTGTATTCAAAGTTTTAATCACTTGAGGAAGATGATGATCTTCTTTTTATTGTTTTATGCTATTCCCCACATCAAATTCTCATATAAAGTGGAAACGAATATCAATGTGCTTACTACATCTATGGAATACCACATTCTTTATAAGAGATTGTCAAATTATTATCACAATAGATAATCATGGAACCATCTTAAGGATAATAAATCACTCTAAAGCATTCTTCTTAATCAAACTACTTGACTTGCATAAGATGTAGCTACAACATACTTGGCTTTAATAGTTGAGAGAACGACCACCTCTTTAAAGGCCATGTGAATGTAGCACTTCCAATACAAAATACGACATGGCATGCTCTTTTTATCATCCATATACTAGCATAATTGCCATCTTTGGGCCCAAAAAGTCTAAATTCTTTAGCGCAATAACAAATAAAATGATGATTGTTGATTAGATGTTTTCAATCTATAAAGAAAAAGAGGTTTCGAATGATCGATGGACAGAGTTGATTGATTGAGTGACCCCAAATTAGACAGATTGGTCTCTAGACAGTTTTAGACAAGTTTGATCGATTAACCTTGGAGGTTTGAGTGATCAACAAAATTATTATTATTTTTATTTTTTTTAAATCATGTTCTAGACACTTTTGACCATGTTTGCCGATCGATCGAGTGTTGTTTGATCAATATTGATTGATCGATGCTTAGATCGATGGCGCGCACAGTTTTGCATAGTTGCGCATTTTATTTCTTATTTCGGGTGTAACATCATATATATATATATATATATATATATATATATATATATATATATATATATATATATATATATATATATATATATATATCAGTGTATCATGTATGTATGTATGTATGTATATCGGTGTAAAATGGGCTTAGGGTATCGAAGGGCTTATTCTAAAGAGAGACTAGCATTTTGAGAAGTATTCTCGCATTTGTAACCTGATATATCTCTTGTAATTTATTTTCGTAGTGGATTTTTTTGCAATTTGTGGCGTGATTTTTTTCCTTAAGAGTTTTCCACGTAAAATCGTGTATTCCTGTGCATACTTTTTTTGTGTTTGTTTCTCATTGTGTGATTCGAATTTAGGGTTTACTTTTGTGATTCCCCAACAAGTGGTACTAAAGTTATACATTGGGACTTGAGTTTGAATCTGAAACATGACGATGAAAGGATCTAACATGAAGTATGAGATAGAAAAGTTCACCCGGAACAAATAAATTTGAACTATGAAAAGTGAAGATGAGAGGTCTTCTAGTTCAGTAACGATTACAACATGCACTCCTTGGTATAACGAAGCGTCAAGCGACTATGAGCGATGAAGAGTGGGAAGAACTAGATGAGATGGCAAAAATCTCAATCAAATTATGTTTGGCAGATGACATCCTTTATAATGTCCTTGATCAGAAGATCATCGCAGAGCTTTGGACGAAGTTAGAAAGTTTGTATATAATGAAATCCCTATTAAATTGTCTGTATTTAAAAATTTAAAATAAAATAAAATAAAATAAACAATTCTATAATCTGAAGATGGCAGAATGGCCAGATATTAATGAACACATTAGCACTACCAGAAAATTGGGCAAAAGCTACGGATTAAATCCGTAGCCATAGATCTATTGCTACAGCTTTCGTCCGTAACACAACCGTTGTCGTCCTTTGGCCGTAGATAACAATAGCTACAGATATAATCCGTAACAAGTATTGTGCCAAAAGTACCTACATTACCAGCTACGGTCAATATCCGTAGCTATTACCTACATTTAAAAAAAAATTATAACCATTGATTTATTCAATTACTACCTGCATAATCATTCATTCATTCAATCAATTACAATTACAAGTACAATCCTTCATTCAATCAATTACAATTATAATTACAATAATGCTAAAAATACAAATCTTGGTAAATCTGTGTGCACTCGCATATGGCCAGGTGCATCCTTCATCCACCATAGATAGAAAACGAATGCAAGTATCAGTAGTCCACCTGCACATCCAACAGCTATACCAATAACTTCTCCTGTGCGTCTTTTGTAATTATTCGAGGGCGAACCACCACTAGAGGACTCTGCAACATAAAAACAAAGAATTAATTAATTGAAGAAGGATGAAAACTAAATGCAAGGAAAACATAGAAATAGGATGGTTGAGAACCTAGAGAAACATATATGGCTGACGCTAGCAGCCCGAAAGTTGCTTGAAATGGAATGGACAGCTGGTTCCGCACCTAGGCCTTAACATTATCACTATTCTACCCAATGTATTCTTACTTCCAAAACTTCAGCCTAGTGTTAATTAATTTTACTTTTTATCTTTCCATTTTCATTATTATTTTGTGAAATATTTTCCAACAGCCACGCAATCCACATCCCAGCACTACCAAGTTACTTGTCGTCATGGACACCATGCAAACCACATCCCTTAAATTGTGAACCTTATGTGGATACAACACAAGTTTGTACTATAATCTAGTTTCCTAGAGTCTTTCCTAATAACAAAAGTACCTCCACTTTTCTAATTCCCTCTTTGTACCTCTTCCATGGTCCTCACGGCATGGTTTTACCAGCTCAAGAATGAGCATTCTACTTTGAAGATAACAGAGTCTATTGATACACAATGATTGTCAAATCTAGGGTGAAGGATGCAAATCATCAGACCAATTGCCATGGTCAACGTCGACCTCTCTTTACTAGGGATACTTGTCTCTATTGTACCTTCTAATCCTGCTTTATTAACTAAGTTTCATAAAGCAGTTGAGCCATTGGAGGAAGATGGAGACAGGTCTAATACTAAAGAAATTGATGTTTGTATCAACTAGAAGATGAAGCATTTCAACATCCAAATCTAAAGAGTGATCATTTCTTCATTTTTTGCATGTTATAAAGAAAATTCAGTAAGAACAGCTTTGAATGTCGCATTACTCTTAATTTAAAGTTCTGTGTTCATTTCCTTCGACATGTGTGTGATGCCCACTTCTTCCAAAACTATCAAGACAGTTCAAAATGGGCCAAAGGTGCATATACGGTCAGATTTGCATCATCTACCATAAGATTTGGTTCCAAGTTACAGTCAAGTCATGTTATTAATCATCCAGTTGCATGCCAAAAGTCTAATAAAATCCTTACAATGTGGGGACCACCTAAAGTGATGCCTAGCATGGAATGCCGAATGCTTGCCTGAAACAAAAACAAAAACAAAAAACAAAAAAATTGATAAACCAACCTTAATCGGACATTGGGATAAATGTTTGCAACTCTGGCATTCCTCTTCACTTGATATCTTCATATCCCTACAAATGAGAGGTAAATTTTAGAAGAGATTAGATGTATGTAGAGAGAGGTACTTCCTTTCATGTAGCATATAGATATATTCCAACATATCTATACATGGGCATGAAATTGTGTCCACTGCCAAAAGTCCATAGGCAAAGGAGTCAGTGAAGCTTATTTTGCACTCATCTTTCTAAAAGAGAACCTGAGTTGAAGCCAACAACTTGCAATGATGATTTTAACATAAAAGACATTTGTCCATCTCCAGCAAAATGTATTCAAAATAATCCAATTGGAATGAAGGCTGAAAATGTTTTTTTTTTTTTTTTTTTTACACAAACTCACACTCACACCCACACCACATGGAAAATCAATCTCATGACCTCCGAGTTAAACATCTTAAAATAATAAATAAATAAACAAACAACTATATTGCAGTTGTGGCTCGTGACAAACAAAATTCCAGATATTAAAATAATCAGCAGCTACTTTAAATGCCAGATAAATCAAAGGATCAGGGGGTTATTTATTTATTTATTTTGATAAATGAATCAACTATATTGAACATGGAGAAAAGACTATACAAGGCACAGATATTGCTCTATAAAAGGATTAGGTCTTTGCATATGGTATGTGATCAATGGTTAAGATCAACATCTAACGGTCTAATTTTTACAACTAAAGATTCAAGGATACCATACATCATGGATTGAGGATCATATAATTCCTTACCTTTCATCTGGAAAACGTTGAAACAGCAAGATCTTAGAGAAATGCTAATTGAACTTTGCAAGTCTGCTCATCTCACATGTGAAAACAACGTGCATGCCTGCAAGATTGGGTCTCCCTTCAAGAAAATTGTTGATGATTTGAAAACCAAGCCTAGATATGGTCACCAGGCAAGCACTTCTATATAAAATAAATGAAGGGCTAAGAGACATTGACTAATGGATCAAATTCTGTGAACATGGGTTGTCCACCTGATGATCATACTCGTCATATTTTAATGCTTGTGAGCTATAGTCTACACAGTGAGGATCATCAAATGAGCCATTTCAATCTTACACGTGACTTGTACATGTGAGGGGTGAATGTATTTGCATGACGTAATTAGTGTTCCTCACTTGATCACATTTCATCGCTCAGAAAAACCTGATTGTGTATCCCTTACTATAGTATATTGAAAAATAAAGTGCCCGCCACTGTCAAGTTTGATAGACTTCTGGAAGCCGAAGTCCCACACTGGCCGCAGATTTCTTTAGTGTCCTCTTCACTTCATCTGATCTGTCCACCGCTATGTTGTAAGAGAACAACAACTCCTGCATAATCACAATACCATAGAAGAGAATCTGGCAAAGAATGACAAAAACCCATTTCGCATATTCTTATCATTCTTTGCCAGATGGAATATGGAGATACTCAACAAAAAAAAAAAAAAAAAAAAAAAAAAAAGCAGCGAATGTGATTATAGAATCATCCAACAGTGATTTTGCATGGTGGACCACGAGGTGTGCGCTGGACGATGGTAACCAGAAGCTCCAGATCGATTCGGTGGATTGTTCACACACCAAAATGCAAGTCTGCTATAGGAAATTTCTCCATCCCTCTATCACAGAGAACCATTCCTTGGTAAATTATTATAACAGATCCATTTGTTTGTATACAGTGGTCCATCAAAGGAGTGAAACACTTAATTTTTAAGCCAGAAGTTCTAAAAATAAAAAGTGTAACCCACTTGATAGAAAGCTTTGATCTCACATCCTTGTGCTGCATTGGTGCATGTGGCTACATTTTGTTGGGCAATGCTCCGGACACTCATGGGCTTAGGAAACCTCACCCACAACTTCTGTGTGAGTCCAAGAATCAGGTTGGATGCAAATCAGGTGAGCTAATCTTATGTGAATGAAATACATACATGTATGGCACCATTCTAGATAAGAACATTTTCTGTCAGTGGAGTCATTGAGGTTCTTTGCTTGGCTAATTCATGGATAACAGTTTGCTAATTCATCGTCAGATATATTTGATTCATCCAAACAATCGTCTTAGCAAGCTTATTGTGAATGACTACTATTTGAAAATCAAACTGAAAAGATGATGCTGATCATATGAACAATGTCCTTGAAACAAAAAATGGCCTACAGTCCACATATAACAAGGAATAGTCAGGCTAAGCTGAAATGAACCCAAAAGACTAGTAACTTAACCTTAATCATATTTACAATGAAAGAACACTTCCACAACACTGATTGCTAGCCTGATATATATATATATATATATATATATATATATATATATATATATATATATATCTGTGTGTCCATAGTTTTTTTTTTTTTTTTTTTTTTTTTTTTAAAGGTACTTGAGGCAGATTACAATGACCTGATATTTTAACCATGTTATCACCATGGTGTAGTGCATACATTTAACAGATTGAATGTTATATTCATACTATGACATGCTTGTGAACACAACACACAATCATGTGATGGAATTGGGGCTCCATTTTTGGGGCATGACTGTTAAAAACAGGGGCTGACTTCTCCTAAGTCTAGTTCATAATAGTTATAATAAGAAAGAGGAAATGAAAAACTAGCATTTACCTTATCATCTTTGAAGTGCAAATCAAGCCAATTCCCTTTTGAAGCTTTAGACTGCGACAATGGCTCGGTTGGGCTTAACAATCACCTTGCATTGCTCAGGCACAATCTCCTTGTTCAACTTCAGTATGGCAAAACAGTAATTCTTCCCTTGAACGTCAGGAATTTAATATCAACAGACATTGGCTTGAAAACAGTTTCCACCTTCTCTTGCTCCACACCCTCTAAGGAAACGTAAATCTTAAAGGAAAACAAATAACGAAAAACAAAAATCAACTTTTACATTTAATTTCTATCAACCACAAACACTAAAGACACATCAGAATATGTTTCTAACTGTCTTTAAAAATTGAAGTACAGCATTTATGAAAATAAGATTTAAGAAGAAAAAAAAAAAAAACCCATGCTTGTATGTACAATTCAGCTATGTTGTTCCCTATTGATCGTAATAAAGTAAGCCTCAAACTGGAACCATATTCCTTTCCAATCTGACTTGAAAGTGGCATAGTTGCAACTGGAAGCCAAGTCCTTGAATATGATTGCCATGTACTTTTGCTTATTTCCTCTTTAGTATACTTTTAATTGCAACCAAATTCGATAGCATCCACACACCCAATCCAAACAAGAAAGTTCTTGTACACAATCAGTTTTTTTTTTTTTCTTTTAAATCAAGAGTCCAGAACACAGATGTCTAGAAAGCTCATGCATCCATGCGAATGCAGAGTAAAAGCATAATTTAGGCTGTGTATGGATGCACAATTGAATTGACCGAAATAGTTGGTTGAATAGAGAGGCAATGACCCAAATGAAGACTTCCTTGGCAGTCATAATGAGAAACTAGCCCTTGAATTGCAGTGAAGATTTCCCCGACTCCTACTCAAAAGAAATATGGTTGCAATTTGGAGACTAGAGCCTCAATATGGATTTTATGAGAGAAGGTGAATAGGTACTACAATTTGGTCCTTTTTTGTCTCCCTCTACCGAACAACTTATTGAAACTCGAATCCAGCATAACCAAACATAGACTTAAAATATTAACATAAAGAAACTAACAGCTGATATTCAGAAAAAGTAAGATTTTAGAGACAAATTTCATATGAATTTCAAAAACTGACATTTTCAAGGTTGCATCCAAGTCTGGATCCTCTTTGTAATTGAAAGCTTCATCAAAGCCTAGCTCGTTTTTTGGAAGATCAACCTGAAATATATCATTGAAATTTTATCTGTGTCAAAAAGGGAATGTGCCTTTTGTTTTGTGCCAGCACTTCCAACAACATAACAACCAACTCAACTGAATTTTTTTCATGGTTTAGAGAAAAATGGGACTATCCCCTCTTTATTCCAACAAAGTGCAGATTCCTTAGGGTTGCTAATCTACATTGTTTTGCATGCTATTTAGGAAAATGTGACATCTAAAAGCATTTTATTGTTCGAAGTGCAGTCATGACTATGTGGCCTCTGTATTGTTGACTGATTAAAATGTCACTCCATTTTTTGTTGCTTTTCATGTTTCTCAGAGTGCACAGGAGTCGTCCTATATAGGTGCAAACTGTTAAAACCATGCATCAGGTGTGACTTCATTCTACCTAGTGCTACTTTGAATAACTTTTGTAGGGATTGGCTGGTATAAGTTATTAGAACAAGTGTGTACTGCCTAAAGTATTTCTAGGTCTATCATGGTAGCCAGCTGGACACAACATACGAGTATAAGAAAATGGGCTTTTTGTGAGCCAAAGTTCATGGGTGAATCCCCCCAGTCCACAATGGACTTCATATGTTGTGTGCCTCACAAGCGCAACGGTGAAATGGGAGATGGGAACTGCATTCATATGCTTGCGATTGTAAGGTTGTGCATGGTCACAAACATTGCGAGCTAGATGTGTTTTTGTACAACACTGGTCTAGGGATGAATGAGAATGACTTGTTGCTTTATTTAAATAATTAGTTGTTTCAATTTAGTGTAGAGAGCATGGTATTAAGAAGCATGCAGGTCTCCTTGAGTTAGGCAAAGGAAAGCCCATCAGATTGCAGCTAGAGCAGTTCAAGATTCTGCTCAAGAGAGAGAAAACTGATAAAAATAAATAACTAACTGATAAAAACAGATAGTTCGATTCCTGTAGAGCCCAAGAAAATCCGGAAAGCTCAATACAAGGAATTCAAAATGCTGAATAACTAACAAAAGGATGGACCCCACTTCTTGATGCATACAGCCCACTTTTCTACTTGTGGTACTGAAATAGTCTTCTCATCCAGCAATTCCAACGCCAATATAAGGAAAGAAAAGTTGCACATATCAGAAAAAGGGCTTAAATATCACCCCAACAAAAACCCAAATTTCAAATTACTAAAAAAACCCCAAAAAAATCAAGAAAAAGATGAAAGAAGAGAATACAGATTCTACCCAATTCCAACATTGATATGCATTAAAAAATAAAAATAAAAGATGGAAGAAGAGAGAATACATATTCGACCCAATTCCAACCTTGATATGCAAAAAATAAAAAATAAAAATCAAGCAAAAGATGAAAGAAGAGAGAAAACAGATTCTACCCAATTCCAACCTTGAGATGAAGAGTTCCACCGCCGAACTGGGTCTTGCACTTATTGTTGAATTCCATCCACGCCGTGTTGTTATAAAAGCAGGCTCCCTTCCACTCTAGAGGAGCGTTCGAAGAAGCGGGAGCGGCCCCGACGAAAGGAGGGAGGAGATCAACAGCACTGTTGAGAGAGTTGATCAACGGCCAGAAACAGAGATTTCAATGGCGCATCCAAATGCAACGGATTTCAGAAACAGAGAGAGACTAACCGTTCTTCTTCTTCTTCTCCTTCTCCTTCTTGCGGCGAAAGGGGGTTTTGAAAACGCTAGAGAGAGAGAGGTTGAGAAACAGAGAGAGGGGAATGCGGCCGAGAGACAGAGAGAGGGTGAGGGAGAGCGGGAGAGCGAGAGAGGGCGAGGAATAGGCTGAGTGCGAGAGAGAGAGGGTGAGGGAGCCTGGGAGATGGAGAGAGGGAGACAAGGGCGGACGCGGGCGGGAGAAAAAAGGCGGAATGAAATTCATTTTGGGGTGGGGCGCGTGACGGACGGACCATGAGGACAGTGGATTTTTGGACCGTGGGGCCCACCGTGATGTATGTTATTTATCCACTCCCTTAATTAATTTTAAAATATTATTTTAAGAGTTGATGCAAAAAATGAGTCAGATGAAAGCTTTAAGAAGACCACACAATATATTAATAATAGAAATTTAATTTTTATTATTTCTTATGGTGTGGTCCACCTATACGTTTAATCTACATAATTTTTGAGCTAATCCACTGAAATTGTATATCAGAATTGATGAGCAGCTTAGATCAAACACATATATTCCAATGGGCCCCATGGAGCCGCTAAAGCACCGTCAATATCTAATAAGGTCCCGGTGAGAAAATAGGTTTTAGCTACATATCAATTAAGATTTAGCTACGGATTAAATCTGTAGTATAATTACTACAAATTTAATCCGTAGCCAAAAACTTGCAAAGTCCGTAGCCTTTGCTCGATTTTTTTGGCAGTGTAGCGCATTCAATCAACTACTTTGGAGGTTGACAAGTGTAGAAGTGAAGATCGATGAGGAAGACTGAACCCTAATTTTGTTGAATTCTTTTTTAAAGTCTTATGAGAGTCTCATAGACACTATGGGCCCGTTTGGACGGTTGGATAGGAAGGGATTGAATGGTATTAAGGTGTATGGCATGGATTTCAAGGCAATGATGGTGTTGTTAGTGGATTGTCTTAAGATCCATGGGATTGCTATGTCCCGAGATTGCTATATCAAATCTGTTTGGCACGCCCGGCCAATCGCGGGATTAAACCTTTCCATCCCTTCCAATCCCTCGAACCAAACACGTCCCACGCAAATTTGAATGGATTAGAGTGGATTGGATGGGATTTAAAGGTAATGATGGTGTTGTCAGTGGATTGTCTTAAGATCCATGGCATTGCTATATCTCAGGATCAGATCACTCAGTCTGTTTGGCACGCCTGGCCAATTCCGAGATTTAACTTCCAATCCCTTTCAATACCATCCAATCCCTTCCAATCCGCCCAGCCAAACGGGCCCTATGTGCAACGGTAAAAAACCATTAATGTCGAAATTTTTATCTCAACCTTTCATTCGAAGCAATTGAGAAAGGACAGTGGCGGGGATTCCTCTACGGATGCATTGGTTATTAGGGGAAAAGGTTCTGAGTGAGAGAAGAAAAATTCACGATCTAGGTCCAAGTCTAAGGGCAAAGAGAAGATGAAGTTCTGAAAAAATGGAAGGACAGAGCATATGAAGAAGGATTATCGGAATCCTAATGCCTAGAAAGCAAAGAAATCAGATAAATCGTCGAAGAAAACCAAAGTAGCGGAATCCAGTGAAAATGTGGGTGGTTGTGACGTATTGACCGCATCCAATCCAGGTATCTCAGCAATGAGTGGATTTTGGATTAGAGAACTTTATACCACATGTCCTCTCATCGGAGTTAGTTCACCAGTTACAGCGAGTACGATGGTGGCCAGGTGTTTATGAGCAATGACATTGCCTATAAAGTTGTTGGTATCAGACCGTGTAATGTCCCAGATTTTCGCTATTTTGGATTATCAAAAAATCCTCGAAATTTTTTAATATAACTAACCTATGTCGTCACTAACTGACCCTTAATGCTCAAGGTGAGCCTATACGCTGGTGGTACCAGTAAAGACCGCACAAATTCGATTAATTAATCATAGGAAGCTAATGAATCTGTCCGATCACTTAAACATCGAGTTTATCATTGTGATTTGTTTATCTAAGGCGTAAATATGCCCGATCACTTAAGCAAAAGAGCAATCAATTTGACAAAGAATTAGGTATATCATTCTCGTACCAAGCATATTGATGTTCGTCATCATTTTATCTGACGGCTGTTTGAGAAATGTGGTGTTACTCTTGAGAAGATTCATACGAGCGTGAATCCGACATATATGCTTACTAAGGTGGTTCCCATGAAAAAATTTTAAATTTTATTCGATTTCTCTAGGTCTAGCAAAGGTTTGATAAAGATGAATTGTGCACGAGAAGCGATAAAGGCGATGAAGCTATGATGAAGATGATTAAAGATAGAGCTTGAAGCTGAGGATCATGATAATTAAAACCATGGTAGAGATTGTTAATAAAATGTCTTCAATTTGTGAAGAAAAGAGAATTTCAAGTGATCAAGGGATAGAGTCGATCAATCAAGTGAGCCCTGGATTAAACATATCAGTCTCTAGACAGTTTTGGACATGTTCGATCAATCGACCTTAGAGGTTTGAGTAATCGACAAATTTTTTTTAAAAAAATCATGTTAACTCTCTGGACACTTTTGAGCATATTCGATTGATCGAACATGGTGGGCTCAATCGATCGATGCTTAGATTGATATCGAGTAAAGTTTTGCGTAATTGCACAATTTATTTCCTATTACAAGTATAACACTACACGCGCGCGCGCGCGCACACACACACACACACACACACACACACACACACACACACACACACACACACACACACACATATATATATATATATATGCTCGAGCTGATTTTAATGCCCCATGAGGTCGAGCTGTGTGGGCCCCACCGTGATGCGTTTCGAACATCTACCCCATTAGTCAGATGCACCATTCCATCATGGGCCTAGGTCTCAAAAATCAAGTCAATTCGTGATTTGTGTGGGCCACACCACATACAGAAGTGGAGAGGGGTCGTGCACCATTAAAACATTCATAACCATTTTTTAGGGCCCACCGAGATTTGGTTTGAAAATCCAGCCCATCCATTATGTGTGTCCCACTTGAATGAGGGTTCAGACCAAGTTTCAGGCGCATGCAAAACTCAGGTGGGCCCCACCAAGTGCTTTTATATGTTTTAACGGTGTCTTCACATAATTTTAGATGGTATGGCCCACCTGAGTTCCGTATACGGCTGATTTTTAGGACATCCTATAACTTAAAGGGGACTCATCAAATGCACGGTGTTGATGGTCGAAACACATCACGGTGGGGCCCACACAGCTCTACCTCACGGGAGCTTCTTGTCAGCTCAAGCGCATTGTACCTTTTCCCATATATATATCTCACTCGGGGTGGGCGGGGCCCACGGGGGAGGTCTCGTGTTTGAGACTCCTCACCGGGGGTGATTAATGCGCATTTCACACCAGGTTCAAGTGAGGTAGCCTGTGGGATGCAGGGACACACTTGGGGTGGGCGGCCCGTGTGAGGCGATAGCCATGTGATTTGAGGCCCACAAGGGGGGTTCGGCCGAGGTCCTAACCCATGAGATGTGGGACCTGGGCTATGAGAAGGGATTAATTCGCCATGCTCTAACAGTTCGAGCTTTTAGAGCAACTAGTTAATTATCCTGCATCAAATTAGTGTGTGTGTGTGTGTGTGCGTGTGCGTGTGTGGGTACAAAATGAGATTAAGATAGGGGTTTAAGAATGGTTCTCAAATTTGTAAGTCGATCTATTTCTTTTAATTCATTTTCATAGTAGATTTGTTTGTCGCTTTGTTCTGTAATCTTTTCCTACAAGGGTTTTTCATGTAAAATCATGTGTTTTTATGTATACTTTGCTTGCATTTGTTTCTCGTTATGTGATTTGAATTCAGAATTTACTTTTGCGATTCCCCAATAATGATCAAGCATACCTTTATTGCAAAATTCTTTCCTTCTTATATATTTTTACTGAAAACTTTATATAGCAACAAAGTAACCCCACACTGTTTCGACAAGAAACAAATGCATTTAATTTGAGACATTATCTTATTTGATCATAACAAAGAGAGTGTATAGAGAACAATCATCATATTTATTCATATTGAGTTCATTTACATCCTCTGATTTCCCTCGATTATGAGATAGACTATTTAGAATACATAAATTGAAAGAGTTTGAATATCAAATCCGGAAGCATTTCGACTCATGATTTAGTCATCTCATTGAGAGGAATGTTGTGCGGATTTTATCATCTGATATCTCTTTCTTAAGCTCATGTTCCTGTACAGAAGGAAGATTGAAGATTGAATTCTATCCAGCCATTTCAATAGTATTCCGGCTCTTGAGTATTTACTCCAGCACAACAACAGGGTGTTGCGCGGGCTCGAGCAACACCATGCTATTGCGCGACCCTGCACAATGCCTTCTCTTTCTTCTCCCTTCCTTCTCCTCTTGATACCTTCAGACTTCTCTTCTTCTCTAGAGCTCTGATCTTCTTCAGAATCTTCGATGTGTGCAAATGAGAGGGGGAGTAGGGTATGTATAGGCCTCCACACATGTGAACCCTCAATCTTTGTACCATGGGGCTCACCTTCCATCAAATCTCGATCGTCCAATCATTCTAACTAAATTTCCACTGTGCAGGTGCGTGTAACCGTCCAAAACCCTTTGCTCGGTCCCGCGCAATCACTATGGTTTGCGCGAGTCTGCGCAAACACTATGAACTTCGTTCTTTTCTTCATTTTCTTCTCATACATCTTCTTTTAATTTCCCATTTTAGTTCATTCTTGATCCTTCATTTTTATGCCTCAATAGATGCCCCCTTGATCCTTTTTGTTTATCCCTTCTTAGATAAAGAAATAGGATCAACACTTGTAAAATATCATTACGCATGTCCGAGCAATAGCTAAGCTAATCGGGTCCTTCTTATCGGGTCCAGTTTCCCCTATAAATGTTGAAGTTATTCCTTTATTACTACTTTCTCATTTTTGCTGCCAAAATTCCGTCCATCTGAAGAACTTCCGCGCAACTGCACGCCATTGCGCGCTCTTCCCGGGTAACGAACATTTGTCCGCCCAAGATGTTTATACTTAACGCGCTGCCGCACAACGCCACCTTTTTACGCTAGTCCGTGCAAACGACTGTCTGTCAAAAATCCCTAAGTTAAAAAAGATTCCATACTTAGAATTTTTTCAAAAGGGACTGCATTCTTCAAGAAGCCCTTTGACCCTGATACCCATCTTTCCATTTTCACCATGGCTCTCACTAAAAGGACATTTCGCCTCATTAAATCACCCACTGCACAACCTTCTCATCAAGATTTACCAAACCCATCTTCTTTGCACGCTCCTAAACCTTCTCCATTCTCATATTAACAACAAAGAAAGCGCATGAAGACCACTAGCAGGCGCCCTGCATACATCAAAGAACCCGTCCTCCCTACTTTTGACTTCACCGACCGGATTAACGCACCGCCCTCTCCCATTTACAGGGCAATATCAATGGGTGAAGTTGAAAGACCTCCCAAACATGGTCATGAGTTCAATTGGGAGGAATGGTTGAAATCAATGACTCACTTGCAAACCATCAGCCAAAAGCCACCCACAAGAGGAGATACTCCACCTTCGTCCAAATCGAAGAAACCCTGCCGGAATAAAGCTAAAGAATTCCAGGAGAAAGTGGAAGAGACTTCAAAATTCTTGGGAAATGGTCTGAGTTATTGAGGGTATCATGAAGTTTGATAACCCTCATAGGGAATGCATGGTCATCATTCCGTTAAACCTCCATCGTCATCAATCCATCCTCAACTACGAACCTTCTGATCAAATGAACGGAGAAAAACTAATGTATACAGCGTCCTGGGTGCTGAAAGAGACCCATATTCTCGAAGGAACTCTGCTGGCAAAGAAACCAAGGCAACAAATTGACAAAGCTCACCCCATGAACTTCCTCATTCCTTCTTATGACCCCCATGCCTTATTCCCTACTCATTTCTACGAGACGATTCAACAATGCTTCATAGACTGTGAATCGATCTGGAGCCAGGAGGAGTTCAGGACCAGGGGCCTTCTAACTTCCCATGCTTATTATTCAGACTGGGCAAAGGCGATCTTGGCAAAGCACTCCAAGACATTAATCAAGATCGATCTATACAACGCTATAGAAGTTACTTCCCAATACTTCTACAAGGAGACTCCCATTCTGAAAGGCTTCCTCAACTATTGGTGCCCTACAACCAATTCATTTCATCTTCCGGCAGGAGAGATGAGTATCACACTCTGGGACCTTCACTGGATTGTCGGTCTTCCACTAACAGGGAAATTCTATGATGAATTTGCCTTACCAATGAAGAACTCGCATTCATTTCTTCGCTTGACCAGGAGCTTCAATCTCAAAAACAACCACAGGGCTCTTCAAAGAGATGTCCAAGTTCCCGAATATCCACAAGATCTCTTTCTTGCAATGGCTCGCACATTTCACCAGAGCCTTTTGGTAATTCTAGATCTATAAATCAACCACTTCCTTATTAGACTCATGCTTCTTATATTTCTCACCATCTTTCATTTCTTCTATAGATTCTGTGGCTGTCATTCCAGAACTGATAGATCTTCGCGAGAAGATAAAAGACCACGCGAAATATAGTCTTTTCGGAGAGCTCGCAGCTTTCCTAGTTTACTGGTTGATCGAGTGTAGTTGTACTTCCCAGTTCAAAATGGGCAGATGCCATTCGTCCTACCATATTCGTCGTTGCTGGTGTTATGGCGAAAGGTCACAAACACTCCCTCGCTCCTCCAGTCTTATGCTCCATCTACAAGGCTCTCGGAGAGGTAGCAACTCATGTGAAAAGTCTCGCTATTGGAGCCTCTTCCACATACACCCCGTGGCACTACATTACTGACTGGATGGGCATCTACTTCCCCTGGACCTTCGAAGCCCCAGAAAAAGCGTACATCCATCCTTCACATCTTCCTTTATGGTTCTTCTAAAAGAGAGTCATGGCTAAAAGGTCATACGACTGGGTAGTCAACAAGATCCTAGCGACTGATACAATTGACTTCTTCCAATTCTATCTCCAGCGGTACAAAGAAGACACAGACATGGTGGATACCGAGTCACTTTCCCCAGGAGAAAGAGCATTCTATCTTTCTATTCGGTAACCATACTACCCTAGTCGATTCGCCCGACAATTTGGCTTTGATCGAGCCATCCCTGAAGATTGTGGACTAGTGACAAGAAGGATGCGCAGCTACGGTACCGGCCCATACAATTGGGCTATGGTGTGGAAACAGTTACTAGGTGGCCGCATCAGATCTACGTTCATGATTTCAGGCAGCAATCGTATAATCCGTGCTTCATATGGTTGGATGAGGTGGTGGGCTCACCAGTCTTACCTGGTTACTAAGTGCTTACCAATAACCCGTCCAATCTGGATTTCTTCCCCTAAGCTCAAAGGCCAAAAATTCAAAGAATGAATTGGTTTCATACCGGAGAAGAGTCGTGCACCTTTCCCTGGTCAGCTTCGCAGAAGAATATCTTTGGAAGAACCAATCCGCGAAAGAAAACCTACTAATACCTTGGAAGGGCGGATAGCTCATGGGATTGTTATGGAATTTGAAAAAGTTCCTCGAGATCACTCTGGCAAGGCTGCTGATGATGTTGTGAGAGTGCCTTTACCCATTCAAGAGGATACCACTTTGGCTTAAGATGATCCAGTTCCTTCTCCCACTCCACAACCTGCCCGTCCCAGCCCATCTTCTCCCATGACTAGATCCCGCACGCGTTCGCAGACTTTGTCGTCTACCCCTCAGGAGGGAATTGCTCCTTCAACCTCCCTGATGCCAACTAGTACAGATCATTGCTCAGAAAGCAACATTGTTTCTCATTCAAAAGGAAAACAAATAGTGCTTGAGGAAGTAGAGGAAGAACTTTAGGAAAATACTTTGTCTTCATCATCTGATAGTGATTCTTCTACTGAATATGACACTGAGGAAGATAACAGAGAAACTAATGAAGATGATACTTTTGAGGAAGGCGAAGTTCACATAGACGATGAAGATGATATTGTTATTGAAGGCGCTTCTACTGGTGAAGAACTTCCTCCCACAGTTCCCCAAAATCTTGAAGCCGACACTCAACCTGAGGCATACATTCCTGCGGCAGTTCCAACAATAATAGAAGATGAGGAGGAACCCTTAGATTATGGGGAATATGAATACTCGCCGAGTAAGAAGTTTTCTGCAATTTCCATCATATTTAATCTTTACTTAGAGTTATTATTTTTATCTTTATCATTTTCTTTGTTGTAGGTACTCATGCTATCGGCGATAGAACGGGCGATTTTCCTACTGAAGACCTTCCTCCTGCTGCACAATCGGTCTCAGCAAGAATTCCCTTGGCTCCCCTTGTTACACCAAGGGTCGTAGCCCGTGACATCATTTTTCCAACAGGACCAGTTGACCTAGCAACCCCCACCACCATTGACTCTAGTACTAATGCTTGTTGAGGGTCAAATATTGCATATTAGACCCCAGTTATTACCTAATTTTACGAGCATGATACCATTTAACGCCCTGCTTTAATCGTATTTGTGATATAAGATGTATTTAGGAGCCTGGACTGGAAAATGGTACTAAAAGCATAGACTTAATGCTTTGAAGTCACCAAGGCAAGGAATGGACCCCAGGGGACCAAGATCGAGGAATTTACACACCAGAGATCCGAGAAAATCAAGTCATTCACGTTAAAGAGGCCTGAAAAGTGTCCTAAATGCAAGATCACAGGGTTTCCACCATCCGTTCAGCTCGATACTGCATATATGGCCTGAGGACCCTAAATTAACCGTACATGTCAAATTTAGGCTATTGGATCCTTGTGGAAGTGGCCCAACAGACAAATCAGCCCATGAATCTCTGATTCGAAGTCCACCTAAGATCTAGATATACTTCCAATTTGGTCTCAACCCATTATATGACGAGACAAGACAGATGGACGGAGAGGATTTCTCATAAACATCACACGTGGACCTCATCTGAGTTGGGTGTGCATAGTGCACAAGTGCACTAGCTATGCACGGCAAACGCAGAGACGGTCTGACCGACAGAAAAGGAAAGAAGAAATTTCCTTCTTCCTTCTTTTCCGCTGTCGTTCGTTGGGAGGATGTGTGGCCCACCTTCATCATCCGTATGGATGATCCGATCCATCCAACGTACTCAGGAGGAGAAATTGACCACACCTTGATCCTTTCCATGCATCCATACACAAGAACGGGAGTGCACAGTCCAGATCTTTCGTCATACGTTGATCAACGCGGTGGCCCACCAAAAGCTCAGATCCTCTTCAAATTTGGAATGATATCCTAAATCAACCTCACAGAGCCAATGGACGACTTTGATGAGACGTGAAGTCGTTGTAAGTGGGCCCCACAAACACCTCCGACTCTAATACCCAATGCTTGTCCACACGCTACTGGTTTTTGCAGCCCATTGTGTTCTCTTGATGGTGATCGGAAGGATGATCCGGACCGTTCAGATGGAAGCCCAGCCAGTCCTGACCCAACCATGGAGCCAAATCAAAGGTGAGGATGATCAGCTTTCCCAAAAATCGACGTCAAAATGCAACTCCTCTTGCATTTTTTGCGTCTTCTACGCATGATCTGCAAAAAGGGGTGTAACTCCTTACGCAGCCAACTCCAGCAAGGTCGGTTCTCCAAACCGACCTCTCCACCGCCCTTGGCATGTATAAAAGAAAAGAGAGAAGAGAGAAGCTATCATCCAATCCTTGGGGCGTTTGCAAGAGAGAGAAAGAGAGAGAGATTGAGAGTTGTTTTTCTGTTTTCCTTATGTTTTTGGAGAGTTCCAGCCGCATCATGTCGGGCTAAACCTCTTAGCTAGGGCTAAGAGGTGAAGCTTGTGGCGTGATGGGAAGACTCTATAGCTTTGATTCATTACTACAATGATGTTGATCTTGGTTTGATTTTAAGGAATACCTTTAGTTTTTAACGGTTTGTCGTGACTTAAATTACAATAGATTTGCGATGGCTTTGAGTATTTCCTTTTCATTATTATGATTATGTAGTTAGGAAGCCCTGTTGTTCACCATCACCCCTTGGACATGGTTGGATGATGGAATTTCTGTGGAATGTTCACATTCTCATGATAATCTGTATCTTGAATGGTTCTTTGTCTCTTCCAGTGGATATGAATGGAATCGATTCTCATCATGTCTTGATCTCTTGACCTTTGAATCAGTTCAGCTTGAATTCTATGGTACTATTTCCCATATTCATCTGATGATTGATTTATCTATTCTAGTTTTAGTTCAAGTTACTTTCAGAATACGTACAAGGTTCAGTCCCTGTGATTCGACCTCAGTCTTACCGAGATTATTACTACATCACAACCCTATACTTGGGGTGTGAACAATGCTAGAGCTCCCTCATTCGCTGATATGATGGGACATGGTCCTTCCTTTGTCAGAAAAACACAACCCCCTATTGCTCATACTCTTGCAGAAGGTATATTCATCATCTTCTTTACTTGTACTTCTGTATCCTTTACCTTCATAACTTTTACCCTGATTTCCTTCTTTTACCGTCTTATAGGAAATCCTCCTCTAAGTGGTACAGCCAGCTCCGGTTCAGTTGCCACAGTATCTAATTTGCTATCTTTTGAGAAAGTTCCCACATACAAGTTGACCTTGATGAGAAACTCCATGTCAGCGGTTGTACACATGTTTAAAGATCCTGATCAGTGGTCGGATCTGAACATTGCTATAGAAGTCTTGGACAACGCTGCGAACATGGCTAAGATCAATGTTTCTCCTTTGCGTGACTCTCTCTTAAGATTCCATGATTAGGTAACTGCCCTGAAATCTGCGGAGAATGTGGTCATCGCTTCAAAGATTTTAGAATATGGGAGACAGCTGGCGTTTTCCAAAGAGAAGGTTTCCCATATTGCTTGTCATCTTGAGTATGATCAAGAGCGGTTATCCCTTCAAGAACAATTGAAGGCTTCCAATGATAATAGGATAGCTATTCAAAATCAAATCGCTCTCTTGAAGGAGAAGATTTTGCAGTTGGAGACGAAACATCAAGAAGAAGAATTGAATATAAAGAAAAGAAGAGATGAAAGCCAACATCCATTCTGCTGATTCTGAAAAGTCTGAGTTGATCAAGAATGAAAAAATAATTGCCTCTTTAGAGAAGAAGTTAATTGATATTCCAGACCATGTGAAAATCATTCTCGAAGCTAAATCAAAACACATTACAACTCAAGTTCAGCTAAAACAAGATTTACAAAGGTATCTAGTGGCATTAGGCATGTCGGAAGAATTGTAAGAGATTTTATTTTTCTCATGGCCATATGTAATTTCTCTTAACTTTCAAAATACATGAATTAATTAATTACAATGTTTTAAGATAATTGTTTCTTTAAAAGTCTCTTAATTGCAATCTATTTAAAACACATATACTTATGCAATATTTAACAAGATATTATATTTCAACAAGGTATAATCCAAAATAAAATGACAATTTATCATGATTGTTATTATGGGACTTCCTATATGACATTTGTTTTGATAGGCGGAACTAAATTTCAGTTTTAGTTAGATTGTCACGCAGTTTAAGCTGTTGAGTAGTGGAGTAATCACAGTTTTTTAGACTCATGTTGGAGTCAGGTCTTACACGAATGGTGGTTGTAACTCTCATGAGTTCGCTGGACTTATCACGGCCAAGGAGTTCACAAATCGTGATCCATCAGAGGGGCCCAGTCAAGCTACAGGGGCCGCGAACTCGGTGGGAATTTGCGCACAGGGTTGGCCGCAATAACTCTCTAGAATTCACGAAGCGCGCAAGGCTACCTTAGGGTACCAAATCCAAGGCCGCTAGTCCATCAATGAGGATGTCAAACATCCATCCTCATGCGTTACTGCTGAAATTAAACTAGGGATCTAGATGGCCTTACACATGATTGGCCTATCTATGGACAAAGCCAAAGAGTGCACACTGTTGCCCGCTTTTCTTCGCCTGCAAGGTCCGACTCATTCACGGGAGGGTATTTTCTCCTTCCCCGTGACGTTGTCAGAAGCTATACAGATGGCATAGGTCTCACACATGACTGGCCGTCGTGGACTTTTTGGCTGCTTAGGGCTTTCAGTCGCTGGCTCAATCCGTTACTTGCATGGGTGCATATGATGGCCTATACGGGCTTTTTAGGGCCACTGGCTTCTTACTGCTACCCACATAATATATATATCACCGATGATGGTAGGTCTTATGCGTAGTTGGCCATATAGGCTTGGCTATGTTGCCGTAAATGATGAGTTGTCATCGCTGTCGTAAGATTTAGTAGATCTTATAGGCTTATTCCATTGTCATGAATGGTGAATCAATAATTGATATATCGTCACCGCTGATAATGTTTTGACAACGCTCATGGTTAAAATAGTACGTCAGCTTGGCGATTATAACAATTTTGATAAGATGACTTTTGTATCAGCAATTAACGACGACAAAATAGTTGCTAATTTTGGCGATAATCATCGACACTTGGCAATAGTTGACGATAATATCATTTGGCGATAATTATCGACGCTTGGCAATAGTTGACGATAATATCATTTGGCGATAATTATCGACGCTTGACAATAGTTGATGATAATATCATTTTTGATGTACTTGATCTTGATATGCTTAAGAATTTGCCTTTTATTCATTCATACGAGGAAGAATACATGGCTTCGCCTTTTGAGGCCGTTTCATCATTTTACTTATTTTTGCCCCCTTTTGATATAGAAGCATTATTCTGATAATCTTTTGGATCAAAACCGCCTCTATCTTCATGGACGATATTTTTTGGTGAAGCGGGCATTGACTAGTATGTTAATACATCGTCCATCTTGATCCGTAACTCTGTACGCCCCATTGGAGTATACTTCGGTTATTATGTATGACCCATCTCATTTAGGGTCGAACTTGCCCCCTGTTCTGCGGGTGACCACTATCGGTCTCTTCAACATCAACATCATGTCGCCTTTCTTGAAAGAGCAATATTTGACCTTTTTGTCGAAGGCAGAGATTCTTGGTTGATATAATTGTAATCCTTACTGAGCTGCCAATCATTTTTCGTCAAACAAATCCAATTCTGCTAGCCTTATCCTTTCATTTTCATCATCTGTTATTAACTAATGTACTACTATTCTGAGTGACGCAACTTATGTTTTGATCGGGATGATGACTTCCACACCGTAAACCAACGAATACGGCGTAAATTTCGTCGCAGTCTGATGAGTAGTTCTGTAATCCCATAGATCTTCTTGCAACTTTTCATCCCAGTCGTATTTATTCCCAGTCACATTTTTCTTCAGTATCTTCACGATTGTCTTGTTGAACATCTCTGCTAATCCGTTGGCCGGCAAATAGTATGGTATCGAAACGAATGGTGAATACCGAAAATTTGGTACAACTTTTCCATACCCCTGTTCTTGAAAGGAGTACCATTATCAGTAACGATTCTTTTCGGGATACCATGTCGATATATTATCGCATGTCGGATGAAGTTCACAACGTCCTTTTCTTTGACGTTTCGTAGTGCCACTGCTTCCATCCACTTAGAGAAATAGTCTATTGTTGCCAATATATATTGCTTACCTTTAGACGAAGGCGGACTTATGGGGCCAATGACATCGAGTCCCCATGCAGCGAAAGGCAAAGAAGCGACTGACTAATGAAGATCTTCAGGAGGCATATATATAACATCTCCATGGATCTGACATTCATGACATCGTTTCGCATATTCTATAGCATCTTTGAACATTGTGGGTCAATAATACCCCATTCGATGCACCCGATGGAACAAATTTCGGTCAGCTTGATGTGCTCCACATTCTCCAGAATGGGCCTCTTGCAGCACTTGATTTGCTTCTTGCGCATCTAAATCTTGCAACAACATTTCGTTATAAGATCTTCAGTATAGTACTTCACTACACATAATGAATCTCTTTGACCTTTGCTTAATTTGCTGTCTTTGTGCTGAATCTTCTGATAGAATATCATATTTGAGATAATCTACAAAAGGTTGTCGTCAATCATCCATTGTGACCTCCAGGCATGATATAGGAAGTGCTTCAGCGGCTTCATTGATAATTTCTGATGATGGCAAGAACCTTCTTTCCTCTATTGTCACCTAGAGAAGACTTCGATCCGAACAGGATAAACTGCTACTAGGCTAGCTAAAGCATCTGCCCTTGCATTCTCACATCACGGTACATGTTTAATTTCAACCTGATGGAACTGCTTTAGCAATTGCTGCACTCTTCGACAATACGGTAGAAGCTCTTGCGTCCTTATTTCAAACTCTGTTATCAGTTAATTTATGATCAACTTGGAGTCCCCAAAAATCAGCGGTGTTTTTATTTTCATCTCTTGTGCTATCTCCATTCCGATGATGAGAGCTTTATATTCGACTTCATTATTTGTGTATGCGGTACCTAATGTGAAAGAGTAAGGCAATAAGTCACCCTGAGGAGTAATGAATATCACTCCAACGCCTTCTCCTGATGCTCGAGAAGCACCATTAAAGTACATTTGCCATTGATTTGATGATTCAATCATCATAAATTTTTCATTAGGAAAGTCATCGTTGATAACTTCACTGTCCTACACGAGATGAGTTGCCAAGAAATCTGTCACTACTTGCCCTTTCACTGCTTTTTCGGCTCGTAGGTAATTATATATTCTGAGAGCAACAACATCCATTTAGTCAATCTTCCTAATAACATCGGCCTTGTCATTAAGAATTTTATTGAATCTGCTCGTGAAATCAGAATTATATCGTAGGAAAAGCAATAATGCCTCAACTTCTGTACTACAAATATTAGTGTCAGGCATACTTTCTCGATCGGAGAATAATTGCATTCTGCACCTATTAGAGTCCGACTAGATAATAAAGCGCAACTTTCTTCCTGTATGCATTTACCTGCGCCAATAGGGCTCCCAATGAAGTCTCAACTGCAGATATGTATAAAATAAGTGGTTTACCCTTCACAGGAGCTGCCAATACTGGAGGTTATTTCAATAATTCTTTTATCGAATCAAACGCATTTTGACAGGATTTGTCCCAAATGAATTCTGTTCATTTCTTCATTAAATGAGAAAATGAGTGACATCTTTCAGCCAAGTTTGAAATGAAACGGTGAATAAATGCCAACTTTCCTTGTAAGCTTTTTAATTCCTTCAATGTTTTTGGCGGTGACATTTCTAGGATAGCTTTGACTTTCCCTGGATTGATTTCGATTGTTCTGTGTCTAATGACGAAGCTGACGAATTTTCCTAACGACACCCCAAAGGCACATTTGGCTAGATTCATCTTCAACTGTTTCTTTCTGAGACGACGGAAAATTGAAGCTAGGTGTTCATGATGTTCTTCATGGTCATTCGATCGAACTACCAGATCATTTACATAACATTCGATATATTTATGCATCATATCTTGAAAGATATTCTGCATTGCTCTTTGACATGTAACGTCGACGTTCTTAAGACGAATGACATGACTTTATAACAATAAATTCTCAATGAGGTTCGAATGTCTTGGCCTCTTCGTCCTTAGGAGCCATTCTTATCTGATTATAGCCAGCATAACCGTCCATGAAGGACGTAATAGCATATTTCGTGGTACTGTCGATCAACAATTCAGTTATTAACAACGAGAAATCATCTTTCGGGCAGGCATCATTTAGGTCCTTGAAATCAACACATACCCTGATCTGTTCACTTTTCTACTTTATCGGGACGACATTTGATATCCATTCAGGATATTTGACCTCTCTGATGAATCCAACTTTTATTATCTTGTTTATTTCTTCTTCTATCAGAGGAATTAAATCTGGATGAAATCGTCTTTGCGCTTGTTTGATCGGCTTCTTATCTTCAGAGATGTTCAGGCGATGCATTACTACTAACAGTTCTTGTCATGCCCAAACTCGGAAACCGGGCTCATGAAATTTTCGATCACCGAATCTGGTGCTGACAGCCTCCGTAGTACCCCATTCTCGGCTCCCAGCGTCCATACGCCAGATTTCGATCTTAGGATCCTATAAGGAGGATTTTTTTTTAATCCAATGTACATTTAACTCGCAACAAGCAAAACCACAAGTTTACCCAAATCACAAAGGCAACATCATCATCACATATCCACTAATATAATACATTTGAATACAGTGCTAAAAGGAAAATACATGAATCGAAAATCAAAGCTCCAGAGGTCCGCTGCATGCTCCAAGCTCAACGTTGCTACAACCTAACGCCACCCGCACGCATCTATTGTGCATAAGCTTATAAAAAGCTTAGTGGGTGGTGAAAGTATGTGCACAAGGTAAGTGCTAAGTAAGCAATATCAGAATAATCAGAGTAAGCGGAAATATTGACAAGCTCATAAATCATACAATATCAAAAATACTGACAAGTTTATAAATCATACGATATCAGAGTAATGCGAAAACATACTGATAGGCCCATAAATACCATCATCCTTATTCAGGCTATGCGATGCAGAAATATAATAAAAACAATATCATATACTGATGAAGCAATGTAGATCAGCTATGCAATGTGGAGATAGCAAGCCAAATATCATATGCCAATGATGCAATGCAATATGCAATATGTGGTGCGAATGAAATGACCAAGCTGCGGTGTGAAGTCGGGATGGTAATACGTAGTATCGCAGGCTATGGGGTCCATCACAAAGGACTTCTATCCAAACTAGTCTCATACCTAAATTTGGATAGTCAGACTCAATGTGGTAAACTCCTGATTTCAGGTTAGTCGTGTGCCCTAACCGAAATCCTGGCCATTACGAAAGTACACGTAACAAATAGTTGCGCACCATCAACCCGAGTGGATAGTGAATGAATAAATGAACGAGTATGCAACTCCTGCTCCATAAATCAGTACGGTTCCTCTCTGGGATCATCACTGGGGTCTAGTACACTCTACATGTAAATCGCTGCCCGCTGACGCGCAACCATGCAAGTGAAAAAGACCTCACTATCTGCCTAGCCAGTAGTCAGCCAATATCTACCCGGCACGTCGATAGCGGACCCATTCATGAGCTGGTCAAACTCAGCTTAGCTATGCCCCCTACCCTGGGGCGGGTAAGGCCACACCCCCTCCCAACCGACCACGACACAGTGGAAGACGGGGCCTCCCGGTATTCGGCACTTGGGTGCTCATGTATCCATTCGGTCTCGACGTTGGGGCGTCTTCTAGCCTTAGGGTTTATGGACTTTCACCCATGAACATCCAAAGTGCCCAGATGCTCGAACCAAACATTTTCGGTGTCCCATCTGGCATCCACGACATGCCTGTGGAGGTCACAACCTTGATGTCGCTAGGGCGTACAGTAATCACAATCACACAATGTAAGATGCATGAGTCATGTAGTCCAATCATGCATCAATCCTGCGTATACCGTACTCTCATGTGGGATAACTCCACCTATCAGGGAGTCTCATAAACCATCTGTACTATGACATATGCAAGGGTCAATCACGTCTCACGATAAACATGCAGATGATGCCTATGGGCATGTATCATGATGTTATGCTGTCACGTACTCATAATCGATATCAACAATCAACCTGACAATGTGGACATTTAACCAACATTGCCCCCAAGGAATGACCCACATAGAGTTAAACATATAATGGGCACACGGCCTCACACAAAGGCCTAATATACAACATAATGGGCCTTACTCAAGGGCCACATATACACAACAAGTGGGCTCTGCTCATGGGCCTCAAATACATGACATGTGGGCCCTGCACATGGGTCTCGAATACATCAAATGAGTCATGCATTCTGGACCTAATACATATCACAATGGGCCTTGCCCATAGGCCACGAATACATCACAATGAGCCTTGCCCATGGGCCATGAATACATCACAATAGGCCTTGTCCATAGGCCTTAAATACATCATAATGGGCCCATCACATAGACCTCATATTCATCACATTAGGCCTTAAACACGGGCTGCATATACATCACATAGGCCGAATACACATCACAATGGGCCTCAACTACGGGTCGCATATATATCATATAGGTTTCGACAATCGGCCTTGGCAATCGAAATTGGCCTCAACAATCGAAATCAACACTCGGAATCGGCCTCCATACTCGGCCTCGACAATCGGAATCGGCCTCGACAATCAGAATCGACCTCGATACTCGGCCTCGACAATTGGAATCGGCCTATACAATCAGCCTTGACAAATCAGAATCGGCCTATCAATCGGCCTCAACAAATCGAAATCGGCCTCGACAATCGGAATCGGCTTATACAATCAGTCTCGACAAATCGAAATTTGGCCTATACAATCAGCCTCGACAAATTGGAATCGGCCTTGATACTCGGCCTCGACAATCGGAATCGACATATACAATCGGCCTCAACAAATCGGAATTGGCTTCGATACGCGGCCTCAACAATCGGAATCAGCCTATACAATCTCAATTGGCCTAAGGAAAGGTCACAATGTGGACATTTAACCATCATCGCCCATCAATGTGGATATCTAACCAACATTACTCCCAAGAAGTGGCCCACATAGAGCCTAACATATAGTAGGCCCATGGCCTCACATAAGGGTGTAATATACATCACCATGGGCCTCACTCAAGGGCCTAATGCACATCATATTGGGCCTCATACATGGGCCTCAAATACATCACAATGGGCCACGTCCCATGGGCCTCAAATACATCACAATGGGCCTCGCCCATGGGCGTCGAGTACATCACAATGGGCCACAACCCATGGGCTTCAAATGCACAATCGGCGAGCCCTACACATGGGCCTTATACACATTAAGTGGGCTACATCAATGGGCCGCACTAATGAGCCTCATACACATCAAGTGGGCTACTTCAATGGGCCGCACTAATGGGCCTCATACACATCAAGTGGGCTACCTCAATGGGCCGCACTAATGGGCCTCATACACATCAAGTGGACTACCTCAATGGGCCGCACTAATGGGCCTCATACACATCAAGTGGGCTACCTCAATGGGCCGCACTAATGGGCCTCATACACATCAAGTGGGCTACTTCAATGGGCCACACTATTGGGCCTCATACACATCAAGTGGGCTACCTCAATGGGCCGCACTAATGGGCCTCATACACATCAAGTGGGATACCTCAATGGGCCACACTAATGAGCCTCATACACATCAAGTGGGCCACTTCAATGGGCCGCACTAATGGGCCTCATACACATCATGTGGGCCGCATCCACGGACTGCACCACATGCCAAAAATAAATCATATCGAAAGATCATCTGGACCGCACTCTAAATAGCAGCGGTGATGATGATTGGAAGATCATCTGAACCATACCACAAATAGTAGTAGTGATAATGATCTCCACCATTAAAATCTTATAGGGCCCACTATAGAAAACCGTGGGAGCAGCCACACCCACCATTAAACATTTATAGGACTCACCATGATGCATTTTTGAGATCCAACTATTCATAAGTTAACATAGAGATAGGTGAAGTGAAAACAAAAATATCAACTTGATTGGAAACTGTCATGACCCTTAAGAAGTTTTGAACGGTGGATATCACTGTCCGCATTAATTTTCAATGGTGGGGTCCGCTTGAACTTTAGATCTGACTCGTTGTTTGGCCCATGCCGTAAAATGATATTTCAAATTGGTTGAACGGTATGGATACAACACATGCATCATGGTGGGTCCCACCGTCCAAGGCCTGGACGGTGTGGATGGACATACATCATGGTGGAGTCCAGCGTGTTGCTGCTGCACGTACAACAGCAGCTGGTAGCGGCCCACCATTAAAATAGATGGACGGTGGGGAATAAACACATGCTGTGGACCCCACGGCTGCATCAGCAGGGATAAAACACATATTTCATGTGTGGGCCCACAGATGGGCGGTGTGGATCAAACCCACACGTGTTGTGTGGTCCATGCAGACAGACGGTGCGGATCAAGCCCACATAGCACGAACCCGATACAGCAGCTATATAGCTGGTATGCGGTAAACCATCCAATCCGTTCATCAGAGGTGGGCTCCACGTGGGGCCCACCAGATATACATAACATGTATAATAATAATAATAATAATAATATTATTATTATTACTATTATTATTCTTATTATCAATACAACCCAGCGTCCAGGTGGGGTTCCCACCGTCCCAACAGTGGACGGTGTGGATCTCCTCAAGTGGGACCACACGTGTGGGGTCCACACCCCACCAGATGGACAGTGGATGTAAAACACATTCATCATACGATGCCCTACACAGGCTGTGCTCCTCCTGAGACTTGAATCTGTTCATTTCCAGCTTGGATGGACGGTGTAGATTCACACGCACATCACGGTGGGCCACGGACAATCTAAAAAAAATACGTGAACCAAGTGGGTCCACATGTGTGGGCCCACCAGTGGCTTATTTGTAAGACCCGTATTCTAGTTCGTACTGTTCCGATGAATCCTGCGATCATTCCGTCGAAGTCCGGCAATCCGCGACTGATAATCGACGTTGCGATCGATCGTAAGTCGTATCCTTTATATTCGAGTCGGTTTAATCTGAGACCTGTATCATTGCGACGCACCGTCGTCGCTGCGGTTCCAACGCCGCGACTCGCGTACCGACCCGATACCTAGGCTAGAAGATGTCGGCCTGCGTTCAGTTCAAGAGAACGTCGCGCGTTGCGGACTTCAAGAGAATCTCTACGACATGTAAAATCAATCAAATCAATCACTTCAATGTCAAGTACAAGCAACTCATACTATCTTTCTCCACAAGTAAAGTAACCACCAAAGTCAACCAATTCATCACCTCACCCATCACTCACATCCATCATCCATCTCCCTCACCTCTCCTTACAACTCTCTCTCTCTCTCTCTCTCTCTCCCTCTTTTCTCACACCATTTCCAAGCAAGAGAAAGAGCCCACACATCCATGGTTTCCAAGAAGAAATGTGATTTGTGGCCCCCATTCCCATTCCAAAACCCATCATCCTATTCATCCATTTTCCATCTCCACCATCAAAGAGGAGCACAAGGAGGGTGGCGTTCCAACGGACCGAAGAAATCAACCGGTGTGCTTTTATAGGTGTAGACTTCTTGTTTTGATGATGGGCCAAGTGAGGCCCACCGATTAATGGTATGGATCTCATTTTGGACCCTAAATGTGACCAATGGTCCACTTTGATTTCAAGATCAATCCATGATGGGGCCATTCTCCATGGACCCCATCATGATGTTTATTTTCTTTGCATAACATGGTTTTAGACCATCCATTTCGATGGAGAAAGGATCTCCACCGTTGATTTTGATCGTGGGGCCATATGAAATGGGACCCACTTAATGTATGTTATAGATCATGCAACGGAGGGCCCATAGTGGCGGGGTTCCCTCCACCACACATTTATCTTTCTCTCTCTCTCCCTCTTTCTTTCTTTTTGTGTGTGTATGAGATGACATGGCCTTGTGGCCCCCCAGATGGACCCCACCATGAATCATGTATTTTATCCAAGTCAACCGTAGGTAAGGCCCACTTTATATATTCATTGTGCCCACACCATCCACCATGTGATGGCCCATCTTAGTAAGGGCCCCCCCTCAAATGTATGTGTTATGCACCGTCCAGGGACGTTGGACTCCCTGGACGTGTTTTGGAAAAAAAAGAAGAAAAAACACAAATAATTGCTTGATTTACAAGCTTGGTACAGGGGCTACTCCTGTAGGCCCCACCTCGATGTATAAGTCTGATCTACGCCGTCCATTTTATTCTCAAGATCATTTTAGAGCGTTCGTATGAAAAATAAGATCAATCCGACTATCTGGCGGGCCGTAGAGAACGAAACATTATTTACACCGTTGATTACGCCCCGATGTTTTTGTTCACCAAAACCCATCGAATATTGGGCTTGATGGGTTTGTATTGAGTCATAGGGAACAATGGCGGGGTCGGATTTCGTTGATGCGGGCCCTACCCCAGAAAAACCTCAAAAAAACATGAAGTTTTTTTTAAAAAAAAAAATAACAAAACGGCAGTGCTGCTATCTTCAGAGCCGCAGGCAGCGCGCCTGCGTGCGCTGACAGGCATGAACGGGCAGGGACTCACGGGTCCCAGCCGTGGACCCCACCATCATGTGTATTTTGTATCCACACCGCCCATTTGGTGGGCCACTGCCTAACGTGGGCCCCCTCTAAAAATCAGGCCAATCCAGATCTCGGGTGGCCCACATCACAAGAAACAGTGTGAATTGAACTCTACCATTGAAACCCTTTTTGGGCCCACAGACGTTTGGATCAATCTGATATTTATTATTATTTTTTTCCATTCATCCAGGTATTTGTGACCTATTCAACAGGTCGGATGGAAAGTAAACTTTATGGTGGGCCCCACGTGGGAGCCCATAGTGATGTATGTGTCTTATCCCCACCGTCCAGGTGACGGTGGGGGACCCACTGTCATGTATGCGTTGTTTCCACACTGTCCAGCGGACGGTGGAGCCAACTGTGATGTATGTGTTTCACACACAACCACTGCTGTGGACGGTGGTCCCACCCGAATTTGGATGTGGTAAAACTCGTCTGACCCCTTCATTCCAGTGGGGCACCCACGATGGGTGGGGCTGGATTTGCAAAACCACATCTCAGTGGCCCTCAAAATGGTTATGAATGTTTTTAATGGTGCACGGCCCTCTCCACTTCTGCATGTGGTGTGGCCTGCACAAGGCACGGATTGACTTGATTTTTGAGATCTAGGCCCACCATTGAATGGTGAATCTGACTAATGGGTTAGATGTTTGACAAACATCAACGGTAGGTCCCACACTGCTGGACCTCATGGGAGCTGAACGCCAGCTCGAACTCATCGTGCTTTTTTTTCCATATATATATATGTGTGTGTGTGTGTGTGTGTGTGTGTGTGTGTGTGTGTGTTGTATTGTGTGTGTTTATGTATATGTATATGTATATGTATATGATATGTACATGTATATACATATATTATTTCTATTATATTGTATATATAATATAATCATTAATATATTATATTATGTAATATATACATTATGGCGGGCCTTGGGAATTTTAATGGTGGTTTGGCCCATTTGATCCATGTGAGTAGCCCACCTTAGTGCATATGTGAGGCCCATGTGATGGGCCCCTATTAATGTATTTGTGGCCATTGTTGAGGCCCACCTTGGTATATACTAAGGCCCATGTGATTCGGCCCATTTGAGGTATTTAAGGGCCATGGGTTAGGGCCCATTACAATGTACATAAGGCCCACTAATGCGGCCCACTTGATTTATATAAGGCCCATATGAGACGACCCATTAATATATCTAAGGACTATGAGTCGAGGCCTAATGAGATGTATATTGGTCCATTGCAATGTGTGATTCCCTATGGTTTGTGTAATGATACTTTATGGCGGGCTATGCCTGAGAACAATGTTGGTTTGACGTCCACATTATAAGGATAATGTTGGTTAAATGTCCGCATTGTCATACTCCTTAAGGCCCACTGATAGGTCCATACTTGTACTCTGCAGTCCGTTTAGGCCCATCTTCACTTTGAGCAACGCCCATTATTATACCATAAGTATAGTGCTGCCCCATGATTCATGATTATACGCATCATATACATGCTTGAGATGAGGGGTGACTGATCATAGCATATGCCTTCGAGCAGACTGTTACGGGCTCCCTGATAAGCGCAGTTGCCTTGCATGAGCGTATGGTTTACGCAGGATTGTTGCATGACTGGTAGTGTGACTCATGCACTTGCATTGTGTGATTGTAGTTACTGTATGCCCTAGCGACACCAAGGCCATAGCCTCCACAGACACATCGTGGGTGGCTGGATTGGATACCGGAAATGTTTGGTTCTATCATACGGGCGCCATAGATGTCCCTGGGTGAAAATCCCTAAACCCGATGGTACCAGAGGATGACTCCAACGTCGAGACCGAGTGGATGTACGAGCGCATGAAGGCCGAATACCAGGAGGCCGCGTTTCCGACTGTGTCGTGGTCGGTTGGAAAGGGGTGTGACCTTACCCGCCTGAGTGAGGGACAATTTCTAGGTTGAGTTTGACCAGCTTGATGAATCGGTCCGCTATCAATGAGCCGGGCCCGATATTGGCAGGCTGATAGTAAGGTCTCTTCCACTCTCCCAGTTGTGCGTTCGGATAAGGGCGGCAAGCTGGCTTGAGTGTACTAGACCCCGGTGATTATCCAGACTGATAACTGTATTGACATGAGGATTGGCATGCTTGAGCTGCATTATGCATCGCATGGCCTTGATATGGCCGATATGAATTATATTCTATACCACTTAGCCTTGGTACGGCTGACTGCATTCATATACTCATTGGCACGATTCCGCATTACTCTGACCCTGCATTCTGAGCACGCTCATATTGCGCACACACTTACACCACCCTCTAAGCTTTCTATAAGCTTATGCACGATTTGTACGTGCAGGTGACGCTAGGACACAGCCGTAGTCTCGCCGCAGTTGGAGCGTGCAGCAGAGCTTTAGAGTTTTGTCACTTTCAGTATATTGTATTTCTCCTTTCATACGCCTTGTACTTAAGTTTTTGTTCATAGTGAATTTTGTGATGGTGTTCTTGTGGTTATTGTTCGTGGGTTATGCTTGTGGTTATGCTCATTACAAATTAAACTGATGTTGAAAATCCTCCTTGTAGCATCCCAGGATCGGAACCTGGCGTATGGGCGCTGGGAGCCGAGAATGGGGTTCTACGGAGGCTGTCGGCGCCGGATTCGGCGATCGGGATTTTGTTTTGGCCGGTTCCGAGTTTGGGGCGTGACATATTTCAAAGCTGATATTTGGGTCTTCCTTTCATCCAGGGCCTGCCCAAAAAGGGGCAGCAATGGCGTTGCTGGACGATCAGCAGGGTGGGCCCTGTTTGATGGATGGCAAGGCTGTCCCACTTGCGGACAGCATGGATAAACTCATATATTAGGTGGGCCACAAACAGGGAAAGGGGAGAGAGCGAGAGAGAGAGAGAGAGAGAGAGAGAGAGAGGCACCCACTTTACTCTTTTTCTTCTTCCCATATACTCCAATTGTCACGCCCCAAACTCAGAAATCGGATTCGCAGAAATCCCGATCGCCAAATCCGGTGCCGACAGCCTCCGTAGTACCCCATTCTCAGCTTCCAGCACCCATATGCCAAGTTCTGATCCTGGGATCTTATAAGGAGGATTTTCCAACGTACTTTTATCTCGTAAGAAGTATAACCACAAGTTTACCCAAATCACAAAGGCAACATCATCATCACATATCTACTGATATAAACTTTGAATACAATACTAAAAGGGGAAATACATATTTTAAAATAAGATCAAAGCTCCAGAAGATAGCTACATGCTCCAAGCCCCACGCTGCTGCAACCTAACATCACTTGCATGCATCTATCGTGCATAAGCTTATAGAAAGCTTAGAGGGTGGTGTAAGTGTGTACACAAGGTAAGTGTCAAGTATTCAATATAATGCCATAATCATACAATATCAGAGTAAACAAAAATACTGACAAGTCCATGAGTCAAACAATATCAGAGTACCAAATACAAATAAACTATGCAGATGAGGAGTCATAAAGAGCCAAATATCGAATGTCGAAGATGCAATGCAATATACAATTCCTGATGAGTTCACGAATACCATCAGCCGTATCTAGACCATATAAATGCAGAAACACAATAACCCAAAATGTCATATGCCGGGGATGTAATGAAGTATGCAGTGCGAATGGAATGACCATGTTGGAGTGTGAAGTCGTGATGATAGTACGTAGTATCGCAAGCTACTGGGTCCACCATAAGGACTTCTATCCAAATCAGTCCCATACCTAAATTTGGATAGTCAGACTCAATGTGGTAAACTCTTGATCTCAGGTTAGTCGCGCGCCCAACCAAAATCCTGACCATGCGAAGGTACACGTAACAAATAGTTGCGCACCACTAGCCCGAGTGGATAGTGAATGAATGAATGAATGACTGTGCAATTCCTGCTCAATAAGTCCACATATCAGTACGGTTCCTCTCTGGGATCATCACCGGGGTCTATTACACTCTATGCTAGCTTGCCGCCCCTACCTGAACGCGCAACTGGGTAAGTGAAAGAGACCTCACTATCCGCCTGCTAATATCGGGCCCGGCTTGTCGATAGCGGACCCATTCCTCAAGCTTGTCAAACTCAACCTAGATATTGCCCCCTCACTCAGGCGGGTAAGGTAACACCCCTTCCCAACCGACCATGACACAGTGGGAGACGCGGTCTACTGGTATACGGCCCTTATGTGCTCATATATATCAACTCGGTCTAGACGTTGTAGCGTCCTCTGGTACCAAGAGGGTTTAGGGATTTTCACCCAGGGTCATCTATGGCAACCCGATGCTAGATCAGATTTTCGGTGTCCCAATTAGCCATCCACGATATGCGTGTAGAGGCTACGGCCTTGATGTCGCTAGGGCGTACAGTAATCACAACACACAATGCAAGATGCATGAGTCATACAATCCAGTCATGCATCAATCCTGCGCATACCGTGCCTTCATGTGAGATAGTCTCTGCCTATCAAGGAGTTTCATAACAACTTGCCCAATGACATATGCAATGGTCAGCCACATCTCATAACAAACATGCAGATGATGTGTATGGGCATGTATCATGATGCTATGCTGTCACATACTCATAATCGGTATCAATAACCGGCATTGACAATCGACCTCGACAATGTGGACAAACCAACATTGCCCCCAAGGAATGACCCACATAGAGCCTAACATATAGTAGACCCATGGCTTCACGCAAGGGCCAAATATACAACACCATGGGCCTTACTCAAGAGCTTAATGCACTTCATGATGGGCCTTTCACATGGGCCTAACATACATCACAATGGGCTCCATCGCCTGTCCCTCAAATGCATCATAATGGGCCTCATCACATAGGCCTCATATACATCATATTGGGCCTTAAACACGGGCTAAATACACATCACAACGGGCCTCAAATATGAGCCGCATATACATCACATTGGGCCTCGACAATCGGCCTCGATATCCGGCCTCGACAATCGGAATCGGAATCGACCTCAACAATCGGCCTTGACAATCGGAATCGGCCCTGACAATTGGAAATCGGCCTCGATAATCGGAATCAGCAATCGGTCACGATAATTGGCCTCGATCGTTAATCGGTCAATCGGCCACGACAATCAGAATCGGCAATTGGCCACGACAATCGGAATAGATCGATAATCGGCCTCGATACTCGGAATCGGCAATCGGTCACGATAATTGGTCTTGATCGCTAATCGGTCAATCGGCCACGACAATTAGAATCGGCAATCGGCCACGACAATCGGAATCGATCGATAATCGGCCTCGATACTCGGAATCGGCAATCGGTCACGATAATCGGCCTTGATCGCTAATCGGTCAATCGGCCACGACAATCAAAATCGGTAATCGGTCACGACATTGGAATTGATTGATAATCGGCCTTAATAATCGGAATCGGCCTCAATAATCGGAATCAGCCCCGACAATCGGAAATCGGCCTCGATAATCGGAATCGGCAATCGGTTACGATAATCGGCCTAATATTCGAAATCGGCAATTGGTCACGATAATCGGCCTCGATCGCTATTCGGTCACAACAATCAGAATAGGCAATCGGCCACAATAATCAGAATTAATCAATAATCGGCCTCGATACTCAGAATTGATAATCGGTCACGATAACTGGTCTCGATCGCTAATCGGTCAATCAGCCACAACAACCAGAATCGGCAATCGGCCATGACAATCAGAATCGATTGATAATCGGCCTCGATACTCGGAATCGACAATTGGTCATGATAATCGGTCTCGATCGCTAATCCGTCAATCGGCCACGACAATCAGAATCGGTAATCGGCCACGATAATTGGAATCGATCGATAATCGGCCTTGATACTCGGAATCGGTAATCGGTCACGATAATTGGCCTCGATCGTTAATCGATCAATCGACCACGACAATTAGAATCGACAATCGGCCACGACAATCGGAATCGATCGATAATCGGCCTCGATACTCGGAATCGGCAATCGGTCACAATAATCGGTCTCGATCGCTAATCGGCCAACGGCCACAACAATTGGAATTGACAATCGGCCACGATAATCAGAATCGATTGATAATCGGCCTCGATACTCGGAATCGACAATCGGTCACAATAATCGGTCTCGATCGCTAATCGGTCAATCGGCCACGACGATCAGAATCGGCAATCGGCCATGATAATCAAAATCGATCGATAATAGACCTCGATACTCAGAATTGGTAATCGGTCACGATAATCGGCCTCGATCGCTAATCGGTCAATCGACCACGACAATCAGAATCGGCAATTGGCCACGACAATCGAAATCGATCGATAATCGGGCTCGATACTCGGAATTGGCAATCAGTCACGATAATCGGCTTCGGTCGCTAATTGGTCAATCGGCCACGATAATCAGAATCGGCAATCAGTCAGGACAATCGGAATCAATCGATAATCGGCCTCGGTACTCGGAATCGGCAATCGGTCACGATAATCGGAATCGATAATCGGCCTCGATGAGAATGGGCCGAACAAGGCCTAAGAGAAGGTCACAACGTGGACATTAAATCATCATTGCCCATCAATGTGGCCATTTAACCAACATTACTCCCAAGGAGTGGCCCACATAGAGCCAAATATAATATATAGTGGGCCCATGACCTCACACAATAGCCCGATACACATCACTTATGGGTCTCACTCATGGGCCGCACATACACCACAATGAGCCTTGGCAAATGGGCCATAAATACATCACATCGAGCCTCATATACATCGAGTGGGCCGCATCAACGGGTTGCACCAATGGGTCTCATAAACATCAAATGGGCTGCATCAACCGGCCGAACCAATGGGCCTCATAAACATCAAATGGGCCGCATCAATGGGCCGCACCAATGGGCCTCATAAACATCGAGTGGGCCGCACTACTTGGGCCGCACCATTCATCCATCTATAGAGATCATTTTAGAGCATTATCCAACAAATGAATCAGATCAAAAGATCATCTGGACCATGCCACAAATAACAGCGGTGATAATGATTTCCACTGTTAAAATTTAGAAGGGCCCACCAAAACATTTATTTTCCATCCAGTCGATTCATAAGGTCACAAAGACCTGAATTGAGAGGAAAAATAAATATCATATTGGTCAAAATTTCTATAACCCAAAAGGGTTTCAATGGCAGACGTTCAACCCCACTGTTTCTGCAGTGTAGTCCACCTGATAATTGGATCTGTCGTATTTTTTTGTCTCAAGCCTTGAGATGAGTCACAAAATGGATGAACGGTTTAGATGCATCACGACATCAGCGGGTCCACAGAACTTGCTGCCATCAATCCAGCAGCTAATCAGCTGGTGGATGGACGGTCTGGATGTTGCGCATGCATCAGGGGGCCCCAAATAGATGGACGGCGTTGATGAAACTCATACGGGTGGGTCCCACCCGTCCAGATTTCTGGACGGTGTGGATAATACCCGTACATCACGGTGGTCCCACTTACATGGATGGACGGTGGATATCAGGTCAGTTGCACCGTCCAGCAACTGGACGGTGTAGATAACGCCATACAACATGGTGTGGTCCACGTAGTGGCCCACCCCTAGTGTGTATATATATATATATATATATATATATATATATATATACAATAATGGCAGAGATTGCCCAGACTCACCGTCCAGACCCATCTGGACGGTGATGGTTTACATATTAAAGGTGGGTCCCACGTACGTGGCCCACCATTAGGACGAGTTCGTTAAATAGATGAATGGTGAGATATAACACATGTCATGATGGGCCACAGATGAATGGTCTGGATCGAACACATACCCATCGTCAGACTCCAAGAGCTGCTGACGTATACAGCAGCTATGGGCTGATGTGATGACCCTCACCATTCAACAGATGAACGGTTAGATAAAACTCATACCACGTGGGCCATTTAGACGGTAGGGATATACGATACGTCCATCAAGGTTGGTCCCACCCACATGTGTGGGGTGGGCCACTCCCTGGACGGACGATCGGATGAAACACATTCATCATGGTGGCTTCACCCACCACCGTCCAAATGCATGGACGACTGGGATAAAACTCATAATCATATGGTCCCACGTGTGGGGTCCACGCTGCTGGGCAGCATAGATAAAATATTTACATTACGGTGGATCCCACCGTCCTTACTGGACGGTGAGGATGCCACACGTGTGGAGGTAGGACGGTAAGGATATAACACAAACATCAAGGTGGGGCCACGTCCAGACACTAGACGGTCTGGTGGGTCCCACCATCCCACGTATTTCAGGGTGGGTCCCTGTCCAGATGGACGGACGACTGAAATACATGCATCAAAGGTGCGTCCCACGTCCTAACTGGACGGACAGACGACGTACATCACGGTGGTCCTCTCAGCACCGTCCAGATGGACGGTGCAGCCGAAACACATGCATCATGGTGGCCCACCGTGGGGCTAGTCCAGCGCCGTCCAAACTGTCTGGACGGTGTGAAATATCACATACATCATGGTGGAGACCCACCGTCCCAGCCAGGAACCGTGTGGATCTAGTGGGCCATGCCCATCACAAGAGAGATCGGTGAGAAGGGGAGGGACCCCGCCATTATAGGCCCTCCCTAAACAATGCATACACCATGATGGGTCCCACAACAAGTGGTCCCTAAATAAAATGAAATCCAACTGTCGATCACCCATCGTTCTCGTTTCTTTTAGACTCCTTAGCTCCAAAGCTCCAACTTTAATGGAGGAAGATGAGGATTGGATGGCTAAAAATGGTAGAGATGGGAGGTAGGGAGGTGGGCCACACACAAAACTTCTCTCCCATGGACGTTAGGTTGCTTGGGAAAATGAGAGATGAGAGAGAGGTGTGATGTAAGGAGAGAGAGGGATGGTGAGTGATGGGTGATGGGGAGAGTTGACTTTGGGGATGGATAGTTGTACTTGGGGATGGGTGTGAGTGATGGGAGTAATGTGTACTTGATTGATGAGATTGATGTGATGTGTCGTAGAGATTTCCTTCGTTTACAACGCGCGGCATTTTTCTCGAATAGAACGCGGGCCCACATTTCCTAGCCCGGGTATCGCATCGGCGCGTAATACATGACGTCGGAACCGCGGCGACGTCGCGGTCGTAAGGTACAAGTTTTGAGTCGAGTCAACTCTGACATACGGGACACGACTTAGGATCATGCGCAAACGTTGATAACAGATCGCGGGTCACCGGAATTCGATTGGGAGGACCACGAAATCTTATGGAACAGTACGGGCTAGGATACAGGCCTCACACCAATGATTCTATGAAGCTCTTTCAATGGTGAAGATAACAATCTAGAGGTTGGATTGGTGGGGATCTAAGGTGGGAGAGGGCTGGATTTTGGGATGGGTTGGACGTCTATGGCTCTTGCCGTGGAAAAAATGAAAAGGAAAGAGGGAGGGAGGGAGAGATAAGAGAGAGAGAGAGGAAAAGGTCATGGCTTGCAATAATGATGTAAGGCCATCATTAATTTCTTGGTAAGGGAGGGTGTTGACTTTTGGAAAAAGGAGAGGAAATGATTACCTAGCACATCACCCCATGATGGCTTAAAAAATTGTGCCATTACAATAGGTGGGTCCCGTAACGTGCAGTTTATAGTCATTACAATGCGTAGGCCACAACATATGATATAAGCGTCACATTGATGCACGAAACGCGGTGTTGGAACAGCGGCGATGGCGCGATTGCTAAGGTACAAGTTTCGAGTAGAGCCGACTCTGATATACGGGACACATCTGGGAGGTTAGCGCTTATGAATGTATTCTGTGGCTCTTCTTTCGTTCCCATATTTATTTCTCACAAACTGTCGATTGTCGATTGCCCCTGTCTTCCATATGTTGTAGAGCTGTTTCAGGGTGCTTTACTATCTCAGAATCCATTTCTTTTGCCGAGTCGACTGTAATCATATTTATCGACGATTCTGCCGCTAATCCCCGGAATTTCTCTTGCCTTTTCTCATTGACTCTAATTGGAATTTGAACTCCTTTCCCTAGATTTAAGCCGGTTGGCTCTTCACAATCAAAACTCATATTCTTCATGATCCTTCTGCTTGCCAGAATGTACCTCTGAAGATCTTCAGATAACGGTTTCCTTTCACTTATGCTATTACCGGCCTTCTCTTCTATCTTTGTTTCTGAAGGTGTGTAGAATTCAATTAGTTCAGGGTATTTTGCGTTGGCTTTGACATGGAACCTCTTCGGGATGGCTGGAAATGGCTTGTTCCTCTCGGCATATGGTAGTAGCACTATATAGTTTGATTGTAAAACTTCCAACTGTTCGGGTGACAATAACGTTAACGGAGGCTGTCCTAGTTGTCTCAAGCGTTTCAGTATGAAATAAAATTTCTTTTTCGCATTTGCTATCCCAGACGATTATGCCTTTGTAACTTCTTTTCCTTTCATCTCTATATTAGCATTTCTTAGGGCTTTATTTTCATCGTTCTCTTTTTCTTCCTTTTTAGTGAATCCATCATAGTAACTGGCATCAGCGAAGAATGTTTCGGCTTCCGTATATGGCTTTGCATCGGTCATTACTTTATACTGTATTCCGTCCTTGCAATATTTGACGCACTGATGAAGAGTAGATGGTATGATACTGTATTGATGCATCCATGGTCTTCCTAAGAGGAGGTTAACGTGGCAAACAACATTTGTGGTTAACTCTCCTATTTCCAATGTCACTGTAATCTTACCAAGCGCGCGCTGCCCATCTTGGTTCAAGCCCTGTATCATCATTCCACTGGGGTGTAAATTAGAACGCCGTTATCCCAACTCATTCAGCACCTTCAATGGCAAAAAATTTACTGCGGACCCATTATCCGGCATTATTCGCTTGACCTGTTTACCACAGACATGACCTACGATCATTAATGGTCTATTATGTTCTTTTTCACAGGTTAACTCATCATCGGAGAAGGAAACCGTTGGCACGCAATCTTCTTGCTCCTTGCATTCCACATTTTCCATTTCCTTAAGTAACGCTCTTCTAACATCACTGTCAGACAGCTTGAATTAAGCTTCGTCGGGAGTCCTTCGATAACCTTAGCGCATTATAAACGCTGAGTCGAGTCGGTATACCTTTCAGATGACTTATTACGTCGTAAGTCACTTTCCCTATTTCCTTCTTTTCTTCTTTCCCGTCATTATCACTGCCGGAATAATTCTTAGTTACTTCTGCCTTTGTTGCTTCAATTCTCTGGTTCGGTGGACTTGTTACCCTTCTTCCTAATCATAACGTAATTACTGCGGCCTTGCCAGTCATTTTGCGATGCTCTCCCTTTGCTCTTCCATGAGTGTCTTCTCGTGCGGTTAGGACATTCACCGCTACTTTTCCATCTCTCTCCTTTTCTTTTCTAATTATTATCTCACCTCTATTTATCATTCTTTGTATTATGCATTTTAGCGTGAAAAAATTTTCTGTTGGATGTCCTATCAGACGATGATAACGACAGAAGTCTCTTTCTCTTATTTTTTAAGCTTCTTCAGGATGTTTGGACGGAGGTAATTCTATCGTGCCAGCCTTCAACAACTAATTCATCATGGGGACTAGTACATCTTCTTTTTCGAACGCAAACCCCTCGTGAGAATTCAGCGACCTGGGTCTTTTATCATTGAACATGCCTCTGGGGTGGCTTGATTCTTATTTCCTTTCTGTCCTTTTTCCTTTTAATTCCCTTGTGTCACTGTTTTTCTTCTCATGATCAACCACGTTTGTGCTTAGCCTATTGGGTCCTCTTCTGGTTGTTTCATAGTGAAATGCTGGTATTTTTCTAAACATCAACTCTAAAGCATGAGCTTTCGTAGCCAAATCATGGAAAGTTTTTATATCGGCACTGGTGAGACCAAATGCGATTCCCGTCTCCATGGAGTTCAAACACATTTTCACCTGTTCTTTCTCTTCTAGTAACTGTCTACAGGAGGCTCCCAATGTTTTCCACCTGTCTATGAATTTCTCTACGAGCTCTCCCTCTCTTTGCCATACTGAAGCCAATTCTGTTATACTGACATCACGTTCTGATAAGAAGAAATTTGACATGAAGGAGTCTTGCATCTGCTCCCAAGTTCGCATGCCTTGCCTGTCAAAGAGGAACCGAACAACCGAAGGCAGTATTGCGGCACTGTAGAGAAATTTCCCATTGTTGGTGATGAAGTACATGAGGTGTTCCTCCGGCGATCTGTCTCCGTTGAATTTTTGAAAGTTGGGATGCTTGAAATTGACCGGAAAAGGAATATCTTCCACCTCTCTCGGGTATGACGTTCGATATCTGAATCTCCTGGTGTTCCCGCGCTCTCTTTCCGCTCTAATGGCTTCTTTGACTACCTGTCGTACTTCCTCTTAGTTATTGCCCTTACTACGGGAGCAAACCCGAGTGATCCTACTCTCGGTGGCTAAGAACCTTCAGGTCGCTGTTCTTGCTCATTCATTGTGGCCATCATTGGAGGGACTACGATTCCAGCTACATTGTATGCTAGAGTGTTGAGAGTCAAATATTGCATATTAGACCCCAGTTATTACCTGCTTTTACGAACGTGATACTGTTTAACAGCCTATTTTAATCGTGCTTGTGTTGCAAGGTGAATTTAGGAGCCTGGACTGAAAATGGGTGCTAAAAGCATGAATTTAACGCTTTAAAATCATCAAGGTAAGGGATGGACCCCAGGGGACGAGATCAAAGGATTTACACACCAGAGATCTGAGAAAATTATGTCACTCGCATTAAATGGCCTGAAAACTATCCAGAATGCAAGATCATAGGGTTCTCACCATTCGTTCAGCTCGAGACTTCATATATGGCTGAGGACCATAAATTAACCGTACATGTCAAATTTTAGCCGTTGGATCCTTGTGGAAGTGGCTCAATGAACAGATCAGCCCCTGAAATCCTGCTTTGGGCCCCGCCTAATATCTGGATATGCTTCAAATTCAGTTTCAACCCCTTAAATGATGTGAAAAAAAGAATGGACGGAGCAGATTTCTCAAGAACATCATGATGGACCCCACACGTACACTGCGTGTATGTAGGGTACAAGTGCACCAGTTGTGCACCATTACAGCTAAAGTCGGTCAGCGCATGCTAACCGACTTCTTCTTCAACAATTTTAAAATGCAATAGCGTCTTGACGCACACCATCCGTTTTTTAATAGTGGGGCCCACCCATCATCCAAATGGGAGATCTGAACCGTCCAATGTGACCAGAGGGGGGGCTTGACCCTCTCTTAGGTGTCCTTTTGGCCCCACACATACATACACACGTGGATCGTCGAAAAATGCGGGATGAACAGTGAATTGATTTTATACAATGGACCGCACCAAAACCCGATAAAAACCACTCATTCTTAACTGAAATTTTGCCAGGAATCCAATTAACGGGGTGGATTTCTTTGAAAACATCACCATGGGGTCCACCAAACACGTCAACGCAATCAATTTTGTAGGCTACGCACGTCCGTGAAAATCAGCTGTTGTGGGCCATTCTGTGATCTCAATTATGGTCAGATCAATGATCTGGACCGTCCATAAGCTCCAGAAGGGGGTCTTTACCCCAACCATGAAGCCAAATTAGATCATGGGACGATATTTTGGCCTAAAACTAGGTCTAAACGCAATAAGTTTACGTTTTCATGTTGTTTTTGCTGCGTAAGGACTTCCGCACTGCTTCTTGCTGTGTAAAGCAGCACTGACTTCATCCACTCTATAAAAGGAGATGTGAGAGAGAGAGTGGGGGCATTAGATCTTTTGGGCAGACGTGGAGGCGAGATTCTTGTATACGTGGAGATGGGAAAGAAAGAAAGAGAGGAGGGTAGTGCTTCAAGAGTTTTTTTTTTTTCTATCCTTTTCTTAATTGTTGTTAGCTTATGTTTTTTTTTTTTTTTTTTTTTTAATTTTTTTTTTTTTTAAGAGTTTTTAGTTTGGTCATGCCTATGATCGGCTAAACCTCTTAGCTAGGGCTAAGAGGTGAAGCTTGTAGTGTGATTAGGATGATTGCTTTGCTTTAATTCATGTTTTATGGATTCTTGTGGATTTTAGTTTGATTATGAAAGTATATTTTTAGTTTTTAATGGTTTGTTGTGACTTAAATTACAATGGATCTTCGATAGCTTTAAGTATGTTTTTCACTATTGAGATTGTGAAATTAGTAAGACCCGTTGTTCACCATTGTCCCTTGGGCATGGTAGGTTGACGGAATCCTTCCTAACATTCACAATTCCCTTATGATTAGCTGTGAGATTGGTAAATTGTTGTTGTTTGCCAACATCTCCTGGGCATGGTTAGGTGACGAAATCACTTCCAAATCTTCATCATTCTTATTTATTGAAGATTAGATCCATGAGACATTCAAAGATCTGACAAATCACTTCTTACCAACTGGATAAGATAGGACTCCAATTCCAATTATGTCCTTGAATTATGCAAGGTAGCTTTCCAATTGCTACAAGTGGATCCTTGGCACACTAGTTTCCCACTTTTAAATTTTACAAGTTTTAATTTAAGATTTCACCATCATTCCCTTAAAATTTCCTAATTTAGATTACATCTTATTCTAATTCTAGTTCTGGTTACTTTCAGATTACGTACAAATTTCAGTCCCTGTGGATTCGACCTTGGTCTTACTGAGATTGTTACTACATCACAACCCTATACTTGGGGTGCGAACATAGAGTAGCCAGGGCTTCTCGAAGACTTTTATATTCTTCCATCAGTGTCCTTTGTGTTAGAGTAGTCAGGGCTTCTCGAAGACTTTTACATCCTTCAATCAGTGTGTGCTAGAGTAGCCAGGGCTTCTCGAAGACTTTTACATTCTTCCATCAGTGTCCTTTGTGCTTCTGCCATGTCGGCTATGCAATCTTCAGTAGTCAGCTGTGGACCTTGATTGGTTCCTGCCATGCATACAGTAACTTCTACATTGTCTGAAGAGGCAATTGTAGGAGTAGAGTATCTAGGAGTGATGGGGGCTTATTGAAAGAGAGGCTCCACTTGGATCTTCCATACTCCCACAGAATTCAGCCGACTAAGATGTTTCTTGCTGAGGCGTATTTCGAGGTGAAACAGAGACTGTATTGTTCATTAGTGATTTGCCCTTCTCTTTTCTTATCCATCAGGCCTTTGCAATAGGCAGTGCTGGGAGATCTTGTGATGTTAGAGAGGGAAGGGATTTCCTTAGGTACAGAGCTGGAGGGGTGAGTTCAGGATTATTTCTGCCTGTATTTCGCATCACTGGTCCCCTAACTTTACCTAGGGATGCGTTTATCCTGGCAATTGCTGCATTTCGGGCTCTCGTTCTTCGAGACAATACAACAACTCAGTCATTATCATTTTCTTATGCTAGTGGTGAAGCGGATATGACTCCGGCCATAACTCGCGGCTTATCATTTTTGTTTACAATAGATTGGGCTTCATGACCTGTCAGCTGATTTATTGCATATTCAACGACAAATTCGGTCGTAGTGAAGTAGAAATTCACCTTCTTTGTTAGGTTTGTCATTGATCGTAACTCGCAGTTTTATCTTCTTACCTTCATGCAAAATATAAAATCTCAATTAGTATGCGAATGATAAAACATTCTATCTTAGAAATGAAGGGGCGGATGTTTCCGTTGAGAGTCGTCACTTTGGCGTCAATAAGACGCCAAATTACGATAAAAGTTCTCGTAACCTCCTCAATGTTAATCTTAAATAAAATAGATCCCCAGCAGAGTCACCATTTTGTTTCGACAAGAAACAAATTAATGCATTTGATTTGGGAGATTATCTTATTTGATCATAACAAAGAGAGTGTATAGAGAACAATCATCATATTCATTCATACTGAGTTCATTTACATCCTCTAATTTCCCTCGATTCTGAGATAGACTATTCAGAATACAAAAATTGAAAGAGTTTGAATATCAAATCTGGATATCAAATCTGGCAGCATTTCGGCTCGTGATTTAGTCATCTCATTGAGAGGAATGTTGTACGGATTTTATCATCTGATATCTCTTTCTTGAGCTTATGTTCCTGTATAGAAGGAAGATCGAAGATTGAATTCTATCCAGCCATTTCAATAGCATTCTGGCTCTTGAGTATTTACTCCCGCGCAACACTATGTTGTTGCGCAACCCTGTACAATGCCTTCTCTTTCTTCACCCTTCTTTCTCCTCTTGATACCTTCAGACTTCTTTTCTTCTCTAGAGCTCTGATCTTCTTCATAATCTTCGATGTGTGCATATGAGAGGGGGAGTGGGGTATTTATAGGCCTCCACACGTGTGAATCCTTGATCTTTGTGTCATGGGGTCCACCTTCCATCAAATCTTGGATGTCTAATTATTCTGACTGACTTTCCACTGTGCAGGCACGTAACCATCCAAAACCTTTTGCGCAGTCCCGCACAATCACTATGGTTTACACAGGTCTGCGCAAACACTACGAACTTCGTTCTTTTCTTCATTTTCTTCTCATACATCTTCTTTTAATTTCCCTTTTTGATTCATTCTTGATCCTTCATTTTTTTGCCTCAACACACACTATATTATATGTTGGCCTAGCAGCCATAAAATAAAGTATGTAACATCTATTAGATTGCTTCTGTTATCCTGTGTAACATCCTGAAAAATCGAGGGTCGAGCATAACTCAACTCTCGAGTTTCCAGAACATCACTTATGCAACATAGATAATGATGATTGAATGTTGTCTATATTAGTGCATTGAACATGAGCGAGATTAAGCCAAAACAGAATATCATACTCCAGAGATAGTTAAATTGCAAGCGGAAGACTGTGATAGATAGATAACATATATAAACTATGGTGAGTCTCCAGAGTGTGATAATGTTACCAGGTTAAAGAATTACAAGTATAATTTCAAAATATACCAAAGGTGTAGTGTCATCTAGTCAACATCCTTGTAACCCCGTCGATCAAGGCACGGCTCACATGAAGCCGCCAGAAAATAACATATGCAAGAAAGTGTCCTCATCATCGCAGAGGTCTGGTTCCGCCTCACAAGCATTGCCAACACCTGCAGCTACAACAGGGTCTGGTTGGTGTTTAAAAACACCGTCCCGTAACGTGGGACTGAGTGATCAACTCAGTGGAACAATAAAGCATAGGTTAACATGTTATCAATTCAGTCAAGCAGTAATGATAAAGCAATAAAATCAAACAATTCTAACTACTCTTATTAATGCAAGTATGAATGACATGATGTATGCCCTTGCCAAACCACCCTCATGCGACACCTTCTTCGTTCGCGGCATGCTTTCATCCCTCAGTGCTCCACATCTTCCAGGCACATGCAATGCATGATGAGCATGATTACCGAGTTATTATTAGTCCATTTCAAATAGCAGTATTGGAAAACTAAGGTACCTCCCTTGTATCATTCCCAAACATGATCCATTCTAGAGTCGTCAGTTCTAGTTAATCTTAGACGATGGTGTGTTTTCTAGGTTGCTGCAAGGGCTGCCAAGGCTGTTACATGAAATTGTTACACCACTCCCCTATCACCCTTTTAACGGTTCATCACTATACAGATACAGGCCTAGTTCATACTCTATACACTGCGGCAAAACTCGTCATCTCACCGCAATTCAGAGTATGTTCGAGGTCACTACAAAGGGCTGTCAGAATTGTTACACGGAATCGTTGTACCACTCCCCCATCACCTTATCAATGTAGGCCGACAACACAAATATAGTGTCCCATACCACCATAATCGGCTCACGAGTCTGGTTGCTCACTGGTTACTACGGGGAGGCACGTGGCCCCAGCGTAGGCCGACAGCTCGACCATGGTGTCCCATACCACCATGCCCGACTCATGACTCTTAGCGGATCGAGGTACCATGGTTAAAAGGGATTTCACTGGTAAGATTTGTACCCTAGGTTCAAGCAGTGATGACCAAACATGGTGAACATACATTAGACAGATCGGGTTACTTGACGAGCTCGGCTAGCTCGAGCGCACAACAAGTTGAACGATATGAAACGCATAAGCACTTCGTGTGGCCAACCACTATCGCCAACCGAAGTATGACTCGAGTTCGTCGAACACATCTCACGTGGCAAATGAATCACAACCACGAATTCAATTATGGTACCGATTGTCTGGACTATAATCATAGCCCCAAACACAATCAATTGCAAATAGATAAAGTAGTAGTCGATCAAGATTCAACTCATACAATCAAGGTTTGGTATTATCCGTTTAGGGCTGCCAGGGCTGTTGCACGAAATCGTTACACCACTCCCCCATCACCCATGACGGATCTTACAACGTAAACATGAATTTAAACATATGCATTACATAGATAAAATCATAAAAGCAGTTGAGCATGTTATGAAGCACAACACAAGCATGAGTTTGTACATATTCAATTCCTAATCACACAACTATCCAAGAAAAACATACACATAGTTAAAAGAAGTTGAGGATCATATCTCAACTCCCATATACATTACAATTTGCTAACTACTGCTCATTCAGACATTTCAACAAACACTTTAAAAGACATAGATCAGCATACATGACATATGTTGATCACACATAGGCATTTGGCCAAATCCTTTCACTAGGGAGTTGCCCCAATCATAACACGCGAGCACCCACGACGGATAGTCATGACAAGCAGGAATCCAAGTTTCATATTCATTCAGTCATTTCCACAAACACTTGGGCCACATATTTTAGCATATATAGTGTATATTGGCCGTGGCGTGATTTAGGGCAAATCCTTTCGTCAAAGGGGTATCGCCAATACAACAATCATAAATCCATGACAATTAGTCATGGCGAGCACGAATGATGATTCTATACTCATTCGGTCATTTTCACAAACACTTAGAATACACTATTTTAACATACATAGTGTATGTTAGCAAATCATGTATTAAGGTGAATCCTTTCGCCAAACAAGTATTTTATCCATATATAATATATTCATACAGCAAATAATCATGGCAAACACATCTCCAAAATATATACGTATGGTATTTTCTATAATACACTATTTCTACATACATAGTGTATATTAGCAAAACATGTATTAGGGCGAGTCCTTTCGCCAAACAATTTTATCCATGTATAATATATTCATACAACAAATAATCATGTCAAACATATTTCCAAAATTTATACGTATACGGTACTTTCTACAAATACCTAGAGTATGTAGAATTCCATATTTTTCATCTTTAATCGAAACGGAAAACAGACGGCACTTTGTACATGTGCAATTGCATGCAGATCATGAATCTATCATTATCTGACATTGAAAGCGTTGTAAACCATAACCTATACACGTAAATTCCGCACCTTTTATCGTAAAATCGTAACAAATCAGCTAGGTTTGCTAAGCCTTCGTATTCGGCAGTTTGACGACCTATAGAACGGAATAGGTTAGCTATTGCATAACCTACAACAATCAAAACCCCAAATCAGTTTAGGGTTAGGGTTTCTTACCTAGAAACGGAGTTAGAATCACCGGGAAAGTGATTAGAACGGAGTGGTGGAGCTCGTGGAGCGGCAGGGAAGGATGATAGGGAGAATCTCCCACTGCTCCCACACTTTCTCTCTCTTTTCTCTCTTTTCTCTCTCTCAATCTCAAATTCGTATGGCTGTGAGAAAGAGGATTCAAAGCCCCTTTTATAGCCTAAAATCTCACCAAAACAGACTTGGGAATAAGGTATAGTTGGGTTTTGTTCAAAGGGCATCTGTTTCAGCTCAACGGAGGACTTCTGGCGGGCCTCCTTGAGCGAAAGGTCAAACTTAAGCTCACCAACACCGGATCTACGTTCTATTAAGTTTTTATTTCAGTGGGATTTCCATATCACGCGTAACGGACCAATTTCAGTTCAACGGTTAGCGGATCTCGATCGGAGATTCCGAGTACATGTAAATGTGTATGAAATTTCTCCTGATCCGAGGGTGTAATTTGGTCTGATTCTGACGGTCTGGTTGCTTAAAACTGATCCGCAAGCAACACGTGCCAGGTTATTATTCAAGATATTTTATTTTGAATTAATTTCATATTTCTCACACTCTTCACTCCGAGCTCAAGCGAATAGCGCTGGGACACTATCTGGATTTGATTTTCGAGATGGTTGTCAAGCCCAGCAAGGTGGTCCTAATTCCTTAACTTCGTGTTAATTGGACTTCCAACGTGCGGTCCAGATCCGATACGGAGTTTCGAGATGCTCCCGAGAGCAGCCGGGTAATGAGATTGATCCTAGATTTTAGGGTAACCTAGCATCAATGATTCTACAAGTTTTGGGTCTTGCAGATCGTATTTAAAGTTATTGGTGCTAATTTCACAGGCACTCTAGTTTAACACTAGTTAAATCTCACCTAATTTCTAAAGGATTTAGTCCTGAGTGATATCGGTCTGAGGTGGTACTTAGACCTTTGTTACAATGTTTAGTTTAAGTATTGTTCTTCATCACCTAAACTTTAAGGTAGTGTCTAATGTGAAAGTACTTAGAAGGATTTAAGGAACGAGGTAATGAAAGGTGAGATTTGTGAAGAAAATGGTTTGAAAAGGGACTTAAGACCCTTGAGTTGAGTGTTTGTGAAGTTAAACAGGAGTTAGGATTGTCCCATCGCCTAAGGACGTCTAATTCCAGGTTGGAAAAAATCCGGGCTGTTACATCCTGATCAACCTAAAACCGATTTTCATGGGCATACATGCTAGCTTCGAATTTTTCTCTTTAACCTTTTAAAAATTTCTTGAGCATACTTTTGCTGACAAATAAAATATGTATTATCTATCTAATTTACCTCAACCCTAGTCAAATAATAAACCATGAGATTTATGTCCATAATTTCAAATTCATAAACCATAGCCTTCTTAAACCACTATTCATAACACAGTCACTTCTTATTAAGATTAATTAGTTCATCAATATACAGAAATATCCATAATTCATTAGCACGGTATGCTTGACACAAATAGCATACTCCTTGGCCCACTTGAATTTTGGACACAAATAGCATGCTACTCGACCCACTTGAGTTTTGGACATACCTGGTGTTTGGGCTCATCCTGATGAGCTGATGTAAGACCCGTATCCTAGACTGTACCGTTCCATAGACTTCCGCGGTCTTTCCGGTCGAATTCCGACAACTTTCGACCCTTAACCGGCATTGTGCGCGACCCTGATTCACACGCCGTCCACCCGAATCGATTCAACCTAAGACTAGTACCTTTGTGACCGCGCCGTCGCCGATGTTCCGGTGCCGTGACTCGCGTGCCGATCCGATTCTCTGGCCAGGAGATGTGGCCAGCGTTCGGTGCGAGGAAAACGCCACGCGTACGAATTTCGAGAGAATCTCTACGAGATGTCACATCAATCATCCATCAATCAATCCCATCAAGGGTTAATTACACATCACTTTTCACCCATTTCCAAGCAACCTTAAAGTCAAAAAGTCTCTTACAAGCCTATACTTTTCTTACACCAATGGCCACAAAAGTCAAAAAGTCTCTTACACCCATCACTCACCACATCCATCACTCTATCAAACATCACCCATCTCTCTCTCCCTTTTTCAAACCTCTCTCACATTTTCAAACCTCATCCCAAGCAAGAGAAATCCCCATACGTCCAAGCCCTCCCATGGAGAGAAAAATGCATGTGTGAGGCCCACCTTTCCATCCCAAAAACTCTCATCCTAGCCATCCATTTCTCATCTTCACCCATCAAAGAGGAGCACTAGGAGACCGGCGTTCCATCGGACCAAGAAGAAGCCGGTGGGTGATCTTAGATAGTTATTTTTCATTCATTTTGTTTGATTAAGGGTCCATATATGTGGGACCCATCTAGATGTATGTTTGTATGAGGGGCCCATAGTGGCGGGGTCCCTCCATCCTCACCGATGTCTCTCTCTCTCTCTCTCTCTTGTGTATGATGGCTTGTGGCCCACCTTGAAGCATGAGATTATCCACCTTGCCCACCCATCCAAATGGTGTGGCCCACTTGGATGGACCCCACCATGAGGTAGGCATTGTATCTAAGCCTCTTATAAGTGGGGCCCCTTTTAAATGTGTTATCCCCACACCATCCATCATTTGGTGGCCCACCTAAACAGGGCCCACCTCAGAGCATGTATAACGGAGAGCCTGGGAAAACACAAATATTGGCTTTTTCCAAGCTTGTAAGGTGGCCCACTCATATAGGCCCCATCTGGATGTATGTATTCAATCCACGCCGTTCATTTCTTTCACAAGACTATTTTAGGCGTTGAGCCAAAAATGGGGCCAATCTGACGTTCAGGCGGGCCATAGCATAGCAAACGGTGTATCCTCCTGAAATTCACCCTGTTGTTTTGATGTTCCAAAACATAGTGAATATTGGGCTCATATAGCCTGTCTTGGGCCGTGGAATCCAACGGTCGGGGAGGATTTTGCTGAAGCGGACCCCACCTGTGAAAAACCGCGGGGAAAATCTTTAAAAAAAAAAGGATGCAGCAGCGCCTGCTGCTGTCAGATGGCGCAGGCGCTGCCTGCGCTCACGTTGGGCGGACGGCGGGCGGACAGCAGCACCCACGGCTCCTGCCGTGGGCCCCACCATGATTCTTATTTGTCATCCAAACCGTTTATTTGGTGGGCCACCCCTTGAAGTGGGCCCCCTCCAAAGATCAGGACGATCTAAGTCCCAGATGGCCCACATCAAAGAAAGCAGTATGAATTGAAGGTCTGCCTTTGAAACCTTTTTTGGGCCCACAGAAGTTTCGGATCAAGCTGAAATTTGTTTTTACACTTCATCTAAGTCTGCGTGACCTTATGAAGGGTTGGATGGGAGGTAAACATTACTGTGGGCCCCACGTGGGACCCACAATGATTTGTGTCACAGTTATGTATTTGTTACATCCCTACCGCCCAGGGGACGGTGGGTGTATGGCGTGCGTGTGCATGCGTGTGTTGTGGTGTATGTACGGTGGGTGCATGGCGTGCGTGTGCATGCGTGTGTGTGGTGTATGTACGGTGGGTGTATGTGGGTGCGTGCGTGTGTGTGCGTGTGGTGTGGCATGAGTGACTGTATATATATATATTGTATATATATTATAGATATATATTATGTATATATATATATTATTATGTAATATATATATATATACTTGATGGTGGGCCTTTATGGGACCCACCATGATGCATGTGTTGCGTGCAAGCTGTCTATCTATTTTGCAAGCTCATTTCATGGCGTGAGCTAAAGAATGAGTCAGATCTATAGTTCAAGTGGGCCCACCTTGATATGCATAAGGCCCAAGTGATGAGGCCTACCTTGCCATAATTATGGCCCGTTGTTGAGGCCTGCTTTGATATATAAGGCCATGTTACGAGGCCCATTGTGATGTACTTAAAGGCCTAGGGGTTATGGCCCATTGCACTGTACATAAGGCCCATTGATGTCGCTCACTTGATTTATATAAGGCCCATATGATGCGGCCCATTTGATGTATCCAAGGCCCATGGGTCGAGGCCTAATGGGGTGTCCTTAAGGTCTATTGCATGTGTGATTTCTCTATGGCTTGTGTGCTGATATTAGGCGGGCCATGTCTTGGGAGCAATGTTGTTTTGACGTCCACATTGTAAGAAAAATGTTGGTTAAATGTCCGCATTAAAATTCTCCCTAGGGCCCATTGTTAGGCCCATACTTGTAGGTCGTCTAGGCCCATCTTCGTTATGAACAACATTTATCCCATATAACATGTGTAATATAGTTCTATGATTCATGATCATATGCATCATATGTATGCTTGATATGAGAAGTGACTGATTATAGCATATGCCTTCGGGCAGATTGTTTAGGGGCTCCCGGATAGGCGGTGTTGCCATACATGAGCGCACGATACGCGCAGGATTGCTGCATGATTGGATAGTGTGATTCATGCATTTGCATTGTGTGATATGGTACTGTACGCCCTAGCGACATCAGGACCGTAGCCTCCACAGGCGTATCGTGGTTGGCAGAATTGGATACCGAAAATCTTGTTCTATAAGGGGTGCTATAGATATCCCTGAGTGAAAGTCCCTAAACCCGTATGGTACCAAGAGGTTGCTCCAACTCTAGACCGAGTGGGTGCATGAGTGCCGAGGGCCGATTACCAGAAGGCTGCGCTTTCCACTGTGTCGTGGTCGGTTGGAAGGGGGTACAACCATACCCGCTCGAGAGGAGGGGGCAATGCTAGGCTGAGTTTGACCAGCTTGAGGAATGGGTCCACTATTGACGAGCCGAGCCCGATATTGGCAGGCAGATAGTGAGGTCTCTTCCACTTACCTTATTGCGCGCGATGGGGCGGCAATCTGATTTAGAGTGTACTAGACCCCGGTGATATTTCAGATTTGAGCTATATTGATGTGTGGATATAGATGAGGATTTGTATGCTTGAGTTGCATCTCGCATCGCATGGACTTGATATGGCCGACATCATTCATGCCTTGCATCGCATAGCCTTGGTACGGCTAATGGTATTTATGGATTCACCAGCATGTTCCGCATTACTCTGATACTGCATATCTGCATTACTACCTTTTGCACACACTTTCACCACCCTCTAAGCTTTCTATAAACTTATGCACGACCGTTGCGTGCAGGTGACGTTAGGACACAGCAACGCTGAGGCAGAAGCGCAGAGCAGATCTTTTTGGAGTTTTTGTCCATTCTCATTGTATTTCCTTTATGCTCATTGTACTTGTAAAGTTTTTGATCATAGTGGAAATGTGATGGAGTTTTTGGTTGTTGTTTGTGGGTTATGCCTTTGGTTATGCTTTTTACGAATTAAACTGATGTTGAAAATCCTCCTTGTAGCATCCCAGGATTGGAACCTGGCATATGGGTGCTGGGGGCCGAGAATGTGGTTCTACGGAGGCTGTGTGCGTCGGATTCCGCGATCGGGAATTTTGTGAGCCCGATTTCCGAGTTTGGGGCGTGACAGCTGATGTAAGGGATGATGGAGGTAGTTGAAATATCATAAATAGCATTGCTGGTCAAACAGGAATTTTGTATTAGTGTGGCTTGATAGAGTGAGCCTTAACCATGGGCCCCACCTTAATATATATATATATATATATATATATATATATATATATATATATATATATATATATATATATATATCCATGCTGGCCCACATCAGTTTTGCCAGCTCTTGTTTTTATCCCCGGGCCAAATATAAAGTAGATCCAATCAGCTAGACCATACGATAGGGAAAGGTGGTGGTTGAGAGCCAACCATTAAAACTTCCTAATGTGAACCATAATACTTATTTTCATTCCAACCTGTTGATAAGGTCACATAGACCTAAATGAAGGGAAAGAAAAAAAAAAAAAAAACAAATATCAACTTGATCCAAAACTTATATGACCCACAAAAAAATTTTAATGGTAATTCTGTATTTGTTGGAAATTATACAGATTAATATTTTTCTGTAAAATGTGGAAATTGAAAAATAAAATTGGTCTGAAAAGGACAGGCTAAAGCACGTCTGGGACGCTGTCCTTAAAGAGTTATTTGCCCCTACTCAAGTGAATTGAGTATGCTGATAGGTTACAAGCAAACCACTCTAGGATATGACAAGCCTGATGTGGGTCTGCATGCAACAAACATGAAGGCCCACTAATGGAACTCTGTTACACACAGTCTGACAGAAAAACAGAAAAGAAAAAATCTCTGAAGAAAAGAAAAAGAAATATTGTGATTTAGACCACTACACTGGTCAGTTCTTCAGCCACTGGTTTAGTTGAACCGTTCTAGACCACACCGCTGGTCTAACCTTCAAGCAAATGTTTAAAGTTGTTGACTTGCTGGAATCACTGGAGTATAGAAGATGAATGGCTACTCAGTTCGTATTGGTCTGCTAGAGTGGGTTGAGAGATGGTTTGGAATCCCATCCAGACCCTGTTTTTATAGACTGTGGTGGCTGGGGGGTTATGGTCCAGGGAAATAACTCCCATTAAGCCATTTCTAATTGTTGAAAAACTAGCTATTTTATGACCGTTTTCTGACTGTTGTGCATGTGCCATAACCACCATTGCATGTGACTGTTGTGAGACAGTAACTAGCCATTTTCTAGCTGTTGAGTTAGCCATGTAGCAGTTACAGCATGAATCCTGCACTTATGGCACAATGTTACACTCCTGCTATAACAACTCTTTTTTTCAGCCTCTATATATGCTGAGAGATTCTCATTCGGTCCTCTAGCTATTCTTCCAACCAGCCATTTGCCTTAGCCACGTAGTCGCACCGCGACTCGCACACGTCTCGCTCCGGTTCGTGAAGGGAACGACTCTCTTCGACACGATGCACATGTACGAAGTGTGAAGTGTGCCACTAACGCCTCTACAGCCACACTGCCTCACATGCCCACGCCCTCACACCGAGCTCATAACCAAGACCGAGATCGAGCCCGTGCCCGAGCCCGAGCCTGAGCCCGAGCCTGAGCTCGCGGGCGCTGGTGTTCCAGTGCTACGCACTGGAACACGTAAGTCCCGCGGTCCATGGACTATGTGGCCAAATAATAAGGTACTCTACACTTTTCATTTAAACTACAAAAAGTTCTCTTCCCTTTCCCATGTGGGATTATTCTAAAAACCTCCACAAAAGCTTTCTTTTAAAAACTTTTTTTTTTATATATTATCTATATATTTTATTTAAAATATATTTTATAAAATCACTTTATTTTATAACAATCCCCCACTGATATTTTAAAATATATTTTTTCTCGATTAAACATTTCTGCCAGAATAATCAGCTTATATGCATAAAGAAAGATATTTTTCGATTTTAATCTTCTCTTAGCGTAAGTATCTCAAAACTCCATCGAAATAACAGGTAGCCATAGCTGTAACACCCCGTACTTTTCAGTACTCGGGTGTTATCGTATAACCAAGCTTAGTATAAATACAAACCTAGCTAAGTAGACATTACCATGCATCCTAGTCTAACTCGTGACTGGGTATGACTCGGTCTAGATTACTCGAGGCCAGACCTGGACTTGGATCAGGTCAAGCATGTTAGACTCGGTACTAAGTTGGCTTTAGTTCTGGTGAGGTCTATTTCAAAACCGGATCCATTCAGGTCAGCCCTAACTCGATCCAACTCAACTTGATGCCTACCAGTAGTTGCATATGGTTTCCAACTTCTTCTTAGAGGTGAGTGAGTACGTGTGTGGTCCACCTGAAGTCATGCACTATGAGATCTCTTCTCAAACAGTTTGAATGTTTAAAGATCTTAAAGTTTAAAATTTAGATTCGATGTTTTCACTCAAAATAGGTTTGGTGTTATGGAATTGAACCTTGTGGATGGATTGTATGTAAAATACTAGTTAGTGAAAGATGGCCCAGATGGGTGGGCCTGCGGATCCAATGGTTTAGACGATCCTGGAACCTTTGTAGAAGTTGAAAATGAATGGTACACGTGGGACACTTATCTAATGTGGGAGTCGAAAAGTCTGATTCAATGGTTAAAATCACCCCAGATAAATAAATGACCGTTGATGCTCAGATTGAAGTTAATCCGACCATTAAATCAACGTAATCGACACTAAATGAATGTAGATCAAGTGACATGGGTCACCCGAGCCTTAGTCCTGCCCCATCTTTGGTCAAGGATACTTTGTGGGCCCTCCAAGGTAAATGGACGAAGTGGATTTCTCAGAAACATAATGGTGGGCCCCACCCTGCAGCGCGTGTGCACAACTGAGACGTGCACCAGCTGTGCACTAGACAACCCAACTCAGTCAAACTGGCTTGACCCGCAGTTTCCACAAAAAGGGGCCGGAGAATCTCCCTCCTTTCTCGTTTTCGCCAGCGAACGGACTGATGTCTGTTTGCTTCAGTGGTGGCCCACCAGTGGGACCCATCTTCATGATCTGAACCGTCCATCCGGTTTGGACTATCCTTTTGACCAAACCCTAGGTGTTGTTACATGTAGCTGCATGCACGAATGAACACAAACTTAGGCACATCCAGTCTATGGAAAATCGATTTTTCTAAAAACAAAAACTTTCCGTTTCTCTTATTGCTGCCAGGCGGGCAATCCATGTGAGGATCTCTCCTCCAATCACAGCTCTCCTCCTTGGACGAATCCAAGCCATCCACGTGGGATAGGGTTTCCCCCCATAGAAACCAAAACCTGGACGGCTTCGGCCTTACAAGCGGTATCTTGAAACAGCTTCAAACTAGTGCGATCTGGGTCGCCCATTCTCCATCCAACGGGTTAGCAGCATTAGCTCAAGCCTTAGAAGGAAGGTGTTTTTGAGCTAGGGCTCCCCATTCCCAACAGCAAGCTCAACATGAGAGAAACGGCTGTTTCTTCCATCTTCGGACCCACCAGAAAATGTCGTCGGAGCTTCACTCCAACCATTCTCCAAGCTTCTCTCAGCCCATCTACACCACCCACAACTGTCGGATCAGAGAAAGAAGCAATGGGAGAGGTTTCACCATTAATGGCAGCGTTCTTCTTCCCCGTTCGAGCTGCACCAAATGTCTCAAATCGGGTCAGGAGCTGAGTCGGGTTGCTGTCATGGCATGTTCAAACTTTCTACAACCTGAGAAAAAGGAAGGTGGAGTGGTGAGGTGTAGGAAGATGATGGTGGTGCGGTTGTTGAACCACCCGGAACCGGACCGAGTCTGTCCAGATTTGACGCCCATTGCTGGGCATTCGAGCATGAAGAGAAGAAGGAGAATAGGAGAGGAAGGAAGAAAAGAGAAAGGAAAGAAAGAAAAGAGAATGAAGGAAGGAAGAAGAAAGTCAGAGAGAGAGAAATCTGAGTGGGGTCGTGGCCGGCTGCACTAACTCGGATCGAACCAGCTGACCCAGTGGCGAGTCCAACTCGCTGGATCGAGTCGGCCCAAGTTGGGCATGGGCCTGATGAGTTCCAGGACTTGTGGGAGGCCAGGTGATAGGAAGAGAAGGGAAGGATAGGTTGGAGAGAAGGAGAAAAACAAAAGGGAAGAAGAAGAAGAAGAATGGGAGAGTGGGTGCGAGCGTGGGCTGCACCACAACTCGCTGCTGAGCTTGAGTTGCTGGCATAAGTGCTGGCGGAGGTTTTGGGCCTGACAAATCAGGTTGGTCGGTGTAGATAAGAAGTAAGAGGGAGAGAGGGAGAGAGGGAGAGAGTGAATAACTAGCTAGTTGACTCGAGACCGAGTTAACTCGCTGAACTATGGGTTGGGGCTAATGCCCATCCGAGTTGGATTTAGGCTCAATCCAGGCGCTGCTGGGTTTTCCAACATATGAAAAATAGAAGAAGAAGAAGAAAAGAGAGGGATACGGGTTGTCCTAGCCAAACCCAATCGACTCACCGAGTCAACTTGGTTTAGAACCGAGTCAAACCGCTGGCCCATGGGTTGGGCCGCATCCAGCTTCCCTTAAGGTATAAACTCTTTAACCTCTTATGTTGAAATTTTAATTTGATCATTTAATTAGATGTTGCACCTATGAAGCTTGTCTTTTTCCAACCCTAACCTTAGGCTAAACTAATTGTTGCAAACAAATTCCAATTATCAAATCGTAGTGCTTTATCTATCATTCTTAAATATTCATTTTTAATAGTCATTGGCGTCACCATGATGATTATTTTGCTACACTAACTAATATTAGTTGTAACACTAATGTTAACAATTATTTTCTAATTATTAAACTAACATCGTTACCATCATTATTAGGATTGTTAAATATTAGGATGCATGACCATTAGTAAATTATCCATCCTAATGAAAGTTATTACATACAAGGAATTAAAATGATATCATTATTAAATGCTAGTGTATTGTTTTTATCATAAGTAATATATCATAATATAAATTGTCATCATAGTGATTATTAACTAATATTTATAACACTAATGTTAGTAAATATTTTCTAATTATTAAATCAGCATCCTTAAGCTATTACACATCAATTACAATCTAAACCCTAGAGTTAAGACTACAACTAAGCTTTAGGATAAAACCCTAATTCGACATTAAAATCCTAAGATTTATAAACCAGACCCTAAGTGGTGATCTTAAACCTAAGTAGTGTGCAGAACCTGTATCTAATTGTACAAGTTCGTAATTTGTGGTACGATACAATTCTAAGGGCGTAAGCACTTAGCGACACTAAAAGGTGATTCAAAGTATAAGGTGATGATTCTTCCCCTTGAGCTTTCCATTTTCCCATTAGCTTAAGTTATAGTTTTTATTTAAATTTATAATTGATATCTCTCTCCTATGATCACATGTATTAGCTTGTGGAAATTGAATTGCTATATTGCTTGCTTAATAATTATCCTGCATATTTTTCTCATACTTGTGGATTACTTGTGGTTCGCCTATGAAACTTAAACTGGTACATTAGTGGGAAACCCCCACCTATAAATGTACACCCATACTTGGGATGTAACCTGACTGGTTGTGATTGTAATGGACCTTCGGCTTGGTGGTATTGAGTGGTGGTCTAGATGGATCATTAATGTGGGCCTACCATCCAAGGTTGTTATATCCAAATAGTTTTTAAGGATGGTCTTTATCGCATGGTTTTGATACTTGCCCTAGGTGGCTTATTTTGATATCTGCCCTAGGTGGCTTGTTTTGATATCGTCTTACGTGGTTTTGTTTTGGAATTTGCCCTATATGGGTTCGATGTTTTATTTTATGCAACCATGCGATGGTAAGCCCCATATACTGAATATGATTGGCCACTAGTCGATTTGGATCCATTAAACATCTTAAGGTGGTTGCCTCATGAGCCAGGGATGGTGGAATGGGACACTATGCCTGAGCTGTCGGCCTATGCTGGGTGACCAACCCCCCATAGTGACCTTTGAGCTTTTCTAAATTGATTGTTTAAATTTGAAATAATAACGGTTGGGCTAATCATGCATTTTCATGGCATATATTATGGTCTTTTCCGGGTGGTTAGTTCTCCTTGGGTGTACCTTTACGTATTTTTCCGGATAACTAATCCTCCTTGGGCGATCTATGTATTATTACAGGTCTTTTCCGGGTGGTTAGTTCTCCTTGGGTGTACCCTTGCATATTTTTCCGGGTGACTAATCCTCCTTGGGCGATCTATGTATTATTACGGTCTTTTCTGGGTGGTTAGTTCTCCTTGGGCGTACATTTATATACTTTTTCAGGTGACTAGTCTTCCTTGGGCGATCTATATAGCATAGTTTTTCTGGGTGACTAGTTCTCCTTAGGTGACTTTTTACTAGCTGGATGTACATCCCCAGGTCTGTGATCATGTGCATGCATCCATGCATTTAATAAGACTGCATCATGTATTATTTTATATGTCTTGCCATGTCTTTATAACTATGTTTACCTAATGCGACGGTGTGTATAATCTTGAGGGGAATTCACACTGAGTTGGCCACTCATCCATCAAATATATAATTGTACAGGTGGCTTAAGTGATATGCATGTTTAGACTTATGAGGAGCAGGGTACCATCACCAGGGATGCATGACTGTATTTGCTTGGAGGAGCTGCGTGATCTTACGGCTTATATTTATATGCTTCCTGTCATTATTCATGTATTGAATCATGTAAATCTTGTACTTGTTTAAATTCTGAGACATTGGTTTGTATAAGTCATTGTGGGAAGCTTCTTGTATATTGGAATGATAACGAAATTTTCCTTTATGTCGATTTGTCCATACTACGCTCATCTGCTTTCTCTGATAATTGAAAAAAAAAAGTATATTCGAATTTGACCATTCTTTAAGGTTAACACTCGGGTTTTTGGGAAACGGGTCATGTACTTGGGTCCTGAAAAGTCGGGATGTTACAGTAGCGTTGAACCAGTTATTCATAATAAAAGAGTCGGATAAACCACACACATATTCGCTATGTGTTATTAGAGTTCCCACAATCTTGCTCAGCACTATTAATAACCATGTGCTTAACCTATTTCGTGAACGATCCCGAGAGAACTTCTAACTCTCATGAGAGACGACACCATTTCTACGTGAAATCCTTCGAGTGTCTTCGTTACTATAAAACACTTGTCCTTTAGACTCGATTTCATTAAGAGTTCTAAGACTTAATCTTTTTTTGTAACGCTCAACACTTATCTATTATGGATGAGGTTTTATTATTTAGTATTGAAAACTTTCCACATATTGGCGACTTGTTCTTACCCATTAAACCTGAAATTAGAGATTTTCTGACTTTAGGTTGGGTTACCATCACTGGTGGAACTTTGGTTGAAGAGTTTCAACCCTATTTCTCTAAATGTAGCCTTTACTACCTCTCTCGGTAGAGGTTTAATAAAAGGGTCTGTCAGGTTATTGCTTGATTTCATATAGGAAATAACATTGATTCCATTTCGAATAAATTGTCTGACATAATCATGTCGAAGACTGATATGTCTAGACTTACCATTATATGTGCTGCTATAGGATCTAGCTAATGTAGCTTCACTAACACAATGTAGTGACACAGCCGATATAAGCTTTACACAAAAGAAATTTCTAATAAGAGATCCCTTAGCCACTCAACTTCTTTGCTTGTTGCAGCCAGGGCTATAAATTTAGACTCTATAGTCAAGTGCGTTATACAAGTCTGTTTCTTAGATCCTCAAGATATAGCTTCACCTCCTAGGGTGAATACCCACCCTGTAGTAGACTTGTTGTCCCCTGCACTCGATATTTAGCTCGCATCAGTATATCCTTCTAATACGGCAGAAAACTTTGAAGAAAATAGTCATAAGTCTTTGGTTGCTTTTAAGTAACTAAGGACTCTACTAATTGCATTCCAGTGTTCAGTACTGGAGTTACTAGTAAACCTACTAAGTTTATTCACAACATATGCGATATCAAGTCTAGTGCATTGCATAGCATACATAAGACTTCCTATAGCACTCGCATATTCCAATTGTGCAACTGTTCTTCTAGTATTATCTTTTAGCTTAATATTTGGATCGAATGGGGTTTTTGCGTCTTTTATATTTAGATGGTTAAACTTGTTTAATATCTTCTCAATATAATGAGATTGATACAAAAGATAACCCTCACAATGTTTTTTAAGTTTGATACCTAGGATGGTATCAACTTGTCTAATATCCTTCATTTTGAATACGGAAAACAAAAACCTCTTCGTTTCAGTCACACCTTCTATTTTATTATTTATTATTAATATATTATCAACATACAAACAAATAATAATCATGCAGCTACTATCTACTTTAGAATATATGCATTTATCAGCTACATTATGTATGAAACCATGAGATAATATTTTAGAATTAAACTTCTCGTGCCATTATTTTGGTGCTTGTTTTAATCCATATAGAGATTTGATTAATTTACATACTTTGTTTTCATTTCCTGGTAGAACGAATCCTTTATGTTGTTCTATGTATACCTCCTCATTGAGGTCACCATTCAGGAATGCGGTCTTTACATCCATTTGGTGGATGTGAAGATATGTATAAAAGCTAGCTCAAATAATATCCTAATGGATGTTATCCTAGCTACATGAGAGTATGTGTCAAAGTAATCTATCCCTTCTTTTTGTCTAAAACCCTTACCTACTAATCGAGCTTTAAAGGTTTAGATAGTCCTATCAGTGTGATATTTCTTTATAAATACCCATTTACAACGTATGGATCTAGAACTTGGAGGTAAGTTTACTAATTCCTATGTTTGATTTGACATTATGGATTCCATTTAATCATTTATAGCTTTTTTCCAGAAAGCTGAGTCTCTAGAGGATATAACCTCTTTATATGTTTTAGGATCATCTTCTATAATCATTACTATAGGTATTTTTCTTATAACATTTTCTCTATCTCCTTCTACAATATGGAAAAAGATGCGTTGAGAGTCTATATATTCATCTCCTAGACTCTCTCTATTCTTGTCCTTTGACTCCTATGAGATTCAACAGGAGCTTCTACTATCTGTGGAGCTGTGCTATCTGGTTCTCTATCAGGAGTTTGGACTTCATTATCCTTTAACTCCAAGGATAGTGAGTTATTAAAGAACTCAACATCTCTTAATTCTATTATTATATTAGACTCTATATCTAGAAGTCTATAAGCTTTACTATTTTGTGCATATCCTACGAAGGCACACTTAATCGCTTTGGGTCCTAACTTAGTTCTTTTTAGATCAGGGGTTCTGTAATATGTAAGACACCCCCACACTTTAAGATATCCAAGGTTAGATTTTCTACCTCTCCATGTTTCATATGGAAATATTTTATATTTTTAGACGAAATTCTATTTAGTATATGGCACGCTGCAAGCAGTGCCTCACCCCATAGACTTAGCGGCAACTTTGCTCTTATTAGCATTGAGTTAACCATCTCTATTAATGTTCTATTCTTTCTTTCAGCTATTCCGTTTTATCGAGGTGTGTATGGCGCGGTACATTGATGTATTAGTTCCATGTTCTTCACAGAAGTTATCAAATTCATTGGAGAAGTATTCACCTCTTCTATCGCTACGGAGAATTTTTATCTTCTTATTTAGTTGATTCTCTACTTTTGCTTTATATATTTTAAATATGCTCAATGCTTCATCTTTGCTCTTTAACAGATAGACATACACATATCTAGAGCAATCATCAATAAAGGTTATAAAGTACCGTTTGCCTCCATGAGTAAGAATGCCGTTTAACTCACAGATATCACTGTGCACAAGATCCAATACCTGAGACGATCTTTCAATACTTGGAAAATATTTTTTCGTCATTTTGGATCGTATACACACTTTACATTTATCAATTTCATTATCTGTGTATGAGATTAAGCCATTCTTAGCCATGAGCTTCAAGGTACTATACCCTATATGAGCTAGTCTATCATGTTACAGACCAACAAATTCAACCATATACGCAAAAGTGCTACTTTCATTCAGAGAAAATTTGACCATTCTGTTACAAGCATATCCCTTTCCAACAAAGTTCCTATTATTGGACAGAATCAGTTTTCCTGATTCGTACACTACCCTTATCCTTGGTTTACTTAGAAGGTCCCCAGAAACTAAGTTTCGCCTCATGTCTGGGACGTGCAGGATATTAGTCAAAATCACTTTCTTTCCAGAGGTGAATATTAGTTCGACGGTTCCTTTACCAACAACCTTCGATCGGACTTCATTATCCATTTGGACTTCTCGACCATCGGTCAATTCCTCATAGGTTTTGAAGGCTGATCTGTCGTAGCACACATGTACGGTAGCGGTAGTATCATACCACCAACCAGGAACCTTTCCTTGGATAGTATTCACCTCAGTGATCATGGCCACAATATCGCATTCTTCTAATGCACTTGCATCTTTTTTAGATTTACAATATCGGCATACTCAAGCATAGTGCCCGGTTTTCCAACAGACATGGCATGAGCCTTTTAACTTTCCGTTCTTCTTTTGGGCATTTTTCTTGAATTTCCTTTTATTGGGTTTCACGGAATCATTCTTCTCGGGATTCTTGTTATTAGTGTTCTCTACTGCATGTATCTTAGACGAGGCATTCCCGTTGTCATTCTTTTTGTCACGATTATGGGATTCTTTCTCAATTCGAAGATGTTTTTAGATTTGTTCCAATGTATAGTCCTTAGTCTTATGCAGCAACTTATTTCTATAGTCTTTCCACATCGGTGACAGTTTAGCGATTATACCCCTGACTTGGAATGATTCAGGAATATTAATTTTGATGTTTTGATTTTGTTTACTATTAGCTCCAGTTCTTGGATTTGGGGCAGCAGTGGTTTGTTATCAACCATGTTGAAGTCAAAATACTTAGTGATGAGGAATTTGTTGGTGCCTTCTTCTTCAGCTTTGTATTTGAATTCCAGAGCGGTCCAGATTTCCTTCACTGATGACGTCTGTTGGTACAGATCGTACGGGGGGTCGGAGAGAACGTTCAGAATTTTTCCTCGACAAAAGAGTTCGTCTTTAGCTCGTTTGGTGCCGACAGCCACCTATTCAGGTGTGTCTTTGTTGGATGCTTCGGGTAGTGCTTGTAGATTTGGATATAATATGTAGTAGATCTTCAGCGCTGTCAGAAGAAATTTCAGCTTGTCTTGCCATCTCATAAAATTGGTTCCATCGAACCGATCAAGACGTATCAAGTCCTGATTCATCAACTTGATGGATGAAACACTATCGGCTTCCATGATAATTAACGCTTTAAGATTGTTGGAAATTATACAGATTAATATTTTTTCTATATAATGTGGAAATCGAAAAATAAAATTGGTTTGAAAAGGACAGGTTGAAACACGTCTGGAACGCTGTCCTTAAAGCGTTATTTGCCCTTACTCAATTGAATTGAGTATGCTGATAGGTTATAGGTAAACCACTTTTAGGATACGACGAGCCTAGTGTGAGTCTGGGTTCAGCAAACACGAAAACCCACTAATGGAACTCTGTTACACACAGTCTGGCAGAAAAACAGAAAAGAAAAAATCCCAGAAGAAAAGAAAAAAAAAATATTGTGATTTGGACCACTGCACTGGTTAGTTCTTTAACCACTAGTTCAGTTAAACCGTTCTAGACCACACTGCTAGTCTAACCTTCAAGCAAATGTTTAAAGTTGCTAACTTGCTGGAATCACTGGAGTATAGAAGGTGAATGACTACTCAGTTCGTATTGGTCTACTGGAGTGGGTTGAGAAATGGTTTGGAAGCCCATCCGGACCCTGTTTTTATAGGCTATAATGGCTGAGGGGTTATGGTCCAGGGAAATAACTCCCATTAAGCCATTTCTAGCTGTTGGAAAACTAGCCGTTTTATGGCTGTTTTCTGATTGTTGTGCATGGACCATAACCACTGTTGCACGTGACTATTGTGAGATAGTGGCTACCGTTTTCTACCTGTTGGGCTAGCCATGCAGCAGTTACAGCCTGAATCCTGTACTTATGGCACAACTGTTACACTCCTGCTGTAACGACTCTTTTTTCCAGCCTCTATATATGCTGAGAGACTTTCATTCGGTCCTCTAGCTATTCTTCCAACCAGCCATCTGCCTTAACCAGTTAGTCGCACCGTGACCCGCACATGTCTCACTTCGGAAGTGCAAAGTATGCCACTAGCGCCTCTACAGCCACACTGCTTCACATGCCCATGCCCTCGCACCGAGCTAGTGCCCGAGACCGATACCGAGCCCGTGCCCGAGCTTGAGCGCGAGCGTGCTAGCGCTGGGTGTTCCAGTGCTACACACTGGAATACGCAAGTCCCACGGTCCATGGACTATGTGGGCAAATAATAAGGCACTCCACACTTTTCATTTAACCCACATGAAGTTCTCTTCCCCCCCCCCCCCCCCCCCCCCCCGCCAAAAAAAAAAAAGTTTTTTTATAAAAACTTATATATATATATATATATATATATATATATATATATATATTATATATATTATATATAATATATTTTTATAAAATCACTTTATTTGATAACAGTATTTGGATATGCTTTTTTGACCATGTCATGGAATAAGCTAAAAAAATAGATGTACGGCGTGAATATACAATACATACATAAAGGTGGGCCGCACCATGCAGATGAGGCCGGGGCCTTACCTAATCTGCTCTTGTGCGGAAGTGGATTGGCTGGTGTACCTCACGCCCCCTATATAACTGTTGTATTGACGTCAGCAAGTTCTGTGGGTCTGATCACGATGTATGTGTTATATCCAAATTGTCCGTATATTTAGCGAGATCGTCTTAGGGCTTGAGACGAAAAATAAGATAGATCTAACTATCAAGTGGACCACACTGCAAAATAACAGCGGGCGATTGAACGTCTACCATTGAAACCCTTTTTGGGGTCACAGAAGTTTTGGACGAATATAAAATTTATTTTCTCTCTTCATTTAGGCCTTTGTGACCTTATGAACAGATTGGATGGAAAATAAACGTTATGGTAGGCCCTATGAATTTTTTAACGATGAATATCATTATCTCCACAACTATTTGTGGTGTGGTCTAGATGATTTTTGGATATGATTCATTTTTTAGATAATGCTTTAAAATGATCTCTAAAAATAGATGAACGATGTAGATATAACAAATATATCAATGTGGGGCCCAGTAACTTTAATCTCCTTTGAGCCATCCGTACAACTCGAAGCACTCAAGGAGCAGCAGTGCTCATCTTCGCACGACACGTACTTACAACAGCTATATAGCTGGAGTGTGGTACACCAGCCATTCCACTTCCCTGTGTTACAGGAACCAGTTAACCCGAGGTTACACACACGTCACATCACACATAGGCGCACATGAAATTGCCTTGAACCCCGGAAGCGGATTGGCTGGTGTACGTCACACTAGCTATATACTTGGTGTATTGAGGTTAGAAAGTTTTGTGGGTTTGATCATGAGGTATGTGTTATATCCAAACTGTCCATTCATTTGGCGAGCTCATCTAAAGGTTGAAACGAAAACTAAGATATATCTAACTATCAAATGTACCACACTGCAGAAATAAAGTGAGGGATTGAACATCTACCATTGAAATCCTTTATGATAGGCATTAAAAGGTTTTTATCAGTAAAAATCATTATCTCTGCTTCTATTTATATTTATAGTGTGGTCTAGATTATTTTTGGATATGATTTTTTTTTTTTTTTTGATAATGCTGTAAAATAATCTATAAAAATAGATAAACGGTGTAGATATAATAAATACATCACTGTGGCCCATAAAACTTTGATCTCGTTTGAACCGTTCGTACAACTTGGAGCTCGAGGAGTGTCAGTGCCGGTCCTCGCACGACACGTACCGAGAGCAGCTATATAGCTGGTGTGTGGTACTCCAGCCAATCCGCTTCCCGAACCCACACACCATCACTTTTTAACTCACGGCTCTCTCTCTCGCTCTCTACCTAGTATTTCGCCACCTTTTAGGAGAGAGAGAGAGATGGAAGTATATCTGTCGAATTTGCTTGTAATAGCTGGTTTTTTGATCCTACCATGGGTTTGGAAGTATTCAACTACGTTTGGTGGAGACCCAAAATGCTGGAGAGGACTCTGAAGAAGCAAGGCATCCCTGGCCCACCCTACAAACTCCTCTCTGGGAATATCATCGAAAACTCAGGGCAACGAAGGAAGCACGCACTAAGCCCATGAGCCTATCTCACCAGATCGTGCCACGTGTCGCCCCGCCCCCTTCCATCTTTAGACGGTGAAGAATTACGGTATTTGTTTTTTTTTTTTTTTGAAGTTTCAGTTCTGTGAGTCGATTTTGGTAAGAGGACTAATCATATACATGCAAAAGGTACTACAAGTTGTGGTACTGAACCATCTTTCCGCAACATGACACTTGTATAGGAAATCAGAGCCATTAAAACGTTGGGCCCCACCATGAAAAATAATTGGGCTGATCAGATATGTCGTTAGGTGGGCTAAAACTGTATGTTGAATCAGACTGTCGGTTTTCACTGATTTCAATTGCGTGGGCCACCTAATGAAGAAAGTGCCTGAATTATATTTTCCCAGGCGATACTCAAGAAGGGCCTCTCGTTTTAATGGTACGTATTTCTATAAGGTGGCATGTAGGAAGAAAGATGGTGTGGCAGCACATGTTGTAGGGCAACTTGTCTGTATGCGATCAGTTCTCATTTGATATAGGGATTCGAGTTATCGCGGAGAGAGTAGACATGTCTACCACGGACGAGGATTTTGTAGCGAGGCGCTAGAAGACTATGGGAACCACCGTGATGTACATAAAAAGCACAAATGGACCACACTAAAGAAAACAGTACGTCCACCGTTGAAACCTTCCTGGGGGCCATAGTGATGTTTATTTGTCACACAGACTTGGATGAAAGGAAAATAAAATATCAGCTGGATCCAAAAAACTTCCATGGCCCCAAGAAGTTTTCAACGGTAGGGGTTCAATTCCCACTATTTCCTGTGGTATGGTCCACTTGAGTTCTGTATATAGTTCAATTTTGGTCTCATGCCCAAAAATGAGCTGGAAAAAGAGATGGACGGCATGGATGAAACACATACATCAAGGTGGGGCACATAGACCTTTAACAACACCGACCCGAGTCCATGGCCCCACCTTGATCTACCTGTTTTATCCATGCTGTCAGTCTATTTTTCCGGCTCATTTTAGGGCGTGAGAATGAAGAAGATCCAAATCTTAGGAGACCACACCAGAGGAAACAGTCGTGAGTGAACGCCCACTATTAAAAAGTTCTTAGGGCCCAAATCTTAGGGCCCACTGTAATGTTTATTAGCCATCCAAACTTAATGGCTAGGTCACACAGACCTAGATGGATGAAGGAAAACACAAATATCAGCTTCATCCAAAACTTTTGTGGCCCCCAAGAGGCTTCTAATGGTGGGTGTTCAGCCACCACTGTTTCTTATGGTATGATGAGGTTTGGATCTACTTCATTTTTTGGACTCATGCCCTAAACTAAGCTGGCAAAATGGATGGACGACGTGGATAAAAAACATACATCATTGTGAGGCCCGCAGAGCTTTTCCAGCACCGACTAGTACCGAGGTGGTATGAGAGGAATCACTACCAAATCCGACTGCCCACGGCACATTCCCGACTAGGTCCATATACCAAAAACTGGTTACCTTCAGGCTACCACATCTTTTGGGACCATACCATCTTACCCTGGTCTCATTTTTGTTCCAAGTGATCTTTGTTGAATGATGGCCATGAAGGCCCTGCTATCAATTACAAGTTTCAAATGAATATTTGGAGGGAATGAAATAAACATTCTCTAATTGTGATCACCAATCGCCTCTTTCCACCTTCCTATGATTAGAAACAAGAATATTTTCAAATAAAAACTTTGATACTCTGACAGAGTGTGATGCATTAGTATGTGGGCAGTAAGGCCTGTTTGGTCGACACCTAAAATGAGTTCATCCCATTTCAGTTAATCATAATTTCATTAAACTCAAATGAGATGAATTCATTTTTAGGCATCTACCAATCAATCCAGAAGTGTTATCTTAAGGTCTGTTATTACCCAGGATTTTGTGTGAAAAATCATGACAAAAAAAATTCAATTAGATTGACTGTGATTGCTATCGACTGAGCTTGATCTTCCTCTCTTCACTCTTTTGAATGCAAGAGTACACTCTACAAGGTTTTTGTAAACTTGGAGTGAAAGGGAACTAGGACTTCTTGTATAGACACCTCAAAGGCCCATGTCGATGCACCCTCAAAAGGGGCGTTTGTCACCAAAATGTTGTTTCAAGCCAAACCCAAGTTTGTTCTAAAACCGGAGAGTGAAATGACAAAATTTCTGGAAACCCCCTTTTGTGGGAAACCCTTGTTTCTGGGAGTTGCGTCCAAACAGGCGCCGAAGGACCCTATCCCAATAAGTGTGCATTCCTCTTTTAGTATGCACATGTTTAAGGTCTCCATGCTTAACTGATTCACACCACATGACACATGCAAGTATGTGACAGGTGCACTGGCCCAGTCTACACATCACAACTAGAGTGGGCCCCATCAATATGCCCATTCCCTAACCTAACTGTTTTGATTCGATCAATTTTTACCAATTGTGTGATCTATGAATGGCCTGTAACTCTTACATTCTCCCACTACAGTTATGCAGGTAGGAATTTAATTGTTTCAGTTCAAGTTTTATATTTGAATCCTATTTTTATACAACACGTTCGCACAAAAATATGTTTACTCAAATCTTTTATTGTACTTTAGTTGTTTCTCCTCTATCAATCCTTATAAGTAATGAAATTACTGAAGAATGAAAGGGGGGGAAATGCAGAAAAACATCCGTCACATGGTTTGGAACAGATCCGAGGGTGAATATCATGGATCCAGAACTGATAAGGGAAGTCCTTTCGAATAAGTTTGGCCACTTTACAAAGCCACCGGTGACTTCACTGGGAAAGCAGTTAGTAACAGGGCTCGTGAGCCACGAAGGCGAAAAATGGGCAAAACATAGGAGAATCATCAACCCCGCCTTCCATGTAGAGAAGTTGAAAGTAAGCACCCATGACTTCTTTCTCAGAAATCAAAGGCTACACATGAATCTCCATATGTGGCACACAAATGTGGGATTCAAGTGTGGCTTAACTGCATATGTACAAAATAAATGGATGATTAGACAAGTGTGGCTAATCTAATAAGCAGACACACTTGATGAATGGCTCTAATCTCACACTTAATTGTGGCATGGTACTTTTTTTTAAAATACTGGTCAATTTTCATTCTGTAAGGTGATGCCTATTTGTGAGCTGCTTTCTGTTTCTTGTTGGCTATAGCGGATGTTACCAGCATTCTCTACAAGTTGCAATGAATTGGTCAGCAAATGGGAGCAGTGGGTTGGTTCCGAAGAGTCCCGTGAATTAGATGTGTGGCCCGACCTCCAGGCTTTAACGGCAGACGTTATCTCACGGGCAGGGTTTGGTAGCAGCTATAAAGAAGGAAAGCGGATTTTCCAACTCCTAACGGAACAGGCAGAGCTTATAATGCAGGCTGTTCAGACGGCATTCATACCTGGTTACAAGCGTGTTCCCACTTTTCCTCTTGCTTTCTTGCTTTCATTTCCATTTTTTGTTTTCTGCATTCTCTCTCTTTAGTGTTTGGATGAAAAGAATTCAAAAGACGGTGAACTGAATCACAATGATTAAGCTCATTCAATTGGAAAAGACCGTGTTTCCTACTACTCAATGTGAGGAAGTAGCCCTTAAATAGCCATTGCATTCATTTCAATTCCAACTTGAATGTTACATGATTGCGAGTTCAAGCAAAGCACCTCAAGATGCAAAATGAGGAAGGGCATCTCAATTAGCCAGTTCCACATTGTTAAACTAATCATTGCAATTCAATTCAATAGTACATCCAAACAGAACCTAAATCAATTCTTGAAAGAGTGATCTGCACACCCACATCTAGATTGTATGGCTTTTTAAAGACATTTATGCTTAATTTCAGTTGATTTAGGTATTAGTACAACTCAATATCCTTTTTGGGATGGCTGAGGAGCATTACTTTTCAGTACCCATTTATCCCATTAGACTATGGAACACCCATGGACCTACTTCTGACTCTATGTAGGATTCCACTTGTTAATTCCACCGTCAATTGAAATCTGTGTTTGGATGCGCTAAGGATTGCATTTCAATAATCAGTTCCATAAAGTGGAAAATGCAATAATCTTGCCTGGTATTCATATCAAGGGACCGCGATCCACAGTGCAATTTGGTTACTTTGAAGGTAGCCTTGAAAGGAACGTAACTACAGTTTGACAGCGGCTTCTCATTATTACAATTTGGTCACTCCTTCAGTCCTGAACTAATTATTGCAATTCAGTTCAACTGTGCATCCAAACTCAGCCTTAAAAATTTCCAATACGTTCCGTAAGCAAGAAGTGATAAAAAGGTACTGAAATCAGAGACCCAAATGATATTTTACCATAAATTCCAAAACTGGAGATCCAAATGATAATTTATATAAATTCCATATCATGTGCACTATCACACTGCAGGTTTTTGCCAACGAAAGAGAACCTAAGGAGAAGGGAAATCGTCCAGAGCAGTGAAAGCTATTTTGAAGAGTATGATTGAGAAGAGGGAGAAGGCTATGAAAACAGGGGAAGCCAGCAATGATGATTTGTTGGGCTTGCTAATGGAATCCAATTTCAAAGAATCCCAAGAACAAGGTAACTCCAATAGCATGAGCATCGAAGATGTGATAGAAGAGTGCAGGCTATTCTACTTTGCAGGGCAGGAGACCACATCAAGCTTGCTGACATGGACGATGATCGTTCTGAGTATGCATCCAAGTTGGCAAGCGCGAGCAAGGGAGGAGGTGTTGCAAGTCTTTGGGGAGAACAAACCGGATATTGATGGCTTAAGCCACCTCAAGATTGTGAGTGTTTTCCTTTCAAGTAATGCCACTATACAGGTGACACAGCCAGTGGTGAGCAGCTCACAGTCCAAAAATCAGACTGGTCGCACTCCAGGTGGGCCACACATGTTACATCAAATGTGGAGCTGGTTGTCATTTCTAACTGTCCATTTTAGTACAATGTGGCCCATCTAATGGATAGCGGGACGTGATTTTTGCGATGGGTTCACTCACTGAAGGGCCTTTCTGAATTGTGTGCATATGTGAATTCACTGATTTCACATGAAAGTACTGCATTTAATCATTGGCTAGACACATGATCTCTGAAATTGTTGAAATTGATGGCAGGTAACCATGATTCTGTATGAGGTTCTCCGACTGTACCCGCCTGCAATATTCCTCACTCGGTGCACTTACAAAAGAATGCAACTAGGAGGAATAAACCTCCCAGTCGGTGTACAACTCGCACTGCCGGTTCTCCTCATCCACCATGATCCTGAGCTCTGGGGCGAGGATGCAGATGAATTCAAGCCAGAGAGATTCTCCGGAGGAGTCTCCAAGGCGACGAACAATCAAGTCTCATTCTTCCTTTTGGGTGGGGCCCTCGGATATGCATCGGGCAGAACTTTGCCATGATAGAATCTAAGTTAGCTTTGGCCATGATCCTACAGCATTTCTCGTTCGAGCTATCACCCTCCTATGTCCATGCTCCTTACACTGTTATAACTCTCCGTCCTCAGTATGGCGCTCAACTCATCTTACATAAACTTTAAGTGTCCATTTGGCGTTTGTCATAGAACTATGTTGATAGAGTCATCTAGATGTGGTTATTTTATGATAATTACTCTTGTGATGACAATAAATATCTATGTTTGGCAGTAACATTCGCTATCGGTATTAACTTATGTGGATACCGCTATCTATTATTTGGATTACATAAATTGGGATGTTATATATTAATCATAAAATGTTTGAGTTTTTTTATTTATTTTTTTTAGTAAATAAACATGTAATATTGAGTTTGTGTGTAGGCTTCAGCACAAAACCATGGACCCCACTTATTAAATGGTAAGATGTGACCAGTGGTGAGCCATTTTAGCAAGCTGCCATATTAGACCATGCCTTTCTACATGTGTTGGGGATGAGTAGCCATAAGTGACATGAAATGCAGAAATCCTATGTGTTATATATCCACACCCTCCATCTGTTTTGAGAGCTCATTTTAGGGCATGAGCTCAAAAATGAAGCAGATCCAAACCTCAGGTGGATCCCACCACAGGAATAGTGCTGATTGAATGCCCGCCATTAGAAACTTCTTAGGCCCACAGTAATGTTTATTTTCCATCCTACCTACTGCTCAGGTCGCACACACCTGGATGAACGTAAAACACAAATATCAGCTTGATCCAAAACTGTTGTGGCCCACAAGAAGTTTTTAATGGTCGATTACCTCTTTTTCCTGTGTAATCCATCTGAGATTTGGATCTGCTTCAATTTTTAGCCCATGGCCTACAATAAGCTGGAAAAGGGATGGACAGCATGGATATACAACACATACATCAAGGTGGGCCCTACAATCACAGCCTAACCGAATCCCCTCTCCTATTAAAAGCTATTCACATGTGTATTTATCCTGTTTATTCACCTACTTATCCAGTATGGGACTGTGTAGGGCCCACCATATTGTATATGGACTGCTTATCCAGTCACAACCTACTTTTCTTGGAATTTATTTCGATAATAATGCTATGCTCGCCCTAAACGCATTATTAACTATCTTAATAGCATTTTTTACACTGATAACACCATAACGCGCACCATAAGTCACCGCTCTTCACCCTTCATCCTGCAATCTCATCGTATTCAGTACTTCGAAGGTCAAAGGGCTTTATAGGAAAAACAGAGAGAGAGAGAGAGAGAGAGGGAGATGGAAGTATATCTGTCGAATTTGCTTGTAATAGCTGGTGTTTTGATCCTACCATGGGTTTGGAAGGTATTCAACTACGTTTGGTGGAGACCCAAAATGCTGGAGAGGACTCTGAAGAAGCAAGGCATCCATGGCCCACCCTACAAACTCCTCTCTGGGAATATCGTCGATAATTTCAGGGCGTTGAAGGAAGCACAAGCCAAACCCATGTGCCTGTCTCACCAGATCGTGCCACGTGTCGCCCCCTTCCATCTTCAGACGGTGCAGAATTATGGTATTTGTTCTGTTTTTTTTTTTTTTTGAAAAATAAAAAAAATTAGTTTCAGTTCCGTGAAAATATAGGCTTGCTACTCTCTGTAGATTAATGGAAAGTTAGTAAGAGGACTGATCATGAACATGCAAACGGTACCACAAGTTGTGGTACACTTCTGTCGGAAATCAGAGCCATTAAATGGTAGGCCCCTCCCTGAAAATTAATTAGGATGATCAGATAGCTGGCTAGGTGGGACAAAACTGTATGTTGAGTCAGACTATTGGTTGTGCATTTATTCCAAATGCGTTGCCCACCTAATGAGAAAAATGGTCTGATTTCTCAGTAAGGACTAAACTCTCGTTTTCATGGAACGGATTTCTACGAAGTGGTATGTTGGCAGGAAAGATGGCGCGGTACCACAAGTTGTGGTGCCTTGCTTATATGTGGTCAGTTCTTAACTGGTAAATCGATTCGAGTGGATCGAGGCGAAAGTGGACTTGTCTACCGCGGACGCGGATGTGTAGTGAGGTCCTCTCCCCCTTTTACCTTGGTGTGAAGACTCTGTGGGGCCCACCATGATGTATGTGTTTTATCCACACCGTCCATCCGTTGTTCCAGCACATTTTAGGGCATGATCCCAAAATTGAAGCATATCCAAAGATCAAGTGGACCATACCACAGAAAACTGTTAGGGTGCGGTGGGTTTGTGGATCCCTGACTGTGGGGACACCCTGATGTATGTGCCTTACATCCACGCTGTTCATCTATTTTAACAGATCATTTAGGGCTTGATTCCAAAAATGAAGCAGATCCATATTTAAGGTGGACCACACCACAGGGAACAATGGTGACTGAATACCCACCACTAGGGGTGTACATCGAGTTGAACCAAGTCAAGCGGTCCTCAGCTCGACTCGGCTCGAACACTGGCTGACCTCAGCTCGAACTCGGCTCGGCTCGGTCCTCGAGCCTGACTAGCCAGCTCAGCTTGGTTCGCTCAGCAGCTCGGGCCGAGTTCGAGCCAAGATCGAGCCGAGTTTGCCGTTGAGGCATTTTCACAAACACCTGAACTGCAACTTCAAAATCCCACTGTTTTTACAAACAGAGGCAATGGTTTTACAGGTATTTTATCGAACACCTTCTACGTAACATAAAAAAAAAAAAAGAAGAGAAAAAAGGTATTTGTTTCATGTACATACTTGCTTGCCACTAGCCAAACCTTCCTTGCCACCAGCCACATTTCGTTGAGTCATTTTATCAAACAGTTGGTGAGCAACATCAATGGCAAAGTAACTGAGTCACCGAACTGGTTTGATCCGAGTTCGATTCGAGCTGGATTCGATCCGAGTCGAGTCGAGCTGGGGCCTGCTCGAACTCGGCTTGAACTCATTTTCGAGCTCAAAAAATCAGCTTGACTTGGCTCGAGCTTCGAACCGAGTCGAATCGAGCTTTTTCGAGTCAAGTCGAGCGAGCTAACCGAGCTAGCTTGGTTCGTGTACACCCCTACCCACCACTAAAAACTTCTTGGGGGCCTCTGGAAAGTTTATTTTCCACATAAATATCAGCTTGATCCAAAACTTTTGGGGCCCACAAGATTTTTAATGGTCAGTCACCACTGTTTCCTGTGGTGTGGTCCACCTTAGATTTGGATCTGCTTTATTTTTTGGATCATGCCATAAAATGACCTGTTAAAATAGGTGGACGGCATGGATGTAAGGCACATACATCAGGGTGGGCCCCATGGTTAGGGATCCACCCACCTCGATGGATCCAAGGATCCACTGAAGTCGCGCCCAAACTGTTAATGACATCCATTGTTGAAACCTTCCTAGGGTCCACATTGATATTTATTTGTTTTTTTTAGAGGTAATGATGTTTATTTCTCATCCAACTTATTCATAAGGTCATATAGACCTACATGAAGGGAAAATGAAAATATCATATTGATCCAACACTTTTGTTGCCCCCAAGAAGTTTTCAACTATAGGCATTCAATTCCCACTGCATCCCGTGGTGTGGTCACTTGAGCTGTTGAGATACTTCAATTTTGGTCCCACACCCTGAAGTGGAGCAGGTCGCAGACCTATTCCTAACCCAGATGGACCGAAAAAAGCCCGAATAGAAGCGCGTGTAATCCATCAGATTTGGGCCCACTCTTACGTGGGGCATGATGTAACTGGGCCCCAGGCATGTCCGGATCAGAGAAATTCATTTCAGATTGAGAAAAAATGTCATTTAAAGCGCAAATTGTAAATCAACCATAACTTTTGATTCGGAATGAGCTACGGGACGCACAACCTATGAATTTCAACTAAAATTTCGTTCTAGGGCCAACCAACTCCCGTAAGTATGTCGTGTCGCTCCGTTTTCATGAGAAAACGACTCCTTCCTACTCAAGTCTCCCATTTTTTGGAAGACTTACTATTTTAGTAAGTTTTATGTTGGACATAACTTTTTATCTTAGGGTTTTAATATTTGGTGTCTTGTTAGGATTTGCTTCTTATCATGTCAGGAATCATCATGCATGGTTAAATAAGAACTTTCTATTTTTAGTAAGCATGTTTTGGTTTATTTGCACTGGGACTCTTAATTAGGATTTCCTTTTATTATTTAAAGCTTTGTAATCTCGGTTGAGAGACAGATTTCAATAAAGTATTTTGAATTTTCTTAACTCTGGTGGATTCAAAAGCCATTACGCCTTGTGGATTCATGGTCTTATTCACTAGAAGAAGGAGGTGATCTTTCTCTTTCTCCATCCACGCTCTTCCCTGCGTCACGCCCTAAATTGAAAAACTAATGAACTGTGTGGATTAAACAAATACATCACAATGGGCCCCATGAATTCTTCACACCACAGGTAAAGGGTGGTGAGCGCCTCATTTCAAAATCCATGTACATCCACCAGAAACTCGAATTCGGTAGTGACCCTTCCAGTGCCCTCGTCAGTATTGGTTAGTGTTGGAAGAGCTTTGCGGGCCCCACCATGATGTGTGCATTTTATCCACGTCGTCCATCAATTTTGCCACTGCATTTTAGGGCATGAGCCCAAAAATGAGGTAGATACAAATCTTAGGTGGACTACACCATAGGAAATATTTGTGATTGAATGCCCAACATTAAAAACTTCCAAGGACCCATGTAGTGTTTATTTGCCATCCAACCTATTGATCACGTCACAAAAACCTAGATGAAGGGAAAACACAAATATCAGTTTCATCCAAAACTTTTGTGGCCCCCAAGAAGTTTTTAATGGGCATTCAATTACCATTGTTTCTTATGGTGTGGTCCACCTGAGATTTTGGTCTACCTCATTTTTGGGCTCATCCCTAAAATATGCTAGCAAAATGGATGGACGGCGTGGATAAAACACATACATTATGGTGGGGCCACAAATCCTTTCCAACACCGACTCGTACTGACGTGGGTATTGGAGGAGTCACTACCAACTCTGAGTGCCTGTGGCAAACTGCTTATTAGGGCCATGTACCAGAAACTGAACGCCTTCGGGCTACCACAGCTTCTAGGACCATACCATCTTTTCCTACCAATATGCCACTTACATAGTCCATCGGTACCATGAAAAAGGTAGGGCCTACCAAGAAAACCACACTTATCAAAAATCTATCCGATCCACTCACTAGGTTGGACACACTTGTACTTTGAGTCATATCATCGGTTGTCCATCTATTCCAACAGTGTGGCTCATCTGATTATTAGACCGACTTCATTTTCGTGCCAGGTGATATTTGTTGGAATGATGGCCATTAACGCCCTGCTATCAATTACAAGTTTCAAATGAATATTTGGAGGTGAAATAAACACTCTAATTTCCATTAACGAATGAAATGCCCGTTTAGGATTTAGGTCTACCAAAGGTTTTTCAAAAAACCATGAAATTCATCTGACAAGCACAACAAATCAACGGCCATTTTCATAACTTAGTAGCAATTAGCAATCACCAATCCCATGACACCAATCTCCTCCTTCCACGATCCTATGGTTAGAAATGGGAATGTGTTCAAATAAAAAATTTGATACTCTGGCAGTGTGACGGTTAGTATGTGGGTGCCAAGGCCCTGTTTGGTAGGGGCCTAAAATGAGTTCATCCCATTTTAGTTAATCATAATTTCCTTGAACTCCAATTAGATGAATTCATTTTTAGGCGTCTACGGAATGAGCCAGAAGTGTTTTCTTGGGGTTTGTTATTGCCTGGGATTTTCTGCGTAAAATCACGAGGAAAAAAATCGCCCAGATTGACTGCCATTGTTGTCAATTGAGCTTGATCTTCCTCTCTTCACTCTCCTCAATCCAAGCATTGACTGCTAGATTTTTGTAAACTCATAGTGAAGGTAGGGAACTAGGACTTCTCCTTGTATAGATGCCTCAAGGGCCCATTTGGATGCACTCTCAAAAGGAGTGTTTGATGCCAAATATGTTGTTTTAAGCCAAACCCCAGTTACTTCTAAAACCAGCTGAGTCAACTGGCAAAATTGCAGGAAGCCCTTGTTTGTGGGAGTTGCATCCAAACAGGCATCAAACGACGCTAACCTATCAAGTGTGCATTCCTCTTTTCGTATCCATCTGTTTAAGGGCTCCCATACTTGACTGATTCATGGACATGACACACGCGAGTATGTGACAGATGCACTAGCCCAGTCATGTTTACATGTCACAACTAGAAGTGGGCCCCATCAGTATGCCCATTCCCTAACCTAACGGTTTTGATTCGATCCAGTTTTACTCACTGTGTGATTTATGAATGACCTGAAACAAATAACTCTTACATTCTCCAACAATAGTTGTGCAGGTATGAATTTAATTCAGTTGAAGTTTTATATTTGAATCCTATTTATATACAAACACACACATACACAAATATGTTTTAGTCAAATCTTTAATTTTACTTTAGATGTTTCTCTTCTCTATCAATCCTTGTAAGTAATGAAACTACTAAAGAATGGAAGGGGGGAAAATACAGGAAAAACATCCGTCACATGGTTTGGAACAAAGCCTAGGGTGAACATCATGGATCCAGAACTGATAAAGGAAGTCCTTTCGAATAAGTTTGGCCACTATGCAAAGCCAAAGCCGACTTCATTTGGGAAGCAGTTAGTGGCTGGGCTCGTGACCCACGAAGGTGAAAAATGGGCTAAACATAGGAGAATCATCAACCCTGCCTTCCATGTAGAGAAGTTGAAAGTAAGCACCGACAACTTCTTTCTCAGAAATCAAAGGCTACTCATGAATCCCCATGTGTGCCATGCAAATGCGGGACCTGAGCTGTTCCTCAACTGGACCCCA
>JAJHSJ010000005.1:14331019-14391596 GCA_021015155.1 Magnolia officinalis
TATTTGAAGCCCATATGATGAGGTCTGACTTGATGTGCCAAGGCCCGCTATGATTCATTTGAGGCCCTTTGTTACGACTCATGTAATGAGGCCCATTGTGATGTATAAGAGGCCCATGAGATGCGGCCCATTGCAATGTGAAAGGCCCATACAATGCACCCACTTGATGTATATCTGGCCCCTATGTAAGGCCATGGGCCCACCATACGTTTGGCTCTATGAGGGCCACTCCTTGGGAGCAATGTTGGTTAAATAGCCACATTGTTGGGCAATGATGGTTTAATGTCTACATTGTGACCTTCTCTTAGGCCTTGTTCGGCTGATTCCGATTGTCGATATCGATTCCGATTATCGAGGCCGATTCTGATTGTTGAGGCCGATTATCGAAGCCAATTCCGATTGTTGATACTGATTCTGATTGTCGAGGCCGATTCCGATTGTCGAGGCTGATTATTGAGACTGATTCTGATTTCGATTGTCGAGGCCAATTCTGATTGTCGATACCGATTCCGATTACGTAACGTCCCGTCCAACCAGCACAGTGTCCTGGGGTGTCCACGTAGGATTTGTCGCAGGACCGTTAGCTTAAGCCACTCGTGGTGGGATACCATAAATAAAATCATCTAAGATTAAACCAATTTAGTAGACCAGACTGACCATGATAGGGCTTAGTGTGGGCCACCAAGCCAGATGGTTATTTGCACTTAAAAGACGGCTCGTGCAGGCCGTATAGCGACCGAGGATGGTCGGAAAAATTTAAAACTTGGTGTGGCCGTTGGTCTCACTGGGCTTGAAGGCCATCGCGGACCGCAGCCCCAGCAGACGCCTAGAAGTGGGATCTGGCATAGACCCAATGCACCCCACCAATGCCAGAAATTAAGATCTGGCACTTGTCAATGAAATTGAAATGTGAGACATTCCAGCCGTTGAATTTCTTTCGAATTTACAGTGACGGTTTGATATATTTTTCAACGCCCATTCACTAAATCTGGGGCCCGATCGTGGCACGGTGACCGTTGATCACAAATCGGACCCGTGCGATCAAACCCTATATCTGATCACTCTCAAATTTTGCACGGTCCTTCATCGGGCCATGGATCACCTAACCCATAAGTTTTATGGCCAGAGGACCACCAGAACCATTCCAATCACCGAAATGGGCCCCATAGGGCCACTTAAAGGTCGGAAACGCCTTCTCAGATCATATATCCGTTCATCCGTTCATCCTCAATTTTTACATGGACCCTAGTCGGGTCATAAGACACCTACATGCCGAATTTGGTGGCCTGAGGAGTGTTAGGGCCACCCCACCACCAATAAGAGTCACATAGGTCTATTTTGGAAATTATGGAAGATTGGGGCCAAAGGGGCCAAGTCTAGAGAATAAAGCCCTAAGGCCCTCTTTCTCATAACCCTTCTCCATTTTCCAACAACAAGCTCCCTCTCTCCCTCACCACTTCCTCCAACCTCCAACCACCAATCTCTCTTTCTCATAACTCTTCTCCATTTTCCAACAACTAAGCTCTTTCTCAAATTCTTTACAATCTCCAACAACCCATCTCTCTCCCTCATAAACTCCCACCATCTCCAACGACCAGGAGAGTAAAGAGAGGGTGAAGGTAATTTGGTGGACCCTAAATCAAGGTGGGGCCCTAGGAATCAATTCACAACCTCTTACATCTTCTCTCCAAGGAGGATTCCTCATACGCGGCCGTCCTTCGTCCCGTTGAGCATCTAGGTAAGATCCATCTCTAAGCTTCCTTGAAACCCTTGTGATAAAGGGGATTTGCATGGGAATCTAACATGTGATGTTGCTCCTAGGATTCCGACCGTTCTACACCAAGGTCCACATCTCCTAGGTCATCCCCGAGTCTCCAACAAATCCAAAGGTGCGAACTATTATTCTTAGGTGGCCTAGCACCAATTTCAATACGAGTTTAATGATTTTGATTGCTCGGATGTTATATTTGTACGTCTAGAGAGACCCTAGGAATTGTAGCTTGGTGGGATTGTATGGATATGCTTGCTTGATTCTCTCATGATTTGGATCTCATGCTCACATGGTTTGTGAATGGATGATTTCATGCTCATGCATTTTGATTTCTTGGATGATTACATGCTCATGCATTTTTGACTTCTTGGATGATTACATGCTCATGCATTTACTACTTCTCCATGCTTGTTGCTTCGTAGTGTGTATGATCTCATTACTCTTGTGCAAGTGATTTCTCAAGATGTAGGAAGTGCATTACCTTCCTCACAAACCCACACACTCACACACGCACTAAATTTTCATGATTGCTTGCTATGAATGTTTTGATTCATCATGACTGAGATGCATAGGTATGATGTTGATATGTTAATCGATAGCTTGTATAGATGACTGGTTATGGATCACCCTCACACCTGTGGGTTGGTCAGGAACATGAGAAGTGACGGTAGTCCCATCGGTAGGACTATGCTAGGGTTAAACCCGTGGGTTGGGGCGAGTGCAATCGGGTGGCTGTAGTTCGACTACATGGGTCTCTTGTGCCCGAGGTCACTCGTCTCACACTCGCTTGACTCGTGCAGTCTAGCCTACTATTTGACTAACCCTGTTTGTTAACCCTGTGTGCTCACCTATGTATGGAACCTGAACCACCCTACAACCGTTGCAGCCCATCGAAAATCCACTTAAAATGGGTCCACAGTCTCGTGAGCCGGGCATGGTGGAATGGGACACTGTGTCCGAGCTTGAGAAAGGCTGGGGTACCGCGCTTCCCCGTAGTGACCGCGACAGATCCCTTTCCTATCGGTACTCCTCATGTGCTTGGAGTCGGGAATGAGGACCCCGACGGGATCACAGACCGCGGGGACTCGACCTCACGCGTTGATGGGGCCTTAGCCTCGCAATCAGCTTAGGGCATTAATACGTAGGGTGAATCAGAATCTCCAACTTGCTGGATGAATGAACTTAACTAATAACTCGGCTAACACGATCACATTGCATCGCACTAGTTAGGGTGGCGACTCGGAAGTTGAGGTCACACTGAGGAAGTGTTAACATATGTGATCGTAGAAGTAGTCGCTTGAGGGAGTGTTGTGGCGAGGGCATGCATCATATCATCGCATTGCATGCGCATTTAATAAGGGTTATAGTTGTTGCTGATTAACTGCTTTTCATTAAATTCCTATTATAATTTATGTCTGTTACAACTTAAGATTAATAATTCACACTGAGTTGATCACTCACTCCCACTCTGGGATGGTGTTTTAAAACACCAACCAGACTCTCTCATAGATGCAGGGGATGCAGAGCAGCTGGAGCGTGGCGATGCTACCCTCGACGTGGAGGAAGAGCTATCATATTTCCAACTGATGGATGGCTCTCAGTCAGCTGGAGAGGCAGGATCGGACCACTGAGCTGTGGGCTCAGTCCCATTCTTTTGGACATCTTATTCTTTTAAGGTTTTGTCGGGTGGCGCCATGTGCCCTCTATTCTTTTGGACATGTATATAGATATTTATGTTGTCTTCTTCTATTTCAGTAAACGTGTGGTTGTGCTTCATGTTCCAGGTTGTTCCAAATGGTGCAATTAATTTGACTAATCATAAAACCATAAATGTATGATAGGTGACCCCGAAAACTCGGGTGTTGAGTACTTACCCGACCCCCGATTTTCAGGGCGTTACAGATTGTCGAGGCCGGATATCGAGGCCGATTGTCGAGGCCCGATTTGATGTATATGCGGCCTGTGTTTGAGGCCCGTTGTGATGTGTATTAAGCTCTTGAGTAAGGCCCATGGTGTTGTATATTTGGCCCTTGTGTGAGGTCATGGTCCACTATATAGCTGGCTCTATGTAGGCTGTCATTCCTGGGGGCAATGTTGTTAAATGTCCACATTATCGAGGTTGATTGTTGATGTCGGTTATTGATACCGATTATGAGTATGTGACAGCATAGCATCATGATACATGCCCATACGCATCATCTGCATGTTTGTTATGAGATGTTGTTTGCCATTACATATGTCATTGGGCAGGTTGTTATGAGACTCCCAGATAGGCGGAGGTTATCTCACATGAGCGTACGATATTCGCAGGATTGATGTATGAATGGATTATATGACTCATGCACCTTGCATTGTGTGTTGTGATTACTGTACGCCCTAGTGACATCAGGGTCGTAGCCTCCAGGGGCATATTATGGATGGCCAGATAGGACACCAAAAATATGTTATTAGCATCGGGCTACCATAGATGGCCCTGGGTGAAAATCCCAAAACTCTCTTGATACTAGAGGACGCCCCAACGTCGAGACCGAGTGGATATCTATGAGCACATGAGGGTCGTATACCAGTAGGCCGCGTCTCCCACTATGTCGTGGTCAGTTGGGAGGGAGTGTGGCCTTACCCGCCTGAGGGAGTAGGCATAGCTAGGTTGAGTTTGAACAGTTCCTAAATGGGTCCGCTATCGACGAGTCGGGCCGATATTGGTAGGCGGGTAGTGAGGTCTCTTCAACTTACCCAATTGTATTGTGCACTTGATGGGGCGGCAAGCTGGCGTAGAGTGTATTAGACTCCGATGATGATCCCAGAGATGTACAGTACTAATTTGTGGAGCAGGAGTTACATACTCATTCATTCATTCATTCACTATCCATTCGGGCTGGTTGTGGCAACTATTTGTTACGTGTATCTTCGCAATGGCCAGGATTTCGGTTGGGGCGCGCGACTAACCTCAGATTAGAAGTTTACCACATTGAGTTTGATTATCCAAATTTAGGTATGTGACTGGTTTGGATAGAAGTCCTTTGTTGTGGACCCCGTAGCCTGCGATACTACGTACTATCATACCGAGTTCATACTCTAGCTTGATCATTTCATTCGCATCACATATTGCATTGCACCCTCAACACATAGTATTTGGCTTACTATCTCCACATTGCATAGTTTATTTATATTGCTTCTTTAGTATATAATATTGGTTTATTATATTTTTGCATCGCATAGCATGGATAAGGCTGATGGTATTTAGGGGCCTATCAGCATGTTTTTGCATTATTCTGATATTATATAATTTATAGGCTTGTCAGCATTTCCGCTCACTTTGATTACTCTGATATTTCTTACTTGGCACTTACCTTGTGCACACACTTTCACCACCCACTAAGCTTTCTATAAGCTTATGCACGATAGATGCGTGTAGGTGGCGTTAGATTGCAGCAGCGTTGAGCTTGGAGCATGCAGCGGACCTCTGGAGCTTTGATTTTTGATATATGTATTTTCCTTTCAACATTGTATTCAAATGATTATATTAGTGGATATGTGATGATGATGTTGCCTTTGTAATTTGAGTAAACTTGTGGTTATGCTTCTTACGAGATAAATGTACGTTGAAAAATCCTCCTCGTGTGATCCCAGGATCGGAATTTGGCGTATGGGCACTAGGAGCCGAGAATGGGATACTATGGAGGCTATCGGCACTGGATTCGGCAATCGAAAATTTTGTGAGCCCAGTTTTCGAGTTTGGGGCGTGACATAAAGTCAATTCTGTTATACTGACATCACGTTCTGATGAGAAGAAATTTGACATGAAGACGTCTTGCATCTGCTCCCAAGTTCGCATCAATCCTGGTGCTAAACTGGAATACCATCGAAATGCCTTGCTTGTCAAAGAGGAACCGAACAATCGAAAGCAGTATTGTTGCACTGTAGAGAAATTTCTCATTGCTTGTGATGAAGTGCATGAGGTGTTCCTCCAGCGATCCATCTCCGTTGAATTTTTGAAAGTCGGGATACTTGAAATTGACCAGAAAAGGAATATCTTCCACTACGATGTTTCGATATCTGAATCTCCCGGTGTTCCCGCGCTCTCTTTCCATTCTAACGGCTTCTTCGACTACTTGTCGTACTTCCTCTTGAGTTATTACCCTTGCTACGGGAGCAAACCCGAGTGATCCTACTCTTGATGGCTGAGAACCTTCAGGTCGCTGTTCTTGCTCATTCATTGCGGCCATCATTGGAGGGACTGCGATTCTAGCCACATTGTGTGCTAAAGTAGCCAAGGCTTCTTGAAGACTTTTACATTCTTCCATCAGTGTCCTTTGTGCTAGAGTAGCCAGGGCTTCTCGAAGACTTTTACGTTCTTCCATTAGTGTATGCTAGAGTAGCCGGGGCTTCTCGAAGACTTTTACATTCTTCCATTAGTGTATGATAGAGTAGCCAGGGCTTCTCGAAGACTTTTATATTCTTCCATCAGTGTCCTTTTGTGCTTTTGCCATGTCGGTTATGCAATCTTCAATAGTCGGCTGTGAACCTTGATTGGTTCCTTCCATGCATACGGCAGCTTCTGCATTGTCCGAAGAGGCAATTGTAGGAGTAGAGTATCTAGGAGTGATGGGGCTTATTAAAAGAGAGGCTCCACTTAAATCTTCCGTACTCCCACAGAATTCGGCCGACTAGGATGTTTCTTACTGAGGTGTATTTTTGAGGTGAAACAGAGACTGTATTGTTCATTGGTGATTTGCCCTTCTCTTTCTTGTTCATCGGGCCTTTGCAATAGGCAGTGCTAGGAGATCATGTGATGTTAGAGAGGGAAGGGATTTCCCTGGGTACAGAGCTAGAGGGGCAAGTTCAAGATTATTTCTGCCTGTATTTTGCATCACTGGTCCCCTAACTTTACCTGGGGATGCATTTATCCTGGCAATTGCTGCATTTGACTCTCATTCTTCGACAATACAATACCAGAAACCCAACATTATCATCTTTTCTCTGTAGCTAGTGGCGAAGCGGATATGACTCGGCCATAACTCGCGGCTTATCATTTTTGTTTACAATAGATTGGGCTTCATGACCTGTCAGCTAATTTGTTGCATATTCCACCACAAATCCGGTCGCAGTGAAGTAGAAATTCACCTTTTTTGTTAGGTTTGTCATTGATCGTAACTCGCAGTTTTATCTTCTTACCTTCAGGCAAAATATAAAATTGCAATTAGTATGCGAATGATAAAACATTCTATCTTAGAGATGAAGGGGAGGATGTTCCCGTTGAGAGTCGCCATTTTTGCGTCAATAAGACGCCAAACTACGATAAAAGTTCTCGTAACCTCCTCAATGTTAATCTTAAATATAAGATAGATCCCCAACAGAGTCGCCATTTTATTTCGACAAGAAACAAATTAATGCATTTGATTTGGGAGATTATCTTATTTGATCATAACAAAGAGCGTGTATAGAGAACAATCATCATATTCATTCATACTGAGTTCATTTACATCCTCTAATTTCCCTCGATTTTGAGATAGATTATTCAGAATACAGAAATTGAAAGAGTTTGAATATCAAATCCGGCAACATTTCGGCTCGTGATTTAGTCATCTCATTGAGAGGAATGTTGTGCAGATTTTATCATCTGATATCTCTTTCTTGAGCTTATGTTCCTTTACAAAAGGAAGATCGAAAATTGAATTCTCCCTTCTTTCTCCTCTCGATACCTTCAGACTTCTTTTCTTCTCTGGAGCTCTGATTTTCTTCAGAATCTTCGATGTGTGCAAACGAGAAGGGAAGTGGGGTATTTATAGGCCTCACACGTGTGAATCCTCGATTTTATGTCATGGGGACTACCTTCTATCAAATCTCGTCCGTCCAATCATTCTGACTGACTTTCCACTATGCAGGTGTGCGCAATTGTCGAAAACCCTTTGCCCAGTCCCGCACAATCACTATGGTTTGCACAGGTCTGCACAAACACCATGAACTTCGTTCTTTTCTTCATTTTCTTCTCATACATCTTCTTTTAATTTCCCTTTTTGATTTATTATTGATCCTTCATTTTTAAGCATCAACACACACTATATTATACGTTGGCCTAGCATCCATAAAATACAGTGTGTAACATCTATTTGATTGCTTATGTTATCATTGATCAACCTAAAACCAATTTTCATGGGCATACATGCTAGTTTTGAATTTTTCTCTTTAACCTTTTTAAAATTTCTTGAGCATACTTTTGCCGACAAATAAAATATATATTATCTATCTAATTTACCTCAACCCTGGTCAAATAATAAACCATGAGATTTATGTCCATAATATCAAATTCATAAACCATAGCCTTCTTAAACCATTCATGACAAAGTCACTTCTTACTAAGATTAATTAGTTCATCAATATACAGAAATATCCATAATTCATCAGCATGCGCGGTATGCTTGACACAAATAGCGTACTCCTTGGCCCACTTGAATTTTGGACACAGATAGCATGCTACTCGACCCACTTAGGCCCTGTTTGGGCAGCTGTATTAGAAGGGATTAGGTGGGATTGTATTCAAAAAAACATCATTATTACCCATGGCAGGGGTTGTCCCCTGATTCCATGGGATTAGATTAATGCTCTGCTTTGTTGGTAATACGGTGGTACATTGAATGGATATACCCACCATCATTTGAAATTATCGGAATAACATATGTATTATATCTAAACCGTTCATTTGTTTTGTAACCTCATTTTATGGTATGGGGCCGAAATGAGGTAGATCCAAAACTTATGTGGCCCCAAAGAAGTTTTCAACGGTAGTATTCAATCCTCATTGCTTTCAGTGGTGGGTCCACTTGAGCTTTAAAATTGCCTGATTTTTGGCCATGCTTTAAAATAATCTCAAAAAATGGGTGGACGGTGTGGATATAGCTCACACATCAGGGTGGGACCTACACAACTTGCTAGCATTGAGTGAAATTGGCACAGGACCCAATGTAACTCCATCCGATCTAATTCCAAGCTTTGCCAAACATGGAGTGGAATTGGCACGGAACCGGATGAATCCAATCCCACCTAATCCCTTATAATTCCGTTGCCCAAACAGGGCCTTAGAGTTTTGGACATATCCGGTGTTTTGGCTTATCCTGATGAGCTGACGTAAGGGATGATGAAGGTGGACGCTGATTGCGTCCTACCCCACCCGGATACTAATCAATCCCGGCAGGGCTCTGTGGGCCCCACCGTGATCTAAGTGTTTTATCCATGCCGTTAAATTATTTTTTCAGATAATTTTAAAACGTGGACCAAAAAATGAGGCAGGTCCAAGGCTCAAGTGGACCACAAAGTGGGGATTGAACTTCCACCATTAAAAACTTCTTGGGAGCCGGAGAAGTTCCGGATCAAGCTGATATTTGTGTTTTCACTTCATCCACGTCTACATGACATTATGAATAGGTTGTATGGTAAAAAAACATCACGTTGGCACTTAAAAAGGTTTCAACGGTGGGTGTCATTATCATTGCAGGTTCCTTTGGTGTGGTCCAGTTAAGCCTTGGACCTGCCTCATATTTTTGGTTTCCATGGTAAAATTATCTGAAAAAAGTGTTAAACGGCGTGGATAAAACACTTAGATCACAGTGCGGCCCATAGATCCCTGCCCGGACGGATTTCTGTCCGGGTGGGGGTAGGACGCAATCCGCGTCCGAGGTTATCACAAACAGCGTGGTTGGTCGAACATGAAATTGCGTCAATGCCACGGAAGCGGATAGGCTGGTGCACCTCACACCAGCTATATACCTGATTTATTGACGTCAGCATGTTCCGTGGGTCCGATCATGAGTTATGTGTTATATCCAAACCGTTCATCCATTTGGCGAGCTCATCGTAAGGTTTGAGACGAAAACTAAAATAGATCTAAATATCAAATGTAGCACACCGCAAAAATAAAGTGAGAGATTGAACATCTACCATTGAAACCCTTTTTGGGGTCACAGAAGTTTTTTATCAATATCAAATTTATTTATTTTTCCTCTTATTCAGGTCCTCGTGATCTCATGAATAGATTGGATGGAAAATAAATATTATAGCAGGTTCTAAAAAGTTTTTAACGGTGAAAATTATTATCACTGATGCTATTTATGGTGTGGTCCATAGTATCTTTGGATATGATTCGTTTTTTGAATAATACTCTAAAATGATCTTTAAAAATAGATAAACGGTGTAGATATAATAAATACATCACCGTGGGCCCATAAAACTTTGATCTCCTTTGAACCGTTCGTACAACTCGGCGCTCGAGGAGTGTCAGTGCTCGTCCTCGCACGACACGTACCCAGAGCAGCTATATACAGCTGGTGTGTAGTTCACCAGCCAATCCGCTTCCCGAACCCACGCACCATCGCTTTTTAACTCACGGCTCTCTCCCTCGCTCTCTAACTAGTATTTCGCACTTCCAAGGTTGAAGGGCTTTTTAGGAGAGAGAGAGATGGAAGTATATCTGTCGAATTTGCTTGTAATCGCTGGTGTTTTGATCCTACCATGGGTTTGGAAGGTATTCAACTACGTTTGGTGGAGACCCAAAATGCTGGAGAGGACTCTGAAGAAGCAAGGCATCCATGGCCCACCCTACAAACTCCTCTCTGGGAATAACGTCGATAATTTCAGGGCGTTGAAGGAAGCACAAGCCAAACCCATGTGCCTGTCTCACGAGATCGTGCCACGTGTCGCCCCCTTCCATCTTCAGACGGTGCAGAATTATGGTATTTGTTTTTTTTTTTTTTTTTTTTTAAAAAAAAAAAAATTAGTTTCAGTTCCGTGAAAATATAGGCTTGCTACTCTCTGTAAATTAATGGAAAGTTAGTAAGAGGACTGATCACGTACATGCAAACGGTACCACAAGTTGTGGTACCGTACCATCTTTTCCCGGCAACATGACACTTCTGTAGGAAATCAGATCCATTAAAATGGTAGGCCCCACTCTGAAAATTAATTAGGATGATCAGATAGCTGGCTAGGTGGGACAAAACTGTATGTTGAATCAGACCATTGGTTGTGCATTTATTCCAACTGCGTGGCCCACCTAATGAGAAAAATGGTCTGATTTTTTCTCCAAGTGATCCACATGACGGTGCCTCTCTTTTTCATGGAACGGATTTCTACAAAGTGGTATGTCGGCAGGAAAGATGGCGCGGTACCACCAGTTGTGGTGCCTTGCTTATATGTGGTCAGTTCTTAATTGGTAAATCGATTCGAGTGGATCGAGGCGAAAGTGGACTTGTCTACCGCGGACGCGGATGTGTAGACAGTGATGTCCTCTCCCCCTTTTACCGTGGTGTGAAGACTCTGTGGGGCCCACCATGATGAATGTGTTTTATCCACACCGTCCATCCGTTGTTCCAGCGCATTTTAGGGCATGATCCCAAAATTGAAGCATATCCAAAGATCAAGTGGACCATACCACAGAAAACTGTTAGGGTGCGACTTCAGTGGGTTTGTGGATCCCTGTGGGGCCACCCTGATGTATGTGCCTTACATCGATGCTGTTCATCTATTTTAACAGATCATTTAGGGCTTGATCCCAAAAATGAAGCAGATCCATATTTAAGGTGGACCATACCACAGGGAACAGTGGTGATTGAATACCCACCGGGCCACCACTAAAAAATTCTTGGGGGCCTCTGGAAAGTTTATTTTCCACATAAATATTAGCTTGATCCAAAACTTTTGGGGCCCACAAGACGTTTTTAATGGTCAATCACCACTGTTTCCTGTGGTGTGGTCCACCTTAGACTTGGATCTGCTTTATTTTTTTTATCATGCCATAAAAAGACCTGTTAAAACAGGTGGACGGCATGGATGTAAGGCACATTCATCAGGGTGGGCCCCATGGTCAGGGATCCAGCCACCTCGATGGATCCAAGGATCCACCGAAGTCGCACCCAAACTGTTAATGACATCCATTGTTGAAACCTTCCTAGGGTCCACATTGATATTTATTTGTTTTTTAAGAGGTAATGATGTTTATTTCTCATCCAACTTATTCATAAGGTCATATAGACCTACATGAAGGTAAAATGAAAATATCATATTGATCCAGCACTTTTGTTGCCCCCAAGAAGTTTTCAACTATAGGCATTCAATTCCCACGGCTTCCCATGCTGTGGTCACTTGAGCTGTTGAGATACTTCAATTTTGGTCTCACACCTTGAAGTGGAGCAGGCCGCAGACCTATTCTTGAACCAGATGGATCGAAAAAAGCCCGAATGGAAGCGCGTGTAATCCATCAGATTTGGGCTCACTCTTACGTGGGGCATGATGTAATTGGGCCCCAGGCATGTCCGAATCAGAGAAATTCATTTCAGATTGAGAAAAAATGCCGTTTAAAGTGCAAATTGTAAATCAACCATAACTTTTGATCCGAAATGAGTTACAGGATGCACAACCTATGAATTTCAACTAAAATTTCATTCTGGGGCCAACCAACTCTCATAAGTATGTCGTGTCGCTCCGTTTTCATGAGAAAACGACTCCTTCCTACTCAAGTCTCCCATTTTTTGGAAGACTTACTATTAGTAAGTTTTATGTTGGACATAACTTTTTATTCTTACAGTTTTAATATTTGGTGTCTTGTTAGGATTTGCTTCTTATCATGTCAGAAATCATCATGCATGGTTAATAAGAACTTTCTATTTTTAGTAAGAATGTTTCGGTGTATTTGCACTAGGACTCTTAATTAGGATTTCCTTTTATTATTAAAGCTTTGTAATCCCGGTTGAGAAATAGATTTCAATAAAGTATTTTGAATTTTCTTAACTCTGGTGAATTCAAAAGCCATTACGCCTTGTGGATTCAAGGTCTTATTCACTAGAAGAAGATGGTGATCTTTCTCTTTATCCCTTCACGCTCTTCCCTACGTCACGCCCTAAATTGAAAAACTAATGAACTGTGTGGATTAAACAAATACATCACAATGGGCCCCATGAATTCTTCACACCACAGGTAAAGGGTGGTGAGCGCCTCATTTCACAATCCATGTACATCCACCACAAACTCGGATTCGGTAGTGACCCTTCCAGTATTGGTTAGTGTTGGAAGAGCTTTGCGGGCCCCACCATGATGTGTGCATTTTATTCACGCTGTCCATCAATTTTGTTAGTGCATTTTAGGGCATGAGCCCAAAAATGAGGTAGATACAAATCTCAGGTGGACTACACCATAGGAAATATTTGTGATTGAATGCCTAACATTAAAACTTCCAAGGACCCATGTAGTGTTTATTTGCCATCCAACCTATTGATCAGGTCACAAAAACCTAGATGAAGGGAAAACACAAATATCAGTTTCATCCAAAACTTTTGTGGCCCCCAAGAAGTTTTTAATGGGGGGCATTCAATTACCATTGTTTCTTATGGTGTGGTCCACCTGAGATTTTGATCTACCTCATTTTTGGGCTCATTCCCTAAAATATGCTAGCAAAATGGATGGACGGCGTGGATAAAACACATACATCATGGTGGGGCCCACAAATCCTTTCCAACACTGACTGGTACTGACGTGGGTACTGGAGGAGTCACTACCAACTCTGAGTGCCTGTGGCAAACTGCTTATTGGGGCCATGTACCAGAAATTGAATGCCTTCAGGCTACCACAGCTTCTAGGACCATACCATCTTTTCCTATCAATATGCCACTTACATAGTCCATCGGTACCATGAAAAAGGTAAGGCCTACCAAGAAAACCACAATTATCAAAAATCAATCCGCTCCACTCACTAGGTTGGACACACTTATACTTTGAGTCATATCATCGGTTGTCCATCTATTCCAACAGTGTGTCTCATCTGATTATTAGACTTCCTGCTATCAGTTACAAGTTTCAAATGAATATTTGGAGATGAAATAAACACTCTAATTTCCATTAAGGAATGAAATGCCCATTTAGGATTTAGGTCTACCAAAGGTTTTCACAAAACCATGAAAATCATCTGACAAGCACAACAAATCAAGGGCCATTTTCATAACTTAGTAGCAATTAGCAATCACCAATCCCATGACACCAATCTCCTCCTTCCACGATCCTATGGTTAGAAATGGGAATGTGTTCAAATAAAAAATTTGATACTCTGGCAGTGTGACGGTTAGTATGTGGGTGCCAAGGCCCTGTTTGGTAGGGGCCTAAAATGAGTTCATCCCATTTTAGTTAATCATAATTTCCTTGAACTCCAATTAGATGAATTCATTTTTAGGCGTCTACGGAATGAGCCAGAAGTGTTTTCTTGGGGTTTGTTATTGCCCGGGATTTTCTGCGTAAAATCATGACGAAAAAAATCACCCAGATTGACTGCCATTGTTGTCGATTGAGCTTGATCTTCCTCTCTTCACTCTCCTCAATCCAAGCATTGACTGCTAGATTTTTGTAAACTCATAGTGACGGTAGGGAAGTAGGACTTCTCCTTGTTTAGATGCCTCAAGAGCCTGTTTGGATGCACTCTCAAAAGGAGTGTTTGATGCCAAAAATGTTGTTTTAAGCCAAACCCCAGTTACTTCTAAAACCAGCTGAGTCAACTGGCAAAATAGCAGGAAACCCTTGTTTGTGGGAGTTGCATCCAAACAGGCACCAAACGACCCTAACCTATCAAGTGTGCATTCCTCTTTTAGTATCCATGTGTTTAAGGGCTCCCATACTTGACTGATTCATGGACATGACACACGCGAGTATGTGACAGATGCATCAGCCCGGTCATGTTTACACGTCACAACTAGAAGTGGGCCCCATCAGTATGCCCATTCCCTAACCTAACGGTTTTGATTCGATCCAGTTTTACTCCGTGTGATCTATGACTGGCCTGAAACAAATAACTCTTACATTCTCCCACTATAGTTATGCAGGTATGAATTTAATTGTTTCAGTTGAAGTTTTATATTTGAATCCTATTTATATACAAACACACATATACACAAATATTTTTTAGTCAAATCTTTAATTTTACTTTAGATGTTTCTCTTCTCTATCAATCCTTATAAGTAATGAAACTACTAAAGAATGGAAGGGGGAAAAATACAGGAAAAACATCCGTCACATGGTTTGGAACAAAGCCTAGGGTGAACATCATGGATCCAGAACTGATAAAGGAAGTCCTTTCGAATAAGTTTGGCCACTTTGCAAACCCAAAGCAGACTTCATTTGGGAAGCAGTTATTGGGTGGGCTCCTGATCCTCGATGGCGAAAAATGGGCTAAACATAGGAGAATCATCAACCCTGCCTTCCATGTAGAGAAGTTGAAAGTAAGCACCCAGGACTTCTTTCTCAGAAATCAAAGGCTACTCACGAATCCCCATGTGTGCCACTCAAATGCGGGACCAGAGCTGTTCATCAAGTGGACCCTACTGCGATTGTACTGTGGTTCAAAATTTGGGTGGATTGACTGCACATGTAGGACAGAAGTGGATGATTAGAACACAGGTGTGAATCATCTAATCAGCAGACACACCTGACGAACGGCTCTGATCTTGCACTTAATTGTGGCACAGCTCCTTTTTCTTTTTTTTTTTCTTTCTTTAAATGACACAATACCGGTCAATTTTCATTCTATAAGGTGATGCCTATTTATGAATGGATTTCTGTTTCTTGTCGGATATAGCGGATGTTACCAGCATTCTCTGCAAGTTGCAGTGAATTGGTCAGCAAATGGGAGCAGTGGGTTGGTTCTGAAGAATCCCGTGAATTAGATGTGTGGCCCGACCTCCAGGCCTTAACAGGAGACGTTATCTCACGGTCTGGGTTTGGTAGCAGCTACAAAGAAGGGAGGCGGGTTTTCCAACTCCTAACAGAACAGGCAGAGCTTGTTATGCAGGCTGTTCACAGGGCATACATCCCTGGTTATCAGTGTGTTCTCACTTCTCCCCTTGCTTTCTTGCTTTCATTTCCTTCTTTTTTTCCTTTTTCTTCTTCTGTTTGCTGCATCTTTCTCTTTAGTGTTTGGATAGACAGAATCCAGAATGAGGAAATGGAAAATCCCTACGGAACCCTTAGGGAATGCAAAACCTAAAAATCCAACCAACTGGAATTCTGTTATTTGGAGTTTTGTTTTAAGTGTAAATGTTAAAAGGTCAACAGTTGAACAGTGAGACCCATCTCTGGTTTCTCAAACAGAAGAAACCATCTCATAAGTGGAGGTTGGAGTACTTCTCAGCACATTTCCACTTAAACAAAGGTGTGTTTGGAAGCTCAACTGAATTGAATCACAATGATTAAGCTCATTCAAGTGGAAAAGATGGTGTTTCCTACTACCCACTTTGAGGAAGTAGCCCTCAAATAGCCATTGCATTGCTTTCAAGTCCAACTTGAATGTTACATGATTGCAATTTCAACCACGCACCTCAAGATGCAAAATGAGGAAGGGCATCTCAATTAAGACAGTTCCACTTTGCTAAACTAATCATTGCATTTCAATTCAATAGTGCATCCAAACAGAACCTAAATCAATTCTCGAAAAAGCGATCTGCACACCAACATCTAGATTAATGTATGCCTTTTTAAAGACATTTCTGCTTGATTTCAGTTGATTTAGGTATTAGTACAACTTAAAATCCTATTTAGGATGGCTGAGGTGCGTTACTTTTCATTACCCATTTATCCCATTAGACTGGGGGATGCCCATGGACCTACTTCTGACCATATGTAGGGTTCCAATTGTTAATTCCACCATCAATTGAAATCTGTGTTTTGATGCACTAAGGAATTGAATTGCAATAATCAGTTCCATAAAGTGGAAATACAGTTATCTTGCCTGGTATTCATATCAAGGAACTGGGCTCCACAGTGCAATTTAGTTACTTTGAAGGTAGCCTTGAAAGGAACATAACTACAATTTGACTGCTGCTTCTGATTATTACAATTTGGACATTCCTTCAGTCCTGAACCAATTATAGCAATTCAGTTCAACTGTTCATCAAAATGCAGCCTTAAAAATTTCCAATAAATTCCATACCTGAGAAAAGGAAGTGATATAAAGGAACTGAAATCAGAGACCCAAATGATATCTTACCATAAATTCCAAAACTAGAGATCCAAATGATAGTTCATATAAATTCCATGTAATGTGCACTATCAAACTGCAGGTTTTTTCCCACAAAAGACAACCTGAGGAGAAAGGAAATAGACAGAGAAGTGCGAGCTATTATGAGAAGTATGATTGAGAAGAGGGGGGAGGCTATGAAAACGAGAATAGCTGGCAGCGATGATTTGTTGGGCTTGCTAATGGAATCCAATTTCAAAGAATCCCAAGAACAAGGGAACTCTAGTAGCATGAGTATTGAAGATGTGATAGAGGAGTGCAGGCTATTCTACTTTGCAGGGCAGGAGACCACATCAAGCTTGCTGACATGGACGATGATCGTGTTGAGTATGCATCCGAGTTGGCAAGAGCGAGCGAGGGAAGAGGTGTTGCAAGTCTTTGGGAAGAACAAACCAGACTTTGATGGCTTAAGCCACCTCAAGATTGTGAGTGTTTTCCTTTCAAGTAATGCCACTATACAAGAGACACAGGGCCAACAGTGAGCAGGTCATGGTCCAAAAATCGAACTGGTCATGCTCCAGGCGGGCCACACATGTTACATCGAATGTGGAAGTTGGTTGTCGTTTCTGACTGTCCATTTTCATGCAATGTGGCCCATCCAATGGGTAGGGTGACATGATCTTTGGGGTGGTTGCACTCACCAAAGGGCCCTTCTGATGAACTGCACAACTCTTTGTGAATTGCATGCATATGTGAATTCTTTAGATTTTTCACTGATTTCACATGAAAGTACTGCGTTTAATCATTGGCCAGACACATGATCTCTGAAATTGTTGAAATTGATGGCAGGTAACCATGATCCTGTATGAGGTTCTCCGACTGTACCCACCTGTAATTCTCCTTACTCGGCGAACTTGTAAAAGAATGCAACTAGGAGGAATAACCCTCCCAGCCGGTGTGGAATTTTCGCTGCAAATTCTGCTCATGCATCATGATCCCAAGCTCTGGGGTGAGGACGCAGATGAATTCAAGCCGGAGAGATTCTCCGGGGGAGTCTCGAAGGCAACGAACAATCAAGTCTCATTCTTTCCATTCGGATGGGGCCCTCGGATATGCATTGGGCAGAACTTTGCCATGATGGAAACTAAGTTAGCTTTGGCCATGATCCTACAGCGTTTCTCATCCGAACTATCGCCGTCCTATGTCCATGCTCCTTACACTGTTATAACTCTCCATCCTCAGTATGGTGCTCAACTCATCCTCCGTAAACTTTAAGGGCCTGTTTGGATACCACCAAATAAGTTACTTTTTCTACTTACGGCAGTAGATGAGTAACTTGAGTAACTTATTTGAGATAAGTAAGTTTGGTTTATGATCAATTATAAGTAACTTTTTTACTTAAAAGTTACTTAATCACTTCAGCTTAATAAGTAGAAACCAAGATAAGTTACTTGAGGCATAAGTAGCTTATCTTAAGTAACCTACTATCCAAACACCCCCTAAGTGTCCATTTTGCCCTTGTCATAGAGCTATGTGGATAGAGTCATCTAGATATGTTTATTTTACAACGTTACTCTTGTGCTGAATATCTAATGTTTGGCTGTAATATTGACTATTGGTATTAATCTATATGGATAGTGCTATCTGTTGTTTGGATTGCAGAAATTGGGATCTCATATAGTATCAATAAATTGCGTTTAGTTTTTTTATTTTTTTTTACAAATAAATAAGCAATATCAAGTTCATGTGTACTGTGTAGGCTTAAATCACAAAACCATGGACCCCACTTATCAAATGGTTAGATGTGACCAGTGGTGGGCCATCCATACTTGACCATGACTCTCTACATATGTCGTGTATTGAAAACTTGTTCACCTCTCTATGAAAGCTATGCACATGTGTATTTATCTTGTTTATTCACCTGTTTATTGAATATCGTGTAGGGCCCACCATGTTGTATATGTGCCATTCAACCTGTGTATAAAGTGAGCACCACACTGATGATGGGATGCCCCCAAAAGGGTTAGTGGATTGGGTACTGCACCTGCCTAGACAAATCTCTCTCCGTCCCTGAGGTGGTGGGATTTGATTGGAGAGCAAGCTGATGTTATAGATGAGCTGATGTTATAGATGAGCCCAGTCGAGTACCTACTTAACCAAAGAGCTTTCAAATATGTTTTGCTGTGGGCCCATTTCTGACAGGTCCTGAGCTTGGCCCAAAAGCAATTCTATCCAATAATTAGGTGGGTCACACAATAGAAAACAGTGGAAAACCACCGAAAGAAAGCTCCAAATTCTTATTGGGGCCATATGATGGATGGATGGCTGATTTCTTGGGGTGTCCAGCTACTTGATGGGGCAAATCTTGTGGATAGATTAGATGCGATACGCAACTGATTAATGGGCTTGATGAAAGATGCATGCCATGGTGATCCCACACATAAACCTATGGTAGGCATCCTACTCCTTTCCCCTCGGTGGAGCCCACTTGAGTCGTGGATATGGCTGATTTTTATATGGAGTGCCTAGATTCAAGTGTAGAACCTGATGGATGGAGTGGATTCACATAGTTTCGTGGTGGGCCGCTTGAAGCTCGGATGTTTTAGGTGTTGTAGTCTTGTACGACTTGTCGTTGCAGAGGATTCTCATGTTTCTTGGTGTTTTATCCTCAGGTGTTTTCTAAATAACATAGTGGGAGCTCCATAAACACTCCTTTAAAAACTTACTTTACACCTCAAGTGCAAGATTGAGGAGATTATAATTTTACAGAACGAAAATGCCATGTATTATATAAAGCTCTCAAAAAATTTTACCAGCAGCACACAAAAATGCTCATAACTCTCTCCTTATAGGTTGGATCATAGCAATCTTAAGCTTGTTAGAAAGATAATTCAATGAGCTTTCAATTAGAACTAGAATCATCTCATTTAGAGATCTTTTGACCTTTTAAAAGTGGGCTAAAAACTCCCAATGGTATAACTCACTTTTCCATGACTTTTATGTCAGATGATAACAAACCAAACGGTTCCTGATCGAAGCATTTCGTTTTATAATTTGAAAGTTTGAAAGTTTATCGAATCACCTTTTCAAGAAGCCCAAGATCACTCAAATCCGAAGTATAACATATTGCGCAGCACGCCAACAACGCAGTGAGCCGAGATCCAATCTCAAGCCTCACCCACAAACGATAAACAATAAGAACTATAAACTAGAAACAGATCAAAGCAATCCAAACACCATGAGACAAGATATACGTGGAAAAACCCCAACAAGGGTAAAAAACTACTAATGCAATCTTCCACTATGAAGAAAAACAGAGATTACAAAGCGATATACTAACCCCTCCTTTGGAAATATAGAGAAAACCCTTTGCCCATACCTTAGAATTATTTCCTAATGCTTTCTAATGCCCTAGAAAAGTTCTATGGACACCTATATATAATTTAGGCAACTCCCCTTTCGCACCCTTGCAAAAGGCGACACAGAAATCTGCAGTCCGCATCAGATTCGGAAACGAATCTGCGTAACCACGACTGGTCGAGCAGACTGTATGACCGATCGAGCGGACCCCACAACCGATCGAGCACCTCGGAACCAAAAACCTTATGCTTGCTGGACTTTGAGTCGTGTTAGTCCACGACTGGTCACGACCGGTCGAGTGGGCTCCACGCCACGACCGGTCGTGCACGACCCTAGATGTGGCTCCACTTCTCAATGATCTCCCACTTGGAGACACATCGCCATAAACCTTTGTCTTCTTCATCTGGAGTGCACCACCTCCCTGTCTTCAAGCCTGAAGACCAATCAAAGCTAAACAGAGCTTCAGCTTTTCCCGTGTAACCGCCTTGGTCAACATATCCGCAGGATTCTCACTTGTATGAATCTTCTCCAGAGAAATCGATCCATCTTCCAGTAGCGAACATATGAAGTGATATCTGATGGCAATATGTTTGGTCCTTGAATGAAAGGCTGAATTCTTAGCCAAGTATATTGCACTCTAATTGTCACTGTACAGTTTGCAATCTGCTTATTTCTTACCCAACTCTTCCATGAAACCTTGCATCCACACCATCTCCTTGCATGCTTCTCTAGCCGCAACATATTCTACTTCTGTTGTACTGATAGATACTATCTTCTGTAACTGAGAGACTCAACTGACTGCAGCACTACCGAAAGTAAAGACATAGCCTGTAGTGCTTCTTCTGTTGTCGATATCTCCTACTAAATCTGAATCTACGTACCCTTGTAGCTTGATTTTCGATCCTCCATAACACAGCCCTATATCCACAGTACCTACCAGGTATCTGAGGTTCCACTTCAAAGCTTCCCAATTTTCCTTCTCGGGGTTGTTCATGAACCTGCTAACAACTCCCATTGCTTGAACAATGTCTGGCCTCGTGCTTACCATAACATACATGAGACTCCCAATAGCTGACGCGTATGAGACTTTAGCCATGTAGTCTCGTTCCTCCTACGTCTTTACACCTTGCTCCTTAGATAGCTTGAAGTGATTAGCTAATGAAGTGCTAATCGGCTTAGCACCTCCCATTTTGAATCGATCAAGTACCTTGGCTATGTATTCTGCCTGTGACAAAACCAGTTTCTTGTTTTCCTTGTCACGCTTTATCCTCATATGTAGGATTTGTTTTGCAGCTCCCAAATCTTTCATGGCAAATTATCTAGACAGTTGTCTTTTGAGATCTGAGATGTCATTCATGCTTGAACCGGCCACAAGCATATTATCAACATACAGAAGAAGGATGATATAGGACGTATCAAACTTCTTCAAATAACAACAGTGGTCAGTATGACATCTCCTGTAACCGTTTCCCGACATGAAACTATCGAACTTCTTATACCACTGCCTCGGGGCCTGCTTCAAGCTATATAGACTCTTCTTAAATCTGCACACCTTGTTCTCCTTTCTTGGTGCCACGTATCCTGTCGACTGATACATATATATCTCTTCTTCAAGGTCCCCATGAAGAAAGGTTGTCTTAACATCTAGCTACTCTAGATGTAAGTCCTTTGTAGCCACTATACTTAAGACCATGCGAATCGTAGACATTTTCACCATAAGTGAAAATATTTCAGTGAAATCGATACCCGCCTTTTGTTGAAACCCTTTCACAACCAATACAGCATTGTACTGTTTCGAACCATCGTGCTCCTCCTTCAGTTTGTAAACCCACCCACTTGTTATAAAGAGCTTTCTTTCCCTTGGGTAGAGTGACTAGCTCCCGTGTACGATTAGATTCAAGAGAGTCCATCTCCTCATTCATGACCTGCTCCCACTTAACCCGTGTATCTGACTGTAACGCCTCTTCAAAACACTCTGGCTCACTATTATCTGTCAGCAATAGATAATGTAAGAAGGGTGAGTATCGGACCGTGGGTCTCCTCTCTTGAGTAGACCTCCTCACAATCGGTGTATGCTGCTCTGCCTCATAATGCTCTTGTGCATGATCAGCCTGTGGCGCTATAACACCCGTGTCTGGTAACTCTTCCATCTCTACAAATTTTTTCTCCTTGGCCTTATTTTCTGTCACACTGTCCTTATGCATCACTTTTTCATTGAAGACTACGACTTTGCTTCTGATGATTTTTCTGTTTTCTGCATCCCAAAACCTGTAGCCAAAATTATGCTGCCCGTAGCCTATAAACATGCACCTCCTGGACTTCGCATCCAGTTTGTTTCTGTGTTCTGCATCAATGTAAACATATGAAGTGCAACCGAACACTCTGAGATGTGTAAGGTTCACTTCTTTCCCAGTCCACGCTTCTTCTGGTAGCCCACCATCCAATGGTGCTGAGGGACTTCTATTGATGAGATATACAGTAGTATTCACGGCATTTGTCCAAAACGTCTTGGGCAACCCTGCATATAACCTCATGCTCCTAGCGCGCTCAAGGATGGTCTTATTAATGCGCTCAGCCACACCATTCTGCTGCGGTGTCCCTGGAATCATTTTCTAATGTTTGATTCCATTTGCTGCATAATACTCCTTAAACCTCTTATCACAGTACTCTCCCCCATTATCAGATATGAGACATTTTACTGTTTTACATGTCTCGTTTTCTACCATAATTTTTCACTTCTTAAATACATTAAATACATCAGATTCATACTTTAAGAAATAGACCCACAGTTTTCTACTAGCATCATCAATAAAAGAAATAAAATAACGTGAGCCACCAAGAGATAATACCTGTGTCGGTCCCCACACATCAGTGTGTACAAGCTCCAACAGATGTGTCTTTGGAGCGTGTCCCGTCTTCTTGAAGCTTACCCTCTTCTGCTTGCCATACACGCAATCCTCACAGAATTCCAAGTCAATAGACTTTTAGCCCCAGTAGTTTTCCTTTAGACAATAGCACTTTCATCCCCTTCTCACTAATATGTCCCAACCTTTGATGCCATAACTGCTCATTCACTCCAGTTGATGCGACTGAGAGTGAACTATACGATCCTGAAGTCACGTATAAAGTATATTCCTTTTTGCCTCGAGATATCACCAAGGCACCTTTTGTGATCTTTCAGGAATCACTAGTGAATGTCGTCACATAACCGGTATTGGCCAACTACCCCACTGAGATCAGATTACGTTTTAAACTCAGTACATGTCTGACATTCTTCAATTTCAAAACAGTTCAATTCTGATTGACATGAACGTCTCCCTTTCCAGCAATATTGCACGGCTCATCATCACCCAGGTAGACTCTCCCAAAGTCACCTGACACATAATCACGCAGAACTTCCTTACATGAGGTGGCATGAAACGAAGCACCCGAGTCTATAACCCGAGACTCATTCCTCACATCAAGAGATAAGATCAACGCCTCTGTGTCACTCTCCTCAGATAGAGTCACTGAATCCTTCCTGCTTTGAGAGCTTCCTTCTTGTTTCTTGAGCGTCCTGCAATCACATTTCATATGCCCCTTCTTGCCACAATGCTAACACCCGTCTTTGTCTTTCGGTCCCTTGGACTTCTTCCTCGACTTAGAACGTCCGTGTTTATTGTCTCCTTTGTTTAGCGATCTTCCTCTTCCTTCAACGTTTAGAGCATTCCCTAAATCCCCTGAAACTCTTGATGCCTTTCTTATAAATTCTTCGCTAAGAATTAGTCCCGCCACATCATCAAATTTCAGCTTTGTCGACCCTGAAGAATTACTCACAGCAATCACCAAACCATCCCAACTATCTGGCAAACTGGATAAGATCAATAACGCCCTGACCTCATCCTAAAAAACAATGTCAACGGATTCCAACTGGCTCGTGACTGTATTGAACTCGTTTAGATGTTTAGCCACGCTCTCACCATCTGACATCTTCATGATGAATAGTTGTTTCATAAGATGAACCTTGTTGGATGCTGAAGGTTTTTCATACATGGTAGATAGGGCTTCCATTAATTCTTTTGTAGTTTTCGCCTTGGATATATTGAAGGTGACGCTCTTAGACAAAGAGAGTCGAATCGTTCTAAAGCCTTCCTATCCAGTAAATATCATTCATCATCTGTCATCTTTTATGGTTTCTTCTCTTTTCCTCCTAGAGGAATATAGAGGTCCTTCTGATACAGATAATCCTCCATCTGCATCTTCCAGAAGGCAAAGTTTGAACCATCAAACTTTTCAATTCCAGTTTTTCATTCTTCTGTCATCGCACCCAATAGAACTAAACCAATAGCTCTGATACCAGTTGTTGCGTAGCACACCAACAACGCAATGAGCCAAGATCCAATCTCAAGCCTCACCCACAAACGATAAACAATAAGAAATATAAATTAGAAACAGATCAAAGCAATCCAAACAAACCACAAGACAAGATATACGTGGAAAAACCCCAATAAGGGTAAACAACCACGGATGCAATCTTCCACTATGAAGAAAAATAGAGATTACAAAGCGATATACTAACCTCTCCCTTGGAAATATAGAGAAAACCCTTTGTCCACACCTTAGAATTATTTCTTAATGCTTTCCAATGCCCTAGAAAAGCCCTAGGGACACCTATATATAGTTTAGGCAACTCCCCTTTTGCACCCTTATGAAAGACGACACAGAAATCCGCAGTCCACATCAGATTCAGAAACGAATCTGCGTAACCACGACAGATCGAGTAGACTGTACGACCGATCGAACGGACCCCACGACCGGTTGTTCACTCCCCAAGTATAGGGTTGTGATGTAGTAATAAACTCGGTAAGACCGAGGTCGAATCCACAGGGACTGGTCGTCACAATTCAAATTCACGATTCTCCTTAACTAATTCAACAAATAAAAGATCAAATGGCTAACACAAATCTATGGAAAAATAACTATTGAGAATAAGGAAGAAAATTCAATCAGAGGAAGCACTAGGACTTTCGAATCCACCCCTAATCATCCTAACCATTGTTTTGTCTGTTAATTCACCTTAATTTAGATTGATCCAACTTATCTAGAGAAAGCACAATCTGTGTCCTTAATCGGGCATACAGATTGTCTAATTCCTTCAAGCAATGCCATGAATAACATATCCCATGTCCAAATCGGGCATATGGAATATGCAGTTCAGTAAAGCACCATGTTTCTTCCTCTACAGGAACCTGTTCATGATCAGATACAAGCACCTAGAATAAGCATCCAGACCACATCCATCCATAGACTCAAAGGTTCATAGATGGAGAAGCATAGAATTTAAGACAATTAGGCACACTAGGGAAAGAAACAAATCAATTTAATTAAAGTAAAATTAACATAACACAATGGGTGTTCAAATTAGGGGTTTCATCTCAGCCCTAGCTGAGAGATTAGTTACCCATAATACCCATTAAACAGATGGATAAATAAAGATAAAAAATCATAATAGAAAAATCAAACCAATTTCTCTCTCTCTTCTTTCTTCTCTTTCTTCTCTTTCTTCTCTCCCTTGCTGTAGATCTGAAGCTCCTCCAATTTCTGAATACCTTACCCACGTCCAAAACTCCACTTTTATAGCTGCTGGATGGCTGGAATCGGTGGCAGAGTCGTAGACGAACTCGGAGTACAAACTTTCGCAACCGTGATCGGTGGGCCCCACAGAGGTGTTTTCTGAAAAATTCACCCCGTCCATTAGATTCAGGACGAAATTTCAGTCAGGAATGGGTGGTTTTGAAGGTCCATTAGCACGGCCCACAGAAGAAATCACAAAAAACTCAGTTTTTAACGTCCCGGGGCAGTCCACTTTTGGCCTCTGTACCGCACACGTGTGTACGCATGGGAAAGGAATGTCAACATGGTTTTGTAGTTCTCAACGCCCTCTACACGATGGACGGATCAGATCGACCGTACAGTTGACGGGTGGGGCCCACTATCTTCCGCAAAAAGGGCCAGCGCCGTTCCTTCGCTGACGCAACCGCGGACGCTGCGGAAATGGTGGGGTCCACTTTGACGTTTTGTTGGGAAATCCACTCCGTCCATTGGATGGAGTGGAAAATTTCGGTCAGGAATATGTAACTTCCGCCTTCTGTTGATGAGGCCCACATGGTTTTCTGTTCCACCGTCCAAATTGTTTTCAACGGCTTGGATTATCTGATGACATTTACGAGGGAAAAAGGACACCTAGGTCTTGGTAAGGTCCACCTTAGGAACCAAATGGACGGTCTGGATCGACGATTTGATGGACGGTGTGGACCCACAACTCCAACGATCGGTCGGCTAGCGTTAACGCTGTCTGGTTTCGAATTTGAGAAGGAGAGGGAGTCGGTCAGCGCGTGCGCTGACCGTCCCGGCCGTCCGGTGCACGGCTGGTGGGTGAATGTATATGATGTACATGCATCACGTATAGGATCCATTATGAAGTTTTTTCGAAATCCAATCCGTCCATTCCTTTTCTCAAACTATTTTAGGCGTTGAATCCAAAATTTAGCCAATTCCAGATATCAGGTGGGCCCAGAATCGATAATTAATGGGCTGATTTGTCCGTTGGACCACTTCCTGAGATCTTCAAGGGCTGAAATTTAATATGTACGGTTGATTTACGGTCCCCATCACATGTATAAAGTTTCGAACTGATCGGATGGCGGGAACCATGTGATCTTCCATTCTGGACCCCTTTCGGGCCCCTTTGGCTCGCTTTCCTCAGATCCCAGGCGTGTGAACTCTTCATTATTGGTCCTCTGAGGTTCATCCTGTGCTTCGGTGGCTTTGGATCATCAAATCCATGCTTTTAATCCTCTTTTCAGTCCAACGCTCATTATTACATCCTGCAACAAAAATACAATTAAAATATGATGTTTAGGCATTATCATGTACGTAAATTAGGTAATGATCGGGGTCTGATATGCAATATTTGACCCTGATCACCGGTCGAGCATGAGCCTCGACTGGTCGAGCACCTCAGAACCAAAAATCTTATGCTCACTGGACTTTAAGTCGTGCCAGTCCACGACTGGTCACGACCGGTCGAGTGGGCTCCACGACCGGTCGAGCAGGGGCCACGACCGGTCGTGCGCGACCCCAGATGTGGCTCCACTTCTCAACATAATGAGAGAGATTCAGTTCATTTACCCAAGTCGGGTGATGTTGACCATGTAAGTAATGTGACTTACATCGTCAGGGACTATGGACCCACCCTTGAAAGGTTAAAATGGTCTTCAAATGATATAATTTTAGTCCTAGTTGAAGCTCGTTGAATTATCTTTTCGACGAGCTCAAAATCACCACAATTTCACCTATAACGGGAGAGTTATGAGCATTTTCATGAGATTGTTCGATGTTGAAAATTTTGTGATTGCGGTCTGCATAAAGTTGCAATGTTAGCCGCGATCGTAGTTTGTCGAATATCACTTGATTCCATGAAAACACTCGTAACTCCCTCATTATAGGTCGGATCAGAGAAATCGTGAGCTCGTTGGAAAGATAATTTGACGAGCTTTCAACCATAATTGGAATCATCTCATTTGGAGATCGTTTGACCAATCAAAATTGGGGCCAAAGTCCCTAATGGCACAAGTTAGTTCTCTATAACTTTCAAGTCAAATGATGATAAACCAAATAGTTCTCGATCGAAGTATTTTATAACTCCTTAGAAAGCTTATCATATGATATTTCCAACGAGCCCAAAATCACTCAGATCCAAAGTGTAATGACAAATTGATATGAGGTGTAACGAGAGAGATCCGGTCCATTTATCAAGTCGTACGGTGTTGATCATGCAAGCATTGTGAGTTACGCCATTAAGAACTATGACCTATTTTTGAATGGTCAAACGGTCTCCAAATGAGATAATTTCAATCGTAATTAAAATGTCATCGAATTATCTTTCCAACAAGCCAAAGATCACCCCAATCTAACCGATAACAAAGGAATTATAAACTTTTTCATAAGATCATGCGATGTTGGAAAAACTACAATTGTAGTTTTTAATATTTTTAATATAAATAAACATTACATTAGACCTTAAGAAGTTTTTAATGGTGGCCATTCAATAACCATTGTTTCCTATGTGTGGTCCACCAAATATTTTGATCCTTTTTATTTTTGGGACCATGCTCTAAAATTAGCTTTAAAATTTTATGGACGATGTGGATATATTACACATCTCTCAAGGTGGGTGCCACGGTCAGGACAACACCCACTAACGTATTACTGGGTAACACCTGATCAACTCCCATTTCTAACATTCTCTCTTAAATTGCATTTTCCAAAATTAGTTATGCCTAGCATTGTTTAGATTTATCAAATGAGTCAAACTTCAATGCCTTTGTGAAAATATAAGAATCTTAATTACTCGACCTGTAATATTCGAGTTTAATGTTGTCATTCTTTACGAAGTGATAACAAATATCGATGTGCTTGCCACAACCATGGAATATCATATTCTTCATAAGAAATAGTTAAACTATTATCACGATAAATCGCCCTAGAACCATTGAATGATGATCAAACTATTATCATAATAGATTGTTGTGAGAAGGATGATACATCACTTTAAGCATTCTTTTTAATCAAATGGCTTGACTTGCATAAAATGTACTTGTAATGTGCTTTACTTTGGCAGTTGAGAGAGTGACCACATCCTAATTCTTTAAATGCCAATTGAATGCACTACTTCTAATACATAATGCATAGTACAACGTGCTCTTTATCATCCGCAGCACTAGCTCAATTGCTATTCGCATACCCCAATAGTCTAAATTCTTTAGGGCATGTTTGATTTTCCAATGTAATCGTAAATACATTGCAAATATGTAATAATTACTTCCTATGGTAATTACCTCACCGTTCTCAAGGTTGATTTGAGTCTTACTTTTTTTAACACTAAAATCAAGGTTGTTGACAAATACATGTGGGACCCATCGTGATATATGTGAATTATTCACACCATCCATTCGTTATGCCAACCAAATTTACGGCATGAGTATAAAAAGGAGACAGATTCAAAGTTCAAGTGGACCACACCATAGGAAAAAGGGAATTGAACACTCACGTTAAAAACTTCTTGAGGCCACTGTTTACTTTGGCGTGGGCCACTTGAATGTTGGATTTGCCTTTTTTTTGGCTCATGCCTCAAAATGTTGTGGTAAAATGAATGGACGGAACGAATATATCATATACACCACAATGGGATCTGAAAATTTAAACTAGCCCTTTTAAACCGATTTCCAAGACAGAAATACCATGAATTTTCAAATGGGTGAAAGGGTAATAATTACCCATTTACAGGGAAAATTGATCGTACTCGCCTCGAAGTTTGGACAAATTACCTAGAACGCTACGACACTCTATATATTCCCAGAAGGGCCTTCTGACAGCTTTTGGAGATTGTTTCGGATGAAAATGCCCCTAACTTTGGTTCAGTAGTTGCACAGTTTTCTAGGTACTAAGAAGTTACATTGTATTTAATGTCAATAAAGTGACGTGTACGGAACCCTTTTTTGCGCGTGGGAAAGGACTAAACTCATGGGGCCCATATTGATGTATGTGTATAATCCATGCCGTCCATCCTTTTTACCGCGTCATTTTAGGGCTAGGGCTCGTGTGGGTCACATAATAAAAAAATAATGGTGACAATAGAACCCCCTGTTAAAACTTTTCAAGCTCACCGTGATGTTTGTTAGAAGTGGACATTGCTCAAGTCAGGACTTTTTGGGCCCACGCTGAGCTGGCCGACAAGGTGGACGGAACGGATCTCCCCATTGTTGGCCTCAGGCGGCATGGATTATTCACATACATCAATGTAGGCCCCACTAGATGGTCATTGCCAAGGCCTATCAAAATAAAGACTTCGACCTGTATAGGAAGTAAACACGTTGCAAACTATGAACCATGCAACATGACAACCACGACCCATATAACATGGCAACTACGACTCATGCAAACCACGACTCAAATGGGCCCATATTGATGTATGTGAATAATCCATGTCACCCATCCTTTTTATTGTGTCATTTTAAGGGTAGAGTTAAATATCAACCACGACCCTTTGTGGATGAAAACCACGATCTATTGTGCATATGAACCATGACCCTTCAAATGGATCATGGTTGTCATATAGCAAGGGTCGTGATTGTCATCCAGGTTGTGGTTGTCACACGTCGTAGTTATCATGATATATGGGTCGTGGTTGTCATGTTATATGGGTCGTAGTTGTCATATTATAGGGGTCGTAGTTGTCATCCGGGTCGTGGTTGTCACAAGTCGTAGTTATCATGTTATATGGGTCGTGGTTGTAATGTGGTAAGGGTCGTGGTTGTCATCCGGGTCGTGGTTGTCACGAGTCGTAGTTATTATGTTATATGGGTCGTGGTTGTAATGTGGTAAGGGTCGTGGTTGTAATGTGGTAAGGGTCATGGTTGTCATATTATATGGGTCATGGTTGTCATGTTATACGGGTTGTGGTTGTAATGTGGTAAGGGTCGTAGTTGTTATAGGTCGTGGTTGTCATGTTATATGGGTCGTAGTTATCATGTTATATGGGTCGTGGTTCTCATGTGATCCTTGTTAGAAGTGGATAATGCCCAAGTCAAGACTTTTTGGGTCCATAGCGAGCTAGCCGACAAGGTGGATGGATCGGATCACCCTATTGTGGGCCTTAAGCTATGGTACCAATGGTTTTGTAGAAAAGGAAGTGAACATATTGCAAACCACGAACCATGCAACATGACAACCACGACCTATATAACATGACAACCACAACCCAAATGGGCCCACATTGATGTATGTGAATAATTCATGCCGTCCATCCTTTTTGTTGTGCATTTTAGGGGTAGAGTCAAATATCAACCACGACCCTTTGCGGATGAAAACCACGATCCATTGTGCATATGAACCACGACCCTTCGAATGGATCATGGTTGTCATGTAGCAAGGGTCGAGGTTGTCATATTATATGGGTCGTGGTTGTCATTTATATGGGTCGTGATTGTCATGGGTCGTAGTTGTCAAGTTATATGGGTCATGGTTGTGGGTCGTAGTTGCCATGTTATATGGGTCATGGTTGTCATGTTTTATGGGTTGTGGTTGTCATCCGGGTCGTGGTTGTCACGGGTCGTAGTTATCATGTTATATGGGTCATGGTTGTGTGGGTCGTGGTTGATATAGGTCGTGGTTGTCATACCCCAAAAGGTTTTTAACAGTAGGTTTTCAATTTCACTGCTTTCTATGGTGTGGTCCACATGAGCCTTTGATATGCCTCATTTTTTGGCTCATTCCTTAAAATGATCTTTCAAAATGAATGGACGCACAATGGGCCCAATAAGACCATTCATCTCTACTTATATTGTGATGCGTAAGTCGAGTAATGTGATTTACTAAAATAGTCTTCCTGAGGTCTTGGGAATCTAAGACTCCTACAGCTACACGTAAGTCGAGTAACTTCTAATCTGCGCCGGAAGCCGAAGCGGATTGGCTGGTGCACCACTGTGAATATATAAGGTCTATCCACGCCGTCCATCTGTTTTTCCATCTTATTTTAGGAGTTGAATCCAAAATTTAATCATACCCAAAGATCAAGTGGACCTTACCATAAGAAACAGTTAGAATAATGATTTCCACCGTTGAAACATTTTTATATGATCGCAAGGACATAGATGAAAGGAAAAAAATAAATATAAGCTTGATCCAACACTTCCGTAGTGTGGTCCAGTTTATCTTTAGATCTGTCATATTTATCGGCGAACCGGATTGGACATCGAACTGGATTGGGTGGTGTACACACCAGCTATATAGTTGTTGTAGGTACGTGTTATGCTAAAACTCATTGCAAGTACGTGTCTTGCTGGACGCAGATTGCGTACTACCCCCGCCCGTCCCTAGCTCCGAACAGGCAGGCCTGTGGGCAGGCCCACCGTGATATATCTGTAGATCCAAACCGTCAATCCCTTTTCTTATATTATTTTAAGGCATGAATACAAAAATGAGGCATATCCGACACTCAAGTGGACCACACCAAATAATAAGCTTGGTTGCATTAAAATGCACAAAGCATTAAATGTCAGTTGCATTAAATGCAAGAGTCATCTGTGGTGTGGTCCATTTGATTGTTGGATCTGCCTCAATTTTATTTTGGTGCCTTAAAATAATCTGAGAAAAGGAATAGACGGTTTGGATGTACAAATACATCACGGTGGGCCCGCTCACAGACCTGCCCGTTCGGAGCTAGGGATGGTGTAACGCCCCGAAAAATTGAGGGTCGTGCATAGACTCGACTCCCGAGTTCCCGAGTGTCACTTATCATGCATTTATGGATTTTTTATGATTAATCAAATTTAACTGCGCAATTTGGAATTACCTGAAGCATGAAGCACGATCGCACCAGTCTACTGAAATGAAGGAAATCTCACAAATATACAGGTCCAAAAATAATAAAGGGTCGCCCAAGGCGTTGCCCAACAGGATAATAAAAGAAGGATATATCCAAAAGACTAAAGCGAAGCCCGCGGCTCAGCAAATCCAAATTCAGCTCGATCAAGCCGATGGAGAGCCGCCCATCAGCTGAAAGTAAGAGAGCTCGTCCTCCTCGTCAAAGCTCGCCTCGCCAGGTTCCTCATGCACTGGGTCACCTGCATCTATGAATGGGTCTGGTTGGTGTTTTAAAACACCGTCCCAGAGTGTGAGTGAGTGATCAACTCAGTGTGAACTATTGGTCTCAAGTTATAACAGACATCAATTGTAATATGAACTTAATGAAAAGCAGTCATTTATCAACACCTAGCAACTCTTATTTAAATGCATGCATGCGGGATGATATGATGCATGCCCTCGCCACAACACTCCCTCAAGCGACTCCATCTAACGATCGCATATGACAGCACTCCCTCAGAGCGACCTCGACTTCCAAGTCGCCACCCTAACTAATGCGTGCAATGCGATCGTGTTAGCCGAGTTATTAGTTAAGTCCATTCATCCAGCAAGTTGGGGATTCTGATTCACCCTACGTATCAATGCCCTAAGCTGGTTGCGAGGCCAAGACCCCCCAACGCGTGAGGCCGAGACCTCGCGGTCCGTGATCCCGTCGGGTTTCTCATCCCCGACTCCAAGCACATGAGGAGTGCCGAAAAGAAGAGATCGCTCGCGGTCACTACGGGGAGGCGCGGTACCCCAGCGTAGGCCGACAGCTCGGACATAGTGTCTCATTCCACCATGCCCGGCTCACGAGGCCGTGGACCAGTTTCAGGTGGATTATCGATTAGCTACAATGGTTGCAGGGTGGTTTAGATTCCATACATATGTGAGCACACAGGGTTAACAAACAGGGTTGATCAGTCAGTAGGCTAGACCGCATGAGTCAGGCGAGTATGAAACGAGTGACCTCGGGCATAAGGGTCCCACGTAGTCGAACTATAGCCGCTCGAGCACACCTGCCCAAAACCCACGGTTTAGCCTCGAGGCGGTCCTACCAGTAGAGCCACCTTCGCTCTCCTCATGTTTCCTGACCAACCCAAGGGTACGAGTAGCAATCCCTAGCATGTAACCTACCAATGCGCCATCTAGCATATTCAACCTTCATGTTCTCATGCTTCTCAACATACAATTCAGATTCTCATACCAAGCAAGGCCAACAATATCATAATACAAGTGCAAGCGAGGTGTGTGGGGGGGAGGAAGTTAAGCACTTCCACCATTGCAAGAAATCATATGCACACGATCATCATACATTCTATGAAACAACAATGTAAGGAAAAATCAACAAGGTATGGGCACCTAATCATCCAAATACCCAATAATGTGAAAGGCAATAATAACACCAAATGAGGATCAACATGCATTCCATACAAATTTCAACAATCATGCAATTCCTAGGGTTTCTCTAATTTCTCCAATCATAACATCCAAACAATCAAAATCATTAAACCCATAGTAAAATTGGTGCTAGGCCACCTAAGAACAATAGTCCACACCTTCGGATTCGTTGAAGGCTTGGGAACGCCCTAGGAGGGTGGATTTCGAGGGTTGATCAGTTGGAATCCCTAAAGCAACATTTGCATGTTAGAATCTCAAGCAAAACCCTTCTTATCACAAGGGTTTCAAGGAGAATGAGTGTTGGATCTTACCTAGGCAATCAACCAAATGAAAAGGGCAGTTGCGGATGAGATTTCTTCTTGGAGATGAGGTAGGGAGATGTGAGGTTTGATTTTCTTGGGCCCCACCTCGATCTAGGGTCCACCTTTGCTCTCACCTTCACTCTCTTCCTTCACTCTCCCTAGCTCTCTCTCTTCTCTCTTTACTCTCTCCATCTTTTTCTCTTTCTCTCTTTCTTTATCTAGGGCAAAATCGTATGGGGAGAGGGGGTGCCCAAATGAAGTCTTTTTATAATGCCAGTTTTGGTGTAATTGGCCCCAAGTGTTGGGTCTTTACTATATTAACCCTATGGCAGGGTTTTTCTAGCCTCAAGGGCCCACTATGGGGTGTACTAGTCGATATACACCGTAAGATAGTTAGTCTTAATGTTGATCTACGTATGGATACGATCGGCCCGCCATTTGGATGCGACGATCGATAGATATGATTAGAAGTCTGTTCAACGGTCACCGACAGTCGATCGGGGCCACAGCTATACGGATATGAGCGTGAAAATATCCTTACTCCATGTGTTAAGTTTGGTCGCAAACCGACGGTTCTAAATCCTCCACTTTGCATAAGAGTGGACGACTCAATTCACTTAAGTTTCCACAATTTCCCAAACTAGCCTTCTAGGGCTCCCTATTGAAGTTGGGGTGATCCTATCACCCCTCCGGCCACCAAATTCAGGGTGTAGGTGTCTTACGGCCCGATAAGGGGCCATGTAAAATCTGAGATCAAACGGATGAACGAATATGGGGTTTGAGTATAGGATTCTGATCTTTAAATGGCCCTGGGAGGCCCATTCCGATTGTTGGGGCAGTTCTGGTGGCCCTCTGGCCATGAAATTTATAGGGTAGGTGCTCCATGCCCGATAAAAGGCCACGCAAAATTTGGAAACGATCGGATATGGGGTTTGGTCGTACGGGTCCGATTTGTCATCAACGGTCACCGTGCCACGATCGGGTCCCAAATTTGGTGGACGGGCGTAGAAAAATATATCAAACCTTAACCGTAAATTTGGAAGAAATTCGACGGCTGGAATGTCTGGTATCCCAGTTTTATTTGTAAGTGCCAGATTCCAATCTAGCATTGGTGGGGCGCATTGGGCAAACGCCAGATGGTACTTCTGGGTGTCCACTGGGTCCGCAGTCCGCGATGGACCACAAGCCCAGTGATATATAGGATTTCCTAAACTTTTAGATTTTTCTGACCCTCCCCGATCGTTGGGTGGCCCACACGGGCTGTTGTTAAGTGTAAACAGGCCATCTGGCTTGGCGGCTCGCACTTGGTCCCATCATAACTAAACTAGTCCACCCCAGTACAGACTAACATTAAGTGTTAATGGTCATTTAAGTGATATTATAAGTTAATTAAAAAGAAATTTTAAGGATTTTTGGAAATCCAAAACAGTGAAAATCCGGGATGTTACTGATGGGCGGGGGGTAGTACGCAATCCGCGTCCGTGTCTTGATAGGACTCCTTGGGACGTGGATTAGCTACTTGCAAGTTGAGTAGCGAGACTCCCCACTGAAGTGACGTCACCAAGTTCTGTGGGCCACACCATGATTTATGTTTTGTATCTACACCGTCCATCCATTTGGAAAGATCATATTAGGGCATGATCCAAAAAATGAATCAGATCCAAAGCTCGAGAAGACCACACCACAAAAAACAGTGGGGAGATTGGTGCCCACCATTAAAAAGTTCTAAGGGCCACCAAAGTTTTCGATCAAGCTAATATTTGTTTTTTCCCTTCTTTCATGTCTGCTTTAACATATGAACAGGTGGGATCTCAAATAAACATCATGTTGGACCTTCGGAAGGTTTTAACGGCGGGCGTCACTGTCATCACTGTTTTCTGTGGTGGGTCTACCCAGCCTTGGATCTACCTCGTTCTTTGGAGCATGCTCTAAAATGATCTCTCCAAATATATGGACGGTGTTGATACAACACATAAATCATGGTGGGCCCCACATAAGTGGTGACGTCACTTCAGTAGCCAGTCTTGCAACTCAACCTGTCAGGGACGCGGATTTCCTGCGAAAGGCCTTTCGCAGGAAGTTCCTGCGCAAGGATCTGGGGTATGTGAGAAATCCATTCCGTCCATCCGTTTTCAGATCTTATTTTAGGGCGTGCTATAAAAAATGAGGTAGATAAAAAACTCAACTGGGTCACACGAGAGGGAAAATTAGGGAAAGAAACTTCTACCGTTGAAATCTTCCCAGGCTCCACCTTGATGTTTATATGTTATCTAAACCGTTTATAAGATCATTGTCAATGGCATGAAGTGAAAAGACCAAAAATATAGAATGATACAATAATTTTTTGGGCATAAGAATGCTTCAACGGTGCTCACTGAATGATCACTGTTTCCTCTCATGTGTCCCACTTTAGTTCTATATACACCTAATTTTTTTTATCTCAAGTCCTTAAATGATCTCGAAAAATGGATGGACAGATTGGATTTATCAAAAACATGTCGGTGGGCCCCACCTAGATCCTTGCGCAGGAACTTCCTACGAAAGGCTTTCACAGGAAATCCGCGTCCACCTGTCAGTATCCAATCCGCGTCCGACTCGTATGTGTTGTGCGGCAGAACTCTGTGGGTCCACCATGATGTAAGGTTTTTATCCACGCCGTTAATCCCTATTATCAGATCATTTTACGGCATGAGGAAGAAAAAGAAGCAGGTTCAGAGCTCCAGTAGACCACACCAAAGGAATCAGCGGTGACAATGACACTCACCTTTCTAAGGGGCACTGGTATATTTTTTTACCGTCCAACCTATTCATAAGGTCATCTAGACATGTATGAAGTAAAAACACAAATATCAGCTTGGTCGACTCTTTAAAAGCCATGTGAATGCAACACTTCCAATATAGAATACAACCCGTCGTGCTCTTTCTATCATCCGTATACTTACATAATTGCCATCTATGGGCCCAAAAAGTCCAAATTCTTTAGCACGATAATAAATAAAATCATGATTAGTGATGAGTTGTCTTCAATTTGTGAAGAAACATGGGTTCCTAGACAGATTGGTCTCTAAATAGTTTTAGACAGGTTTGATCGATTAACCTTAGAGGTTTGAGCAATTCACAAAATTCAAAAAATTCAAGTTAATTCTCTAGACACTTTTGAGCATGTTCAATTGATCAAACATGGTAGGTCGATCGATGTCGATTGATCGATGCTTAAATGAACAGCACACGCAGTTTTGCATAGTTGCGCATTTTATTTCCTATTTTAGGTGTAACACTATATATATGGGTGTGAAACGGGATTAGGGTATCAAAGGTTGGCTCTTTACAATGGATGGTAGATCCTATGGGTGGACCAATCAAGCTTAAGGGATAAGTATTTATGTGATGCTAGAAACTAAACATACTTTTCAACTTTTGGGTTGATGAGTATGTTAGTTAGAAACCAAGATAAGCTGCTTAAGGTCTAAGTAGTTAATGAAAATTAACTTCCGATCCAGACGCTCACTTACTAACTAGACCCAAAAAAGAAGAACCATTACCGTTAAGTGAAGAGGTATTGATTTATCCCAATGGGTTAAGGGATGATTGAGTTTAAATAAACTTCCAAATTGAATTGATATGGTACAGTGAAATGACCAATTGCCTTATAGTTTTCATATTGAAAGACTAGGCTTCAAATTGCACTTATATTACTTTGGAAGATGGATTTGGAACCTTTCTTTCGAAGTTATATTTCAAGAAAGCATTTGCAGAGAAAACAAAAGAACAAGAGAAGGCTAGGAAATTTATTTTATCACTTTTCCATGAAAGCGCATTTTTTAAAATGCTTTCTATAAAAAGGTGAATTCTCAATCAGTGTATTTTCCACACAAGTACTTTCCAACTCCCAAATAGGCCCTTGGGGGTAATTCTAGCATTGTCGTTAAACCATAAGAGCATTTATATCCTTTATGTTGGGATAGGTTTGCTCTTGGACTTTCTAAATATTTTCTTTTAAGCAGTAACAGACATGTTACTATCAGAAGATTGATTAAACCCTAGCTTTTCTTCTTATTTCTTGCTTCATTGCTACTCATTTGAATTCTAATGGATTTGCAATTTGGTTATTTCCTCTAATTCAATCCAATATGGCATCTAAATGCAACCTTAGTTGTCCAATCAATCATCATTATCATTATTTTGTTTTAATTATAACTAGCAATGACAACATCACCTAATTATTATGAGAAGCAAGCAAGGGTTAAAGAAACTAATTCAGAAGAATAGGATTGTCTTGCCACATGGTATCTATCAATGGCAACCTGATCTCTGTACCAGACAATTATTATTATTATTCATGACAAGAGACAGCATCTCTAAGAAATTGAGATGGGTCATCTATCAAACCCCACCACTGATTGGCCATAAACTAAAAATTGCACCAGAGGATCTTATCCATCAAGGGAAGCATTTACAATCAGTGAACTAAGATTGTTGGTTTGGATTTTTCCTAACCATGAAAGATTCAGATCTATGGTATACATCTACCGCACGTGTGGATATTGCTTTCTTGATGGCTGACTGAGATAAGACTGATAGACTAATGAAACCTTATGTTCTGCAACCAGTGGTTCTTAGAGCTGTCAATGGGCCACGATTGGGCCTGGGCCTAGAAGTAGAATTTTCTAATAGGCCCAAACGAACAGTTCAATACAGCAAGATGGTGTCCCTCATTGCAGTACATTGATTGTCAGAAATGTGCCTGTGCACAGTAAGTTGTGAGAATGGTTAATGGTTTCTAATGATAGATGGCTGGATTGCGATAAGCTGGATATGGTTGGGCTAGTGATTGTTTGGATGGCTTGGTACCGATGTATGAGGGCCATTGATTTTGACCCGGCCCATTGACTGAGTCACTAGATCATCATGAGTTAGATAGGGCTTGACTAATGATCAAGTGGATGGTTTGGATACTGGTATGTTGATAGCATGGTTGGGCCAAAAGAGGGTGGACAGTAAATTGACTGTTACTTTTGATTCAGGTATCGTTACGGGACGTGCAACCTATCAATCGTTACTGAAACGGGCCATCCAAGGTGAACTGACTCATAGAGTGGGTCGCATCTGTCCGTTTCATCAGAAAACGCGTGTTTTCAGCTCAAAAACAAATTTTTAAAATTTTTTTACTATGTTTAGTATTTTTGAATTTTTTAATCTTTTTTTATTTGTAGAGTTTTAGATTTTCTTACTTTTTAGAAATAACTAGTAATTATGCTAGTACTCTTTCAGCAAAAGTTTGATAATTACAAATTTTAGAGGATTTATTTTCTATTTTCCTTGTTTTTTCCTAATGGATTTGACAAGTCTCCGTCAGGAATCCAAATACGCTCCTTGGATTCAGAGTAATTATACAAAGATGGTGATCGACTTCATCATGCCCATCCATGCGTAAGATACACACAGACATGGGCATTGATTTTGAGGGGATGTATATAGTGACCTAGATCCAAACGAATGTCATTAAATTGCCATGCCCAGTGAATAAGAACTGTTCATAAGTGTCTTTTAACTGTCCATCCTTAGTTGTAGTAATGGTGGCCCACTTGATGATTTAGAACTGGTCAATGAGACGGGCTAGCCATTCCTTTAGCCAAAGTTCAGCCCACACAGAGCTTGGATTTCAAGCCCGGACCATGCTCTATAGCCAGGTTTAAGGACCCAAGCCTTATAAGGTTGGACAGAGCCGTAGCCATGTGAGTGCACTTCCGTAGAGCCTTTGAAGATTTTGTCATACTAGCCAGTTCTTGTTTCCAACCATCAATTTCAAGTCCACTGCACGGATCAGATGGCTAGGATCGCTGGATCTATTTGAGGCAGGAGTACTATAATCATTTTACATTTCATTCCTAGCCACCTCTGGGATTGGCTGCTGTACCACACACCAGCTCTATAGCTGCTGTAGGTACGTGTTGTGCGGACGCTCTTCGGTTCCGAGTTGCACGAACGGTTCAAAGAAGGTCAAAGTTACATGGGCTCTACAGTTATGTATTTATTATATCTACACCATTCATCTATTTTTTAAAGATCATTTTAGAATATTAGGTAAAAAAAAATAAATTATATCTAAAAGATCAAATGGACCACACAATAAATAGTAGTGAGATAATGATTTTCACCATACAAAAATTTATAGGGCCCACCGTAACATTTATTTTACATCTAATCTGTTTATAAGGTCACAAAGACCTGGATGAAGAGGAAAAACAAATTTCATATTGATCCAAAACTTCCGTCGATCCAAAAAGGGCTTCAATGGTAGATGTTGAATCTCCCACTGCTTTTTGTAGTGTGATCCACTTGATAGTTAGATCTGTCGTATTTTTTGTCTCAAGCCTTAAGACAAGCTCGCCAAATTTATGAACGGCTTGGATATAACACATACCTCGTATTCAAACCCATAAAACTTGTTAAGGCCAATACAGCAGCTATATATACGGTGTGAGGTACACCAGCCATTCCGCTTCAATACACCAGCTATGTAGCTGGTGGGAGGTACACCAGCCAATCCGCTTCCGTCCAAGATGTGATATCTGTGTGCCACCTGTAAGTGTACGGTGGATGCATTCGGTCCACCAACTCGACCGACTTATAAATAATCCAGCCTTCCACATCGTCCAAAACTCATGACAACCGTGCCAGCGTATGCGGGATGTGAAAGATGGACAATGATGGCTGAAGAGGTGGAAGGGAAACCGGATTGGCTACTCCCCTGAGACCGGCCCCATGGCCGATGGTCAGTGCTCTGTGGCCCTACCACGATGTATGTGTTTCATCTTAGAGATAATTTTAGGGCTTTATCCAAAAAATGAGAGGTTTATAAATCTCAGGTGGACCACACCATAGGAAAACAATAATAATTGGATATCCACCATTTAAATCTTCCTAAGGCCCACTGTACTGTTTATTTGACATCCAATCCGTTGATTAGGTAATACAGACCTAGATAAAGGAAAAAAAAAAAAAGCAAAGATCATCTTGATCCAAAACTTTTATGGCCCTCAAAAAGTTTTTAATGGTTGACACTCTTTCAACACTATTTTGTGTAATGTGGTCCACTTGAGATTGGGATATACCTCATTTTTTATGTAATACTATAAGATGATCTATAAAAATATATAAACGGCATGAATGAAATACATACATTATGGTGAAGCCCATTGAGCACCGACCACAAGCCATTGGCTAGTGGCAGGGGGAGTAGCCAATCCGTTTCCAGGCAGAAAGGGGTTAGAACTAGCCATGGTTGAATACGAACTAGCCATAGTTGAATACGGGAGCACATTAGGTTAGGTCCAGGGTAACAGCTTAGTGGGTGACTCTCAATCCGTGGGGCCACCTGAATGTATGTGTTGTATATCCATGTCGTTCATCTGTTTTTTCATATCATTTTAAATTATAGGACCAAACGTGAAGTACATACAAATCTCAGGGGATCACACCATAAGAAAAAGTAGTAATCAAATAGCTACCATTAAAAACTTCTTACAGTCCACCATAATGTTTTTTTGCCATCCAACCTGTTGATAGGGTCACACAGAAAGAGTTGGGCTTCGGACCGAGTCAGATCAGATTCGGTCCAACCCGATTCAGTCTGAAATCTACATGGCAGGATCTGAATCCGATTCGATTCGGCACCGAGTCTAGGCCATCGGAGTCGAACCGACCCGATGCACGGTTGGACTGACCCGAATCAAGTCGGATCAGATTAGGTACGATCCTGATCGAATTTTTTAACGGTGAAAATTATTATCCTCATTGTTATTTTTGGTGTGATCCATTTGAGCTTTACATATGATTCATTTTTTTTTACCAAATGCTCTAAAATGATCATAAAAATTGGATAAACGGTGTGGATATAATAAATACATCATTGTGGGGCCCATGTTGAACTCGTTTGAACCGTTCGTACAATGCTCGAGGCTTTAAAATTACAACTGTGAATGGCGTCAGTGTTAGTCCCGTGCGTTGGTAGTACACAGTATTGACGTCACGTTAGCAAGTTACGTGGGTCTAATCATGGTGCATGTGTTATATCAAAATCGTCCATCCATTTTATGAGCTTGTTTTAAGGCTTCAGATGAAAAATAAGATATATCTAACTATTAAATGGGCCACACTGAAAAAAGCAGTGAATATTGAACGTTTATCATTAAAACCCTTTTTGGGGTCACAGTTTGACCAAAGTTTTGGATGATTTCAAATTTGTTTTTCCTCTTAATTGAGGTCTTTGTGACCTTATAAACAGATTGGATGGAAAATAAATGTTATGGTAGGCCTACAAATTGTTTAAAGGTGAAAATCATTCTCACTTGCTATTTGTGGTGTGGTCAAGATGATCTTTGGATATGATCCATTTTTTTTGGATAATGCTCTAAATTGATCTGTAAATATATATGAACGGAGTAGATATAATAAATACATCACTATGGGGCCATATAACGTTGATCTTCTTTGAACCGTTCGTAGAGGAGCATCGTCTTAGCACGACACGTACCTACACCTAGGTTGGCAGCCAGCTACTACATAGCTGTGGCCTGTGTGCGGTACACTAGCAAAGCATTTTGCTATTGTACACAACAAATTATGTTGGGGCCCACCTTAAATGCACTTGATTTATCCACGCCGTCTATTCGTTTTTGCAGTTCATTTTGGTGGTTGAACCCAAAATTGATGTATATCCAAAGCTCAAGCGGACCATACCATAAAAAAAAAGTAGAAGTATCAAAAGAACTACTCCAGATCGGGTAGGATCGGATCGGTCTGGATCCATTCAGATTGGTTTTCGGGTCAGGTCGGGTCGGATCAGGGCCAATCCGAATTCGACCCGAAAAGATTTTCGAATCTAGATGGAGCTACCCGATCCGCACCGATCCAGACCATTGGTTTGGTTCTGATTGGGTCGGATCGGGTCTGATCAGGTCGGATCCACCGGATCGTGTTTGTTTTGCCCAGCTCTACACACAGGCATGGATGAAGGGAAAACACAAATAGTAGCTTGATCCTAAACTTTTGTGGACCCTGAAAAGTTTTAATTAGTGGGTGTTCAATCACCAATGTTTCCTGTAGTGTGGTCCACATGAGACTTGGTTTTATTTCATTTTTGGGTCCATATCCTAAAAGGAGTTGGAAAAACGGATGGATAGCATGGATATATAACAAATACATCAAGGGACTCACACTGTTACAACGCATTCCCAACGTTCTTCAGACGTATCATGATTGGCAAAATGGTTCAATATTCTTCCGTATAAGACAATTCCAACCATCAATTTTCTTTGATTTCTTGGACAGAAAGTCAGGGAATTATTCAAGTAAAGCCTGTTTGATTTTCCAGTGCATTGGTAAATACCAGCTAAAAGATGAATAATTATTTCCCTGCATATTTATAATATACCTGTTTTGACTACATACTTTTTTGACACGGAAATTGAAAACATTATAAAATATATATAGTCCCATTGTGATGCATTTCTCGTATCCACACCGTTCATCCATTATACCATTTGAATTTATAGTATGAGAAAAAATGAGGTATATCTAAAACTCAAGTGGACCACACCATACGAAAAAAGGGAATCGAATACTTACCATTAAAAACTTTGTGGGGTGGTGTGGGCCACTTGAGTGTTGTATTGCTTCATTGAATGGATATATCATATACACTACCCTATCATTCAAAAATTAAAATTATTTCTTTTAAACTAATTTGAATGGCACAAATACATATAAATTTTCAAACTTGGTGAACGGTAATAATTACCTATTTCCAATGTAAATACGTTGGCTTTGAAAAAACAAACGAGCCCGTCAAGAGTGAAGTGTGAACTGACGATGGCTCGTACTAATAAGCTTTTTTTAAAAAATGGTTGCTTGAGTCCGTTCACAAGGTATGTGTTATATCCAAACCGTCCACTCATTGGCGAGCTTGTCTTAGGGCTTGAGATGAAAAATAAGATAGATCTAACTACCAAGTGGATCACACTGCAAAAAGTAGTGGGGATTGAACATCTACCATTGAAACCCGTTTCTTTTGGATCAATATGAAATTTGTTTCAATATGAAATTTGTTTTTCCTTTCATTAAGGTTTTTGTGACCTTATGAATAGATTTGATGGAAAATAAAGGTTATGGTGGGCCCTACCAATTGTTTAATGGTGAAATCATTATCTCCACTGCTGGTATGTGCGGTGTGATTAGATGATCTTTTGAAATGATTTTTTTTTAATGCCCTAGAAGGTTATGGTGGGCCCTACCAATTGTTTAATGCTCTAAAATGATCTGATAGGCATAAATATAATAAATACATAACTGTGGGCCAAGTACAACGCAGAGCTCGAGGAGCGTCTGTGCTCGTCTTCACACGACACGTACCTACCGACAGCTATATAGCTGGTGTGTAGTACACCAGCCAATCCGCTTCCATCCCTAACAGTTTAAAATAGTCCGATCCGTTTTTGTTAAGAATATCATCCCAAAATTGAATTTATTGGAGGATGTCAACCTTTGATCAAAGGAAATTAATCTAATTTCATCTGAACTGTCCATTAATTAGCCTATAATGCGACAGAAAGGATATCTGTTGAGTTTATCTCTTGGTTTACGATCCATTTGGAATGAGATTTACTATATCGACGGTTGGGATGAGTTACAAATATTGGAGTGAATGTAGGATGTCGGTTTACCATAGTATGAAAGGCATCGCCGCTCGAGGACTCTTCCCAGCTGCTCGAACCTTCCACCCACGCCGCGACTGACTTTGATCCGACATTTTTCTAGAATGTGGGCCACGTGGATAAGCTTCGATCTTCAAAGCCATACCCTATCCCTGTAAGGACACAGTACTCTCGCTGTGTTGAATGCGGATTGCATCCTGTCTCCGCCGTACAGGGAGATCCGTGGAGAGGCCACCGTGATGTATCTGTTTATCCACACCGTACATCCCTTTGCTCGGATCAGTTTAAGGTATTAACCCGCGAACGAGGAAGATTTAACGCTCATATATACCATGAGGTCGAGCTGTGTGGGTCCCACCGTTATGTGTGCATCAACACTGTTGATTTGATGGGTTCCCTTTGGCTTACGGGATATCTCAAAAGGAACTAAGCTACGCCATGTTATCTAAAATCACGTGAAAACATGCGTAAAACATATAAAAGTAATTAGTGGGTCACTTTAAATTTAGATGTAGCTGAAACTTGGTCTAACCCCTCATCCAAGTGGGACACACACAATGGATAAGCTGGATTTGTAAACCAAATTTTGGTAGACCCAATAAATAATTCTGAATGTTTTAATAGGAGGGTAACCTCTCTCAACTCTTGTATGCGGTGTGGCTCACCCAAGTCATCGATTAACTTGATTTTTAAGCCGGTGGCCCACCACGGAATGGTGCATCTAACTGATGAGGTTGATGTTCAACACACATCATGGTAAGGCCCACACAGCTCGACCTCATGGAAGTTCCCATAAGGTGACCTCATGGTACCGTTTCCGACGTGTCAAACATCTACTCCATCAGTTAGGTGCAACATTCCATGGTGAGCCTAGGGCCTAAAATTCAAGTCAACCCGTGACTTGTGTGGGACACACCACATACGAAAGTTAAGAGGGTTACCCTCCATTAAAACATTCATAATCATTTGTTGGGCCTACCGAGATGTGGTTCACAAATCCAGCCTATCCATTATGTGTGTCTCACTTGGATGAGGGGTCAAACTAAGTTGCAGACGCATCCAGATTTCATGTGGGCTAACCAAGTGCTTTTATATGTTTTAGGCATTTCTTCACATGATTTTAAATGGTATGGTCCACCTGAATTCCATATATAACTGATTTTTGGAATATCCCATAATTTAAAGGGGACCCATCAAATGAAAAGTGTTGATGTTCAACACGCATCACGATGGGGCCCACGAAGCTTGACCTTATGTGAAGTTCTCATTAGCTCGACCATATATATATATATATATATATATATATATATATATATATATATATATATATATATATATATATATATATAAAATGATGAATAATGTTGGGTTTTTTAGTTTAACAATAGATTACTAATATTTTTAATGGACTAAATCCATAGCAGATTAGCTACGGATCTCATTGTTTAATTTTTGTAACGCAACAAATAGTTACGGACCCGATAGATTAGAATAAATTTCAGACACACTCATAGACGATGGAATTCTCATTTAGGCACATGTTCTCAGAGTTCTCGTGAGAACTTTCACGGAACTCATCTCTTATGATATGGGTCTAAAATCCGAACTGTTCATGTGATACGGCACCTTATAAAACTGATAGGGCATAACTTTTATTCTAATCCAAAACTTTGGTTGGCCCGGGAAAAAGAAAACAATTTCCACTCTCCTTTGCTATGGCCCACCAAAGCTTTAGACAAGGGCAAAAGATAAATCGAACCATTCAAATTTTGGGATCATATAACTGGAAACAAGTTCTGGAAAAGTTCTAACACGACTTGGTGAGAACAGTGGGTACGTGAGCTCATGGGTTCGTCCCATGAGGTTGAGCTGTGTGGGCCCCACCTTGATGCGTTTCGAACATCTACCCCATCAGTCAGATGCACCATTCCATCATGGGCCTAGGTCCCAAAAATCAAGTCAATCTGTGACTTGTGTGGACCACACCACATACAGAAGTGGAGGGGGGCCGTACACCATTAAAACATTCATAACCATTTTTGAGGGCCCATCGAGATGTGGTTTGCAAATCCAGCCCATCCATTATGTGTGTCCCACTTGAATGAGGGTTCAGACCAAGTTTTAGCAGCATTCAAAACCCAGGTGGGCCCCACCAAGTGCTTTTATATGTTTTTGGCATGTCTTCACATGTCATCGGACACACATAATGGAGGGGCTATGGGTCGATGATAACACCTTGTTAACTTCTCATAACTCAATCCTAAAGCCAAAAAAAAAAAAAACCCCTTTTAACCCATTTCCTTCAGAATCTCACCTTTCGCCACCTCATTCTTCAAATTTTTCCAAGTCCTTTCATATTAAACACTAATTCTCAAGGTTAAGTGATGGAGAACAATACTTAAACTCAAATCTACGATAATTAGTAAATTTAGACATAAAATGGGTTTTTGGCCATTAAACTTATGGAATCTCATAAAATAAATAGGTTAGTTGGATGGATCACTTTCTCCTACCCCAAAATCATATATTGTAAGTCAAATAACTCCTTCCAGTTTGCAAATGAGACTTGATAATGCCTCGACGGACTCAGGGGCCCAAACGACACAATTCGGGGGGACCCAAGGTGGGTCCCGCATGTATCGGACACCCCCGGGGGGGAGGACATCGCCCCTGGGGCTAGCCATTGCCCCAGAGTCCAGCGACCGGCAAGGCCTCGTCCGTACAGCCGGCCCGGTCGGGCCACATCGACCGGGCGGGCCATTTTTCGCAAATTTCTACGATATTCGTCCAAATTTGAAAAATTATATCTCCCTCGTTATAACTCCTATTTAGGTGATTCAAAAGCCATATTGAAGCTCGATGAGTCTAATTTTATATAAAAATAAGTGAAAATATAATAAATTGTTGAGTATAGTTAAATATAGGTCGTTGTTACAACTATCCGAAAATCATTAGTTTGGACATCGGTTGCTTCTAGAATTTTTAGAATTTTTCTACATCAAAAAAACAAATGAAATATGATAGAGATGAAATAGACTTGATAACAAACTATTAGAAAAATAATTAAAATAATCTACCTACTAAAGGTGCCAGAAACGGGCGTAGAACTGCCCTAGGACCTTATTTTGTCGTAATTAAGGTACGCTTTAGTTAAGTATTAAACTGAACGATCAGTAGAATTAGCTTGAACTACTTTAAATACGATCTGCAAGACTCAAAACTTGTAGAATAGCTGACGCTACATTACCCTAAAATCTACGATCCATCTCTAAACCCGGTTGCTCTCGGAGCACATCGGAACTCCGTATCGAACTGGACTGCACGTCGAAAGTCCAATGACCTCGAAATCATACGAATAGGACCGCCTTTTTGGAATTGACAACCACCTCAGAAATCAAGTCCTAACTGTGTCCAGAAATGCACAACTTAAGCCCGAAGCAAAGTGTGTGAGAAACGTGAATATCTTTAGAAATAAAATCCAAACTTAAGTAAACTAAGTCGTGTCGCTTGCAGGCCAAATATAAGGATTCAGACCGTCAGAATCTGACCCAAATACACCCTCGGATCAGAAAAAAATTTCTCACACATGTCAGTGCACCTGTGGCCCTGATCGAGTACCGGTGACCGTTGAACTAAATCTGGTCCTCCACGGTCGATCTGTAGATCCGATCGGACCGAAAACTCAACTTGACCTAGATCCAAGGTCAGAGAGCTTAAGTCTAACCGCACACAGAAAAGGGGCCTCCAGAAGTGCTCTGTTGGACCGGAACAAGCCCTCTTTGGACATAACCTAAGTATACCATGGCCCTGGGGCCATTCCCATCAGTTCTAGGCCTATATAAGGGCCTCAAACCCTCTCTCTCAGATTCCATACGAATTTAGAAACCCTAAGAAAGAGAGGAGAGAAAAAAGGGAAGGAAAAAGAGAGAAAGTGAGAGAGAGAATAGGCGCTTCTTCCTGGGATTTGATCCCGCTACTCCACGCACTTGTTTACTATGTCTGTATCGCAAATCCAGCGTTTTCGACAACGTACTTGGGTAAGAAATCCTAACCCTAACCTGTTGTAGCAACTAAAATAGAACAGATGATAGAATTAGCTAACTTATTCCCTGTTATATGTTATTGTGGTGCCGTAGACAAATGCTTAGCATTTAAACTGATTTCGTTTCGTGTCTACCAGCGAAAGGTACGGACTATAAACGTTTAGGTTATGCTTTTTAAGGCTTTCAATGTCAGTTAATGATTTATGACTGACTTGATTGCTATCACATGCTTAGATACGATGTTTCCCTCGTTTTATACATACATATGAACTATGTTGAATATAGTGTATTCATGTGTTTGTTGATATGACTGAATGAATATGGAATTTGAATTTGTGCTTGCCATGATTATTAACTATGGATATATGCTTGTTGTGTATGTGTCAATTCTTTTGTAAAAGGGCTTGCCAGGATGTATGTTATAACTAGTCTATTACATGTGTATAATGTGTAGTCTAAGTGTTTGATAAAATGCCTCAATGAGGAAATTCTTGTTGATATGCATGTAATGAGGGTGTTGAGATAGGATTCTCAATTCCCTTAACTATGGTTATGGTTTTCCTTTATGTATCCTATATCACCACTACGCGATTATGGTTGAAATGCCTGTGTGTTAACATGTATACTATGTGTTTGTTGAAATGCTCGAATAAGACTTATATTTAAGTTGGTTGCTACTTGCTGTTTTGGACTAGCACATATGTATTCCTATTGTATTGAGGTGTGATTGGGACTACTGCATAGTCCAGGCAATCGGAAAAGGTTTCTCAAGTAGTGGCTGAGGTCATTTCGCCACTCAGGACGTGTTCGATGAATCCGAGTTGTACCTCGGTTGTCGACAGTGGTTAGGCCACGCGGAGTGCTTATGCAGTTCATGTCGATCAACTCGATGTACGCTCGTACCAGTCGAGCTCTTCAAGTAACTCGATTGACCCGATGTATGTTCACCATATATGAACGCTACTACTTGAATCTAAGGTACCAAACTCACCAGTGGAAAGCCCGTTTAACCTTGGTACCTCGATCCGCTAAGACTCATGAGCCGGACATGGTGGTATGGGACACCATGGTCGAGCTGTCGGCCTACGCCAGGGCGACGAGCCCACCCATAGTGACCAGTAAGCAACCAAAGCTCGTGAGCCAAATATGGTGGTATGAGACACTGTATTCGAGCTGTCGGCCAACACTGATCAGGTGACGAGCCCTTTGTAATGACCTCGAGCATACTTTGAGACTGCGTTGAGACGACGAGTCTTTTCATAGCAACTAGAGTATAAACTAGGCCTACACTGATCAGGTGACGAGCCCTTTGTAGTGACCTAGAACCACAATATCGTATGAGATTTGCTAGGACTGACGACCCTAGAATGGAATATTGTTTGGGTATTGATATAAGGGAGGTATCTTAGCTTCCCAATCTTGTTGTATGAATAAACTTAAGTAAGAACCTGGCTAATCACGAGCATGTGTTGAGACTCAAATATTGCATAATTTTCTCCATTTATATCTTGGTTTTATGAACATGAATCCGCTTAATATTCTATTTTACTCATGTATGTGTTGCAAGGTGAATTTAAGTGTTTGGATTGAAAAATGGTGTTAAAAGCATGATTTTGATGCTCAAGAATTACCAAAGCAAGGGATTGATCTTAGGAGACCAAGATTGAAGAATTCACATGCTAAAGATCTAAGAAAACCAAGTGAAGAATGAAGAGAATCGAAGATTTGAAGTGAAGAATCCTGAAATCGTCCTGAAAAAGTGTATTATGAAGCTGTAAAGTTTATTTTGGAAACTGCTTAGCAGGAAGTCTGTTTTAAACAAACTATGCAGCGAGAAGTCTATTTTGGAAAAATATGTATATTTGATGCGGTTTTTAGGGTTTTTCAAATTTGTACGAAAATTGGAGGTCCCTACTTATAAATAGGGCTTCCTGGGGCATTCTGAAACATTATTCAAGGCATTCAAGAGCAAGGTTTAGGGTTTTTAAAGAGTTTTTAGTTTTATTAAAGCTTTATAAGTTGTTTTGTTTAGATTTTTCTATTTGCATTTTTCTTTCTTTATTTCTTGTTGCTTTTTATTTCTGCAATTTAATTATGTTTTTCTAAGTTCCTTCTATCCCAAGCTAGAAGGGAAGCACATGGGTTTAATGTTTCTTTAAGATTATGATGATTGATTGTTTTAATGATGAGAAAAATGGTGTATGCATGTTATCTATTATTTAGGTTTTGTTTTTTATCCTCTTGTGAGATCCATATGTTTCCATCATATGAGATCCACATTGATGGATAGGCTTATCCTAGATCAATCAGATTTCCTAGATAGGAGAGGTTCCTAACCTGTTATATTTCTTTGTATTCATTATCCTATAGATATTGAATACTTAAAATCATTGACGCTTGAGAATATATGTCAATGGTGCAAATCCATGATTTTCTAATTTTTTATATCATTTATTAAAATATTTAAACTGTTTTATTTTCCGATTAGGCTGACCATAGTGATCAGATCCTAGTTGTGTTATCCAAGTCATCATGATTTTGGAACATTAACGTATGTGTGGAACTTTGAAGCTTGGGTGTTATTTTATTCAATTGAATTACATCCATTCAAAAATCCCAAAATCAAATCATCAGATTAATTTTTATTACTTAGTTTATTTTGCGTTTGATTTTTTTCTTCTCACAATTCATCTCCCTGTGGGATCGACCCCGTATTCACGGGATACTACTTACGAACCTCTGCACTTGGAGGCAAGCAAACAAGTTTTTGGCGCCGTTGCCGGGGAGAGACTTAAAGAGATCAGATCTGTGCAAGATAGCTAAGGTAAGTTTTTTTTTCCTACGGTAAGTTCTCTTTTAAACCCTCCAAATTTTCTGTAGATTTTATTTTATTTTTTCTTTGAAAATAAATTCAGTTGGGTCTTTCAAGCACTAACTGTGACATAAGGTTGCCCTGCTTGGGATTTCATCACCCAAGTGCTATGGTTGTCCTACAGTTGCTGTTTGATCATAAAGATCATCCCCTGAATCTATTTTCCAGATTAGCATAGTTTAATTTCTGCATTAGTTTTACTTTTATTTTATTTATTTATTTATTTATTTATTTTTTGCTTTGTGGATTGAACCCTCATGGTCGGCCTTGCCGCCTGGGTTGTTGATTTTTTATTTTTTTTTTTGCTTTGTGGACTGAACCCTCATGGTCGGCCTTGCCGCCTGGGTTGTTGATTTATTTTTGCTTTATGGACTGAACCCTCATGGTCGGCCCTGCCGCCTGGGTTGTTGATTTAAGTTTTTATTTTTATTTTAAGTATCATACTTGCTAGTTTAATTAGTGGTATTTGTTGTGTGGTGTGGATGGTTTATGTCCCGTTGGAGTAGGGATCAAAACAATCGACTCTCCTCTGAAGGGGGACTAGTTCCAGGCCTTATTCATTCACTTAGAAGAGGCACTCAACATCACTTGGATTCCATGGCAGACCCAGTTGATAATCCAAATCTGCCAGATCCAACTATAAATCAAAATAGAGAAAATCAATTTAATCCTCCTCTTGAGGATGAAAATGAAGTTCATAGGAATGTGTTAAACCAACCACGGACTTTACGTGAACATTTACACCCTGAGAGATCAACTTTACCATCTTGCATAGTGTTCCCTGCTCACACAGGGAACATTGATTTTAAACCAGGTGTAATTCAATTGATTCCTAAATTTCATGGCTTGGATTCTGAAAGCCCCTACTTGCACCTCAAGGACTTTGAGGAAGTAATTGCAACATTACAAGTAAACAATGACAATAGGGATATACTTAAGCTTAGGCTATTCTCATTTTCTCTAAAGGATCGGGCCAAAGCATGGCTCAACTCTCTAAGACCTAATACCATCACTTCATGGCAAGCCTTAAGTAGAGAGTTTTTGAAAAAGTTCTTTCCCGAGCACAAAACAAATGCACTAAAACAAGAAATCATGTCATTCTCCCAAAAGGGGAATGAACTGTTTTTTCAAGCTTGGGAGCGCTTCAAAGACCTTCTAATTACTTGTCCACATCATGGTTATGAACCATGGCACGTGATTGATGCTTTCCGAAAGGGGCTCACCATGGATACCCGTCAGTTCATAGAGATGATGTGTGGTGGAACCTTTCTTGACAAAGATCATAATGAGGCTTGGGATTTTCTAGATATGTTAGCAGAGAATACGCAGACATGGGATGTCTCTGCTAAATCAGACCAAACTAGACCCGTTCTTAGAGAAAAAGCGGAATGTATGTCCTAAGAGAGGAAGACGACCTTAATGCAAAATTCGCTGCATTGGCTAGAAAGGTCGAAGCCTTGGAAATTAGGAAGGTTGATATGGTTAAAGCAAACACTTCCTTAGGTAATTTTTGTAGCATTTGTGGTGGTACAGACCATGACACAAAAGATTGTCATTAATCTCAGTTGTACAAAATATCACGCATGAGCATGATCAAGCAAATGCTATAAATAACTACCAAAGGTCAGTTATGCAACCAATGGGAAACACGTATAATCCAAATTGGCGTAACCATCCTAATCTTAGTTGGAGGAATGGACCACAAATTAATGCGCCCAATGCACCTCAAATGCCTCCACAAAACAACTTCTTTGGGGCACCTAACAATGCACCATATGTGCCCCCGCCAAAGCGATCATCTGTGGAGGATGCATTGACCGCATTCATGAACTCTCAAGCTCAAATGAATCAGTCTCTAATCCAATCAAATCAGGAATTAAAGACAGCTGTGGCTAGGATTGAGACTCAACTAAATGCTAGGGAAAAAGGCACCCTTCCTTCTCAACCTGTGCCAAACCCTAGAAATACACATTTCATTGGAGACTCAAATCCAAATGAGTTACATCATGAACAAGCTAAGGCCATCATTACCTTGAGAAGTGGGAAAAGAAGTCGATAATAAGATAATGCAACCGGTAGAAATACCGGAGGATGAGCCACTGTCTCAAGAAAATGATGAACCAACTATAGTTCAAAAGCCGCAACAACAAAAGGATAAAGAGACTAAGTCATATGAGCCTCCAGTTCCATTCCCATCTAGACTTCGGAATCCAACTGTCCCCATGAAATATCAAGAGGTGTTGGATGTGCTCCAAAAGTTACTGTCAATATTCCTCTGCTTGATGCCATTAGACAAATTCCATCATATGCTAAATATCTCAAGGACTTGTGCACTGTAAAGAGGAAATTAAATGTGCACAAAAAGGCCTTCCTTACTGAGAAAGTGAGCGCTATCATTCAACAAAGGGTTGTACCCAAATACAAAGACCCGGGAAGTCCCACTATTCCTTGTATTATTGGGAATTTTCCAAATTGAGCATGCTTTGCTAGATTTGGGTGCAAGTGTCAACTTAGTACCTTATTCGGTTTACAAACAAATGGGGTTAGGCGAGCTTAAACCAACCACGATTACACTCCAACTCGCTGACCGCTCCATTAAGGTACCAAGGGAATTTTAGAGGACGTACTAGTCCAAGTGGAGAAATTCTACTTCCCCGTGGATTTTATTGTACTAGACACTGAACCATGTGTAAATGCTAGCGCTCAAGTTTCCCATCATTTTAGGCCGCCCATTCCTAGCAACTTCAAATGCAATCATAAATTGCAGGAATGGAATGATGAACTTGTCTTTTGGTAACATGACTCTAGAGCTAAATATTTTCAATCTATGTAAGCAGCCCATTAATAATAATGATATCCATGAGCTGAATTTCATGGACTGCTTGACAGAAGAAGAGGAATTGGAACCTAGTCTGACTGAGGAATTGATTCAAGTCTTTGGGGACTTGAAAAATTCTGATTTAGAAAAAGTGCTTGCTGAAATTTGTGATGATAATGAGAGCACTACCACTCAGGACATTGGTATGTACCAATGGAGACCGCGCACTCAAATCCTATCTATAGAGGACTCGCGACCTCTACCATCACCAACCAATGTTCCAAAGTTTGATTTAAAACCACTACCAAATGAGCTTAAGTATGTATACTTAGGTGAAAATAAAACTTATCCTGTGGTGATCTCTTCATTTTTAGACAAGGATCAAGAGATTAAATTGTTGAATGTTCTAAGGGACCACAAAGGAGCCTTGGGTTGGGCCATTTCTGACATCAAGGGTATAAGCCCTTCCATATGCACCCATCGGATACACCTCGATGAGGACGCCAAACCAATTAGACAACCTCAAAGGCGTCTCAATCCAAACATGATGGAAGTTGTAAAAAATGAGGTGATCAAATTATTGGATGTGGGAATCATCTACCCAATATCCGATAGTGTTTGGGTGAGTCCAACTCAAGTAGTCCCAAAGAAATCCGGAATAACTATTGTGCAGAATTCTAATAATGAACTCATACCAACACGTGTCACCACTGGTTGGCGTGTTTGCATTGACTATAGAAAATTGAACCAGGTCACAAAGAAGGATCATTTCCCTCTACCATTCATTGATCAAGTTTTAGAGAGGGTAGCAGGTCACTCTTCTATAGTTTTCTTGATGGATATTCCGGATATAACCAAATAGAGATAGCCCTGGAAGACCAAGAGAAAACCACGTTCACTTGTCCATTTGGCACATTTGCTTTCAAACGGATGCCATTTGGATTGTGTAACGCTCCAGCAACTTTCCAACGGTGTATGTTAAGTATTTTTTCAAATATGGTTGGGAAGTTTCTTGAGGTTTTCATGGACGACTTCTCTGTATTTGGGAGTAGTTTTGAGGAATGCCTCAACAATTTATCTCTTGTCTTGTCTAGGTGTGAAGAGAAACACCTTGTCTTAAATTGGGAGAAATGTCATTTCATGGTTCAAAAGGGAATTGTTTTGGGCCATGTTATCTCCAAAAATGGAATCGAGGTAGATCGCTCAAAACTCGACATTATAGCTAATCTACCTATCCCCCGAACTGTTAGAGATATTAGATCACTTATAGGGCATGCTGGTTTTTATAGAAGATTCATCAAGGACTTTAGTGTCATTACTAGACCCTTGACTAATCTTCTTCAAAAGGATGTTCCATTTAAGTGGACAGATGAGTGTGCAAATGCCTTTAATAAAATTAAATCATCTCTTACCACTGCACCTATCATGCGTCCACCAGATTGGACACTTCCTTTTGAATAATGTGCGATGCAAGTGACTATGCCATAGGGGCTGCTTTGGGCCAAAGGAAAGATAAACGGCCCTACGTTATTCACTATGCGAGTAGAACTCTAAACTCGGCCCAAGTGAACTACTCAACAACTGAAAAAGAGTTACTTGCAGTAGTTTTTGCTTTGGATAAGTTTAGGTCCTACTTGCTGGGATCTAAAGTGGTCATTTTCACGGACCACTCGGCTTTGAAATATTTGCTGTCTAAGAAGGATGCAAAGCCGAGACTTTTGAGATGGATCCTCCTACTCCAAGAATTTGACTTAGAGATAAAAGATAAGAAAGGAGTAGAAAACGTAGTGGCCGATCACCTTTCCAGATTGGTGTTAAATGATTCCACTGAGGAGATGCATATCCAGGACAATTTTCCTGATGAACAATTATTTGCGATCTCCAAATTGCCTTGGTATGCGGATATAGTGAACTATCTTGTAACAGAAAAATGCCATATCATTGGAAGTCACAAGATAGGAAGCGTTTTGAAACCGAGGTTAGGAACTTCTTCTGGGATGACCCGTATTTATATAAATATGGGACTGATCAAATTTTTAGACGTTGTGTCCCAGAGGATGAAATTCAGAGTGTTATTTCTTTTTGCCACATGGAAGCATGTGGTGGCCATTTTTCTGCTAAGAAAACCACTGCAAAAATCCTGCAGTGTGGTTTTTACTGGCCTACCATGTTTAAAGACACCCATGCTTTCTGTGTTGCTTGTGATAGATGTCAAAGGTTGGGAAGAGTGTCCCGGCGCAACATGATGCCTTTATCCCCAATTTTGCCATTGGAGATTTTTGATTGTTGGGGTATTGATTTTATGGGCCCATTTCCATCTTCTTTTGGATTTCTTTATATATTGGTTGGTGTGGACTATGTTTCAAAGTGGATTGAGGCAGTTCCAAGTAGGACCAATGACAACAAAGTGGTCATACGATTCCTCAAGGAAAATATTTTTTCTAGATTTGGAACTCCAAAGGCCATCATTAGTGATGGTGGGTCTCACTTTTGCAATAGGACATTTGAGGCTTTGATGAAGAAATATGGCATCAAGCATAAAGTGAGTACCCCATACCACCCACAAACGAGTGGGCAAGCTGAGATTTCTAATCGGGAAATCAAACACATTTTAGAGAAAACTATAAGGCCAGATAGGAAGGATTGGTCCCTCAGACTATCCGACGCTTTATGGGCTTATAGGACTGCTTATAAGACCCCGATTGGAATGTCTCCATACAGATTGGTGTATGGGAAGGCTTGCCACTTGCCTGTGGAATTGGAACATAGAGCCTACTGGGCAATAAAGAAATTAAACTTTGATATGGATCAAGCAAGTGGACAAAGGAAATTAGAGTTGAATGAATTAGAGGAGCTGAGGAGAGACTCCTATGAAAATTCTAAAATCTACAAAGAGAGGACCAAAGCTTTTCATGACAAAAATATTCTGAGGAAGAATTTTGAACCTCAGCAAAAGGTCCTATTGTACAATTCCCGTCTCCAGTTTTTTCGGGAAAGTTAAGATCAAGATGGACAGGCCCTTTCATTGTGAAGAATGTTTATACTCATGGGGCTGTTGAAATTGAGAATCCACGTAATGGCAATGTGTACAAGGTTAATGGGCAGAGATTGAAGCCTTATGTGGAAAACTTTCATTTGGGAGAGGAGTCCTTCCCTCTTCATGAGCCAGAATATTCAGATTGATGCTCCTAGTCTGATGGAGCATTTGTGTAGAATTTGTATCATATTCATTTTTTTGTGTCACCTAGCAGGTGAGTTTTTCATGGCAGGTACTATCCACCCTTTCTTTTATTTTTATTGTTCTCTGCATTATTATCATTACATTGGGGACAATGTAGATTTTAGGTTGGGGGTGTGGATAGTCATCCATGTGATTTTTTTTTTTAATTTTCAGTTTATTTTATTTTTTAGGTTTAATTTTATTTTTTAGGTTTATGGAAAAAAAAAAATTTCAACATTTTCAAAATAATATTTTTATATACAAGAATGTGAACATGATATTATGCGAATTCCAAAGGCAAAGTTAATATTTATTCTAGGTTGATAGTAGTCAGAATTCTGATAACTGAAAATTATATACTTGAGTTCAATTATCTAATCACTAGTTTAAAATGAGTTATAATTTGATGTACTGAATTCACAATACACCCTAGCTAACTAAGTGAGGAATATGATATGTGAACTATAATAACAACTTTTGATTCAAATAAGGTTGAATGAACTAGTATCATTGATATATGCTTAAAAGATAGAATATTGAAGAAAAAAAAAAGAGTGATGGAAAAAGAAATTTTATTATAGAGCATAATGCAATGACCATAACAATCGTGTCAGTAATCCGGAGTAAGGATACCTAAGTATCCATTACTGTTACCATTACAAGTACGATACCTTAGGTTATGAAGCAAACCCGGTGGGAATCTTCATCTAAGGGTGGTCTATAATAATGAGGATATGATGATAAAAGAAGAAATGACATGAAAAAAATGAGATAACTAGAGATTTCATACTCTTGGAATGATTGAAAGGAGTTAGGATAGAGAACATACATATTTTCAAAGTTAGACTAGTGTCACGAGCACCTAAGGATTGGATCGTAACTATTCTAAATTTTGATTAGGTCTCTGAACTCAAGGATGTAATGGATTAGGAAATTGAGATTCTAACTAACTTCAGACTTAGGGTAAGTATTGTTTTGTTTTGGAATTCATATGATGAATGGAGGCATAATTGTATAAATTTTTGAGTGTTAAGCTATTTTTCATGTTTTCAATGTTTGTGGGTAACATTTCTGAAAACCCTCACGAGACTATAACTCGTCCACTAGGGGAAACCTAGGGGTTTAAAGGCTTGTTGCATATGCTAAATGCAATCGAGATTACCTGCGAAAGTGGTGTAGTTAGAATTTTTTTTATTATTATTTTTTTTCGTTTTAATTTTGTTTCTAAAATTAGTTTTTTTAAAATTATTTATTATTATTTTTTCGCTTATTTTGCTTGGGACTAGCAAAATGCTGGTTGGGGGTGTGTTGAGACTCAAATATTGCATAATTTTTCCCATTTATATCTTGGTTTTATGAACATGAATCCGCTTAATATTCTATTTTACTCATGTATGTGTTGCAAGGTGAATTTAAGTGTTTGGATTGAAAAATGGTGTTAAAAGCATGATTTTGATGCTCAAGAATTACCAAAGCAAGGGATTGATCTTAGGAGACCAAGATTGAAGAATTCACATGCCAAAGATCTAAGAAAACCAAGTGAAGAATGAAGAGAATCGAAGATTTGAAGTGAAGAATCCTGAAATCGTCCTGAAAAAGTGTATTATGAAGCTGTAAAGTTTATTTTGGGAAACTGCTTAGCAGGAAGTCTGTTTTAAACGAACTATGCAGCGAGAAGTCTATTTGGGAAAATATGTATATTTGATGCGGTTTCTAGGGTTTTTCAAATTTGTACGAAAATTGGAGGTCCCTACTTATAAATAGGGCTTCCTAGGGCATTCTAAAACATTATTCAAGGCATTCAAGAGCAAGGTTTAGGGTTTTTAAAGAGTTTTTAGTTTTATTAAAGCTTTATAAGTTGTTTGTTTAGATTTTTCTATTTGCTTTTTCTTTCTTTATTTCTTGTTGCTTTTATTTCTGCAATTTAATTATGTTTTTCTAAGTTCCTTCTATCCCAAGCTAGAAGGGAAGCACATGGGTTTAATGTTTCTTTAAGATTATGATGATTGATTGTTTTAATGATGAGAAAAATGGTGTATGCATGTTATCTATTATTTAGGTTTTTTTTTTTATCCTCTTGTGAGATCCATATGTTTCCATCATATGAGATCCACATTGATGGATAGGCTTACCCTAGATCATCAGATTTCCTAGATAGGAGAGGTTCTCAACCTGTTATATTTCTTTGTATTCATTATCCTATAGATATTGAATACTTAAAATCACTGACGCTTGAGAATATATGTCAATGGTGCAAATCCATGATTTTCTAATTTTTTATATCATTTATTAAAATATTTAAACTGTTTTATTTTCCGATTAGGCTGACCATAGTGATCAGATCCTAGTTGTGTTATCCAAGTCATCATGATTTTGGAACATTAACGTATGTGTGGAACTTTGAAGCTTGGGTGTTATTTTATTCAATTGAATTACATCCATTCAAAAATCCCAAAATCAAATCATCAGATTAATTTTTATTACTTAGTTTATTTTGCGTTTGATTTTTTTCTTCTCACAATTCATCTCCCTGTGGGATCGACCCCGTATTCACGGGATACTACTTACGAACCTCTGCACTTGGAGGCAAGCAAACAGCATGCACCGCATTACGTGTGCCTTTGGCATAGCAGGTCAAGCACTGAGGA